>RMBW01000026.1:0-322853 GCA_004009845.1 Davidsoniella eucalypti | reverse complement strand
TTATTTACGACTATTCATAGGTGGTGAATCTGTACTAGTTAATTTGTTATTATTCCCATTTATTTTCCGGTCTATAATAATGTATGTAAGCATAAGATGTATAAGAGAGTCTAGATTACATAATGAATCACTGTCAAGAACGAAATAAAACATTTACATAATATCCCTTTTCCATTATTTTCAGTCAAATAGTAGATTTTGATTGTAGCCATTTCTTTAGTACAATATAGGGTTCACTATTAGTAACAACCGTTATATACATAAATGACATATCACGTAGATAAGCACGGGAACAAGCATGTGAACATAAGATAGTTGTCAGATCTACCTGTGCTACAAGACATGGAGGGAAGATTAAGAAGTATAAAGAAGAGAGATATGGAAGGTGCATAAGCTAGATACTTGCTAGAATGGGATCAAATGATATCGAGGAGAGAGAGAGGGGGCTAAGAAATATATATGGAAAATGAATGGTAGGACCGAGAGGCAATGGTGATATGTAAGGTAGTGAGTGTGGTGATACGTGGGGATAGATGCCATGTTCTGTTCTGTTACAGCCCATGATACTTGATTGAAGGAGAGACCTTCAACTAAAGAGGTTACTCCAGTGAATAAACTCAGACTTCTACCGTTTCCGAGTCTACTCGAGTAGTAGCGTCTGTGCCTCAGAAACATAGACGCCAAGTCTCATCGACCTTTAATATGTGCCCCGAATACAAAGGTTGGCGAGAAAAATGATAGTATATATGAAAAAAGAAACAAATGAAAGCCAAGATAGATAACCAACCCCAAACCAACAAAGGAAATACAAGTAAAGATAAATAATGATAAAAAAGTGAACAAAGATATAAAATATAAAATAAACCAGAATGTGAGATGGACTTATACTGTGTTAGTATGGATAATATGATCAAGCCATCAACGAACTGTGTACCGATATCAACCGCTATATGATAATAATAAAAAAGCTCCTTTGAACACTAAAACTGTCTCCTCGCCGGGAGAGACAATGAAAGTATTCACACAAAGCCGAAGGAGAAACCAGAGGAAAACAAAAGAAGAAAAATATGTGTGTATGTGTATAAAGGGTTAGACCATTACATCGACATCGCTTCATACTGGATATAACGCCTATCAAACTAAAAGAAGAAGTACGCAAGTAGGAAGCTGACCATGCACAAGAGGGCGACGATCTTGACCGGGACGCCCTCAGTAGTACTACGATGCGATGTGGCGAGAGTAGTGGAGGATGAAGTTGATGAACGAGCAACTGCAGCGTCCGAAGCATCGGACTCTAGTGTCGCGGCCTTTTCGGAAACGACTAGCTCAGGGGCCTTTCGTTGTCTGAGACCAGAAGTCTCGTCAACAATCGTGTTCTTTTCTTCGACCACGCGAGCAGCAGGAGATGGCGAGGAGTTGACGGGATCGGAAGTGGAGGGTTCTTCCGTGGCAGTCTCGGGCTTTGAGTCGGAGCCGTATGATTGGGCCATCATCGAGGGTTCGCTGGGAGACGAGAAGTGTCTGGGAGCATCGGGAGTTCCGGCCTGGATGTCGCGATTTGTTAGCAATTAGACTCTAAAAGTTTCACATAGGTAAGCACGACAACATACAGTACTGCTTGTTCTAGGGTCGCGCTTGGGAGTAGCAATAACGGACTGTCTGGCGTTTTCGGAACCGGTGCCATTGGACTCACGGAGCCAGGTCACGCGAATCTTTTTTTCTTGGATAGAGGTTTTGTTGGTGGTTTCGAGCTGTAGATTGGGATATAAGGATTAGCTTATGCCACGAATACACATACATCATGTGGTATCTATGGACGTACGACAGAGGCAACACTGGCATATTCCTGCTCGCCGCCGATGATGGCAGATTGAACGAGGAACTTGTCGCGGCACTTAGCATCGAGAGCAGGCTCAGCCTTCATAGCTTGCAAGATAACTAGGGTGCGGACGAAGATGTTAGTAAGATCGGCTATTGATAGCGCGTGTAGGGGCAGGTGCATATCCCGTAGTGAAAAGCCTGTATTAAAAGACATACCGGTGACGTCGACATCTTGACCGGGTTCGATACGACCGGAGTTTGGGCGGACGCAGTATCTAGGGGCATATTTGTTAGGGCCATGACATTCATGCTAGTGGCGGAGGCGGGGACAAGAGGTTCGCATACTGCTTCGGGGCGGTGGTTTTGACCTATAACGCGGTTGACATTAGCTATGACGTTGCGGCCGGTACGTAAATGACAGCATGTGGCATACCTTGAAGGCGATGGGGCTAGTGCTGGTGTTTTTGAGGTTCAAAGTTTCCTGGACCTCGGTGGTGAATGGCCCTGCAGTAGAGAACACGATTTAGTAAGTTTCGAGATGACAAGTAGGTGAAGCTCGGCGAGCAGGCGTCTGTGGACAGGTTATAAACAGGTGTTGCAGAGTCTCCTAGATGGTCCAAGGCATAGCCAGTTACTCTCTACTGGGCTCTCTGTTGTGCGACAACGCTGTCATTGATCTAGGTTCTGATACCGAGGGAGAAAAAGTCATAGAGGAGACGTACGGCGGAAGGAAAGCTCGGCGGGTTCGATTTCGACCGACATTGTGTATGTGTGTCGCGGATAGTTGTGAGGACAAGATTGCTGATTGGATGGCGGTCTAGGATGGCGGTCTAGGAGTTGAAAGTCGCGATGGAAAATGGGTTGAAGATGGAAAGGCCAAAGAGTTGGCAGAATTACAAAACGTGAAGGGAAAAAAAAATCGACGTGGTGATGACCAAACAAAAAAGAGGCCACCGACTGACTGTGCGCGCGACAGGTGCTTTTAGTTCAAATGCGGACAAAGTTATTAAGGTATTGTTGTGTGCTAGCTGTTACTAGTACGGCTGGCGCTATAGAACAGGAGGGGATAGCTGGAATAGTAGAAAGTTGAAAGAGAGAGGGAAGATTCAAATTTAGAACTGGTGACAAGAGAAGAAAAAAAAGGACGTGACGAGCAAAGGGGGGTAAAATGCCAGGAAGGATGTCCAAGACAAAGGACAAGATGATAAATTGATATTCAGGCGACCGCAGCGTTGGTGAGAAACGATGACCCGTCTAGTTGTAAGGTCTATCACGGAGCTGAGGTGTTTTGGCTGCACGTGAGTTTTGGTTTGCAGAAACTAGTGTAGGTTACAGTAGCAACAGCAGAAGTAGGTATCCAGGCGGTTACTGTAACGGCGTGTAATATAGTGTTTATAGTGTTGTAGGTGCTATCCGCACTAAGTACAGTGGTGCCAGAGGGTAGAGCATGCAACTAGGAAATGAGATTTTGACGACGAGCTAGTGCTAGGGAGCCTGAAGGCAAGCTAACAAGGAGGGCCTGCCTAGCTTCGCCGGCTATGATTGGTCTGTATTATAATGGGGCCATAGCTGTATTTTTTCTGCTGCATGTGGCTTTGGAAGCCTTCGACAGCCTAGGAGGCCCTGTAACGACCCGGCTACTATGCCGCTACGCTCAAGGAAGAACAAGGAACAACGACGAGCTTCCTTGGAAGCTCTTTTCCTACAAAGGGTACAAAGGGAGTCCTATCAGGCGACAAATTGTCACTGCTTCCTTCAACTCGATCAGGTTCATGGGGCATTCAAGCCACGCCCCGTTTTCAGAACATGACTAGGGCGGCGGATACCCAACAATGGCACTTCATTCTGCGCCCATATTGCTACTGGGTGTTTGGTGGTGATGAGTGCTCATATCGGCTGCCAGGGCTGCTCTCCTTTCTTGTTACGCGCTCTTTGGCTAGGCTCCTTACTTATGCCCATGTTCTGTTCTGAATGCTCTGCTATTCAATCCCATGGCCATGGTTTACCTTCCATGTCACACAACTAACCAAGACTGTGTGTTATCCGCATAAAGAATGTATCTGCTTGATTGTGTGCCGGCGGTCTATGTCAATGGAGTCGGATTAACTTGATCTTCCATTATGCTTTTCCTGGATACCCCTCTTGGGAGGTGGTCTGAACTAGTAGTACTCCCTTACTTCTACTCATATTTGGGATATGATGTTCTTGGGCACCTAGATAACTAGATCAACCGGGTTTCAAATGCGACCATCGTCTAGCTCACAGCCAGCGGCACGTCTACGCGGACAAATCAGATCGCATTGCGCGATCCGTGTAAATCTAAGAACCTAAAGACGCATCTCGGCATCACATGTGTGTCGTGTTGGCTGCGCGTTGGCAGCAAACGTGTTCTCCCATTCAATTATTTGCGGAATATCGCCTCTATATCGGGCTATAAGTACAATATATGTAATTAATTTACAGCCTATCTGTGTGCTGTCTAGTCGTCCATTGGGAAAGTTAAGAGGCATTGGCTTCTAGTTCTTCACGTTTTTGTTTACTGCTTTAACTACCAAAAATGATATTATGGACTCATCATGGTACAGCCTATAAAATGTTAAAAGTGTCCTTGGTTGTTCTATAACCAGTGTTGAGAATGATACATATGATAGTACAGTTAAATATACATTTACAGGTACCCTAGAATACATAGCCAATCAACAGCAGAATTTACTGTTGGCTATAGTTTGGTTGGTACCTATTTCAATGTTTGCATTTTCTTGTTGTCTTTAGAAGTGTAGTTGTACTTAAGGAAACACAACGCTAATTGTTGCCCCGCAGCTAGCTAGCCATACATGGAAGTTACGCTGGTTTTAGGCGTGTTTTAAGCTTACGTGGGGAATTATTGCCTGAGCTGCTTTCATAATTGCGTAGCTTGCCAACAGGCATCCACAACCGACGATATTTCCTACTTCTTACCATCACACACAAAATACCAACATCAAAAATCCATCATTTCCATCTCATTTATAAACAATCAACTTTCGCATTGAAACCTCTAGAAAACATGAGCAGGTCTGATCTTGATGTCATCTTGGACATGGGCTTCGAGGAAGCTCGTGCCCAGATTGCTGTCAAGAAGTCAGGTGGCCGTACGTCATAAGATACCCTGCCTTTGCTTTTTTTATCACAACTCGTGCTTCATCGATCACATACTAACCGCCATATCTACACTTATAGTCCAGGGTGCCCTTCAATGGCTCGAGGAAAACCAGGATAAGCCGCTTGATGAAGTGCTAAAAGAGCACGAGGAAAGCAAGGCCGAGAAGCCTTCTGAAGGAGATGAATCTGATCCCACTGCCAATTCCCTAGTTTGCAATGAATGCGGGAAGCTGTTTAAGAATTCAGATCTTGCTACTTTCCATGCGAACAAATCGTAAGTAGAATATTCTACAAATGATCTAAACTCGCCACTAACAGTAATATAGTGGCCATACCGACTTTTCAGAGTCTGTCGAAGTGATCAAGCCTCTAACCGAGGATGAGAAGAAGGCGAAGCTCGAGGAACTTCGTGAGAAGCTAAAGGCCAAGCGGGCATTGAATGGTGAGGCGGAAAAAGTTGAGCATCAGAAAAACGAGGTAAGTCCGTTTGTGATGAACGTGGTATAGAAAGTACATAACTCTAATGCTTTATCTTTAGAGAATCCGTCAGAAGGCTACCCAGGAATCTCAAGATGCAAAGGAAAAGCTTCAACGCGACGAACAAATTCGTGAAGCCGCTAAGAAGAAGCTCGAAAAGGTTGCTGATATCGAGGCCCGGGATCGTGCGCGTGCCAAGATCGAAGCCAACAAAGAGGCTCGTCGTCTCAAGGCCGAGCAGGCAAAGGCTGCCCGCGAAGGCCGTGTCATCGAGACTCCCATTGAACAGCCTGCTCCTGTCAAGGCTCCATCTGCCCCCAGGGCGCCTCATAGTGAGGCTCGCCTTCGTATCCAGACACCTGCTGGAAACATCATCAAGACGCTACCTGCGGAAACTACTTTGCTCCAATTAGCTCAACTAGTTCGGTCTGAAAATGGCGCTGAAGTCATTAGCTTCTCGACAACGTTTCCTCGGAAAACATTTGAGAGTTCTGAGTTTAGCAAAACCCTAAAGGATGTCGGGTTTGTACCGAGCGCTTCGATTGTCGCCCGCTAATGCACAATGGAAAACCGCACATTGCTTACATAGAACTCGGCCAGGTTATTAATCCAGCGCCTTTAACCATAAAACAACTTTCTTATTGATGGAAATAACCTAAATTCCCTTACATACGTGCAAACAGACGCTTTAACTTATGATCGTGTGTAGCTCACTCGACAGAATTGCAATAATAGTATGTGCTGTTCATAGCATACAATTATGATTGACGTCATTTGAGACATGGACAGCGTAACACTTCAGGCAGACGACGATATAAAGTTTTGTCCGTAAATTCTTTTTTGTTCATTCGCATTTTTTTCTTTTAAAATTCCGAACTCCATTGCTGATAGCAATTCATCATATTTAACCCTATGAGAGACGGCACTCTTGGCTGGCAAATGTTTAGACTGCCAGCCGGAAATGAACGATAACTGTGTAACACCCCAGAGCCATGCAATTGAAGTAAAACCGGAAAGAAGGAAAGAGGAGTAAATACAATTTGGAGAATTTAGTCGAACAGACCGAAGCCCATGTCGTCGTCGGACTCCTCCTTCTCTGTAGGTAAAAGTCAGTAAGTATATCAACAATGAAATGAGGGAGCATGGACAGATCTACTACTGTCGTAGCGAGCCTATCCATAGCCATGTAGTGGGATATGTTCTTACCCTCCTCCTTGGCCTCCTCAGCGGCCTCCTCAGCAGCACCAGCGGCAGCACCACCAGCGGCGGGGGCAGCGGCGGCACCACCACCGGAGCCAACGTTGGTCAGCAGGTCCTTGACGTCCTTGCCCTCAAGAGCCTAGTGGGAAGCTCGGGGTTAGTAAGTTGTTAATGTTGTTGTTGAGTCGAAATCCTCGCGTAGTTTGCTAGTAATAGTAGGCTGCGATTCGGTGTGTGCCGTATAATTTGGGATCGTCAATGTGTATTCAAGTGTTGTTGGTCGCATGTCGCAAATTTGGTAGCTGGACTATTTGTGTTGTTGAATTTGTCGTCTACGCGAGGATTGTTCGAATAATATCAGACAGAGTGGTAATGTACCTTAGCGAACAGCTGAGTCCAGATGGGCTCAACATCGGCAACACCAGCGGCGGTGATTAGGGCCTGCATCTTATCGGCCTATCGATGCAGTGTTAGTATGTATGGCGAACTCTATCGCCCGCGCTGCGCTGCGACATCGAATTTGATGTTTAGAATCGTTATATCGATAAATCGGCCGGGGTAATGGCGATGCGCGGGGCATTTTTTGTGTTGCGTCGACTTACGGTGATCTCAAGACCCTCGTCGGCCAGGATCAGGGCGGCGTACGACGAAGCCAGCTCAGAAGTAGACATTGTGAATGTGAGTCTGTGAAGGGACTTTTGGGTATAACTGCACAGAATGAACAGAGGTGATAATGTCGAAGGGAGTTCTTCAATTTGACATAAGACCAATATTCAGGCACTTTAGAATTACGGGTCCTGCCAATTGGTATCGCTGAGTGCACCAAGAGGGCTGAAACCTATAGCATTTGAACGCACATCACGTGGGGCATTTGATTTGTGCGAGAAATATCTCACGTGACTAATCGTATATCTGGCTTGTACACGTGACTATGCTCATTACAGCATTCTAAGCTAGTGCTGGTTCGATTTCTAGTACGGGACTACACTCCTACTAGTGGTTTCTTGCATTACAAATTGCCACTAGTGCATCACTCAATTACATCATACTATACAAATGCGTTAATTTTAGCTTGTTTTACATCTCCCAAATCACGAAGAACAAACCAGAAATTTCAAGTAACTCACTCAAGAAAATAGAATGATACTAGTTCTCGTAGTATGTATGTCGGCTGTTACCACTAATTATAGGTACTCGAAATCTGATGTGTAACAATGAGGCTCTCCATGCAAAAATGGTCTATTAGTTTGTCTACTAGGGTTAGTTTTTTTTATAACGTTGTCATTGAACCATAACACATGACTCCACTTTCACTACATTAGGAACGGCGGAGAACACACTGGATTGAAGAGGACTGAACTGAACTAGCCTCAAGCAGTCATTTGCTCCTTAAGCAGAGCGACTGCCACTTTGACAGACCAAAACCTTAGAACCTAGAACTTGCCTTTGTGTGATCAAAGAATCATCGTTACTACATATATACACCTGACAGAATAGTAAACAAACTCGCCATAACATCAAAGTATCGGGCATCTTGTAGATTTCCGATCCCATTTATCGACCTGGCCAAGTAGCTTTATTATCTCAAAAAGAAACGATCAGTTGCTGCATTGCCAAACGTTCCGCATTTTCGATAACACGCGCCACCATTGATACCGGGGTCATTGCGCATTATCATTACAGCCTCGCCTATAAGTGCTCTTAAATTTCTTCTCACCAACATCGACCATATACAGCTGAGGCTCATTTGAAGCATTGACGATATGGATACACCATCATGCCCTCATCCTGTTGATTCCGAGGAACAGGCTATTCTCCAGTCATTGGAAGTCATTCGCGATAAGCTGCTCCTATTGAAGCATGACCGAACCACTTACATACGGAGTCAAGATGTGTTGCCCTTATATAAGCAGGTGATCGAAGAAGTTCGCAAACTAAACACATCTCGTACTGGGAAAGAAGTATCTCACGAGAACAGAGGTACGTGCCCTTTTCTCATTTCTCGAAATGGCGACTTATCTATGAGGAAAATTTTATGCATAGCTGTAAGGCCCAAATAGACACTCGCTAATGATACTGTGCGCTACAGTCGATCGTGTCCTAGAAAGCTGTTTTCAGCTTATCTCACTATTGTTCATGACAATTGGAAGAAACCATGAAGCGCCAGCTGCATATGCGCTTACTTCTACTATCAAGCGCCTCGTCGATCATCTTACAGAGTCTGATTTAGTGTCTCATAAAGACCTAGAGAGCATTGCGCATACGTTGGAAAAGCTCAAGCAGTATATCGAGAATGGACGTGATTCACACGATCCTATTGTCCTAAAGCTTCTACTGAACAGAGTCAACCTTTGCAAAGATATGCTTAAGACACTCCAGGACAAACTAGATACGCTAGGCGAACCCCTTCCTACCATTCACGAGAAGCTGATCTCCATTCTACGCTCCATCTCACTTGCCAACACGCGCACCAAGGTATGGAAAGAGCCTTTTTTACACAGCATAGGCAACGGTTTAGTATGTAGTACATTCTAACATCATGCCATTAGTTTTCTACAAGTGAAGTCCACAAGCTTTCCGTGCAGCTTGCAGAGATAGACACACTACGAGTCGATGGCAATTTCTTGACTGCCGATGGATCTATTGCAGAAGGTAGCGATAAGATATCTTCACTGCTGTTCAAATGCATGAAATGGGCGGAAATCGTCCAGGTCAAGAAGGGTGCTATCCCTGCACCATTCAAGCCCATTTACAACGATCTTGTACGTGTAAGATCTGAGCTCGATAAGATCTCTATGACCCAAGCGTGGTCATTACGAGAGACCGATCTGTATGATTTCCAACGACTACTAGACAGATACGATGAAAAGCGTGTCGACGGCAACTGGATCGATTCCGATGGTAAACCGGCTGAACTTTATGTTCAAAGAGTACGTATACCTAATCAACATTCAATGTTGGTACCTAAAAAACCACTAACTGTGCTCTTGAATTAGACCTTGCTATATCTTCTTCGGAGATGTTATGCCTATATCTACTCACTTATGATTTCTTCAGAGCCCGTTTCCGAAGGTTTACTTCCCGTATACAATCAGCTACAGACCTTGAAGAGATGTCTCATCGAAGTTAAGGAGAACGGTGGTATTAGCAACCCTCGTGATCTCTACCCATACAATATGAAAGTAAGAATATTTTATCACCGATGTTTTGCTAGAATAATACTAACATCATCTTATAGCTCAACTCTGTTGATAACCAGCGCGTTGATGGAAAGTTTCTCGTCAATGGCGATATTCCTGAAGGCCAAGGGAGTGTCAACGAGTTGCTAGCGGAATGTTTTGACCTCGTATACGAGCTTCGGATGGAGTCCGAAAATGCCGCCGATGAAAAGGCAGAGGCAGAAGAAGAAGCCCGCGAAACTGAGCGCGCCGAAAGGGAAGAACAAGAGGAACGTGAAGAAGCTTTGAAACTCAAGGCTGAGCGTGCTGCAGCTGTATCCCCTCAAGATAAATAATTGAGGAGTGTAACCTTTGGAAGGTTGGCTGTGCGATCTTGTTCTCTCATTTACATTAGATAGATTCATCATTATTATTTATTTTAATTAGACTAGAAGCTCAAGTTGGTTGGAAACTATGCGACATGTACAGTGATAAATAAGTACAAGTATATGAACATGAACTGCAAGCTTACTTTACAAGCCGGTCACCTAACAGGGATCGATGCAATTCACGGCTCTCTGACGGCGCATTTGAACTAGAAAATAGAGATATATTAGTATATGTACAGATTTGGTGTTGGATTACAGTATGGTAGAGCTTACAGGTAGGATCTGGGCCTAGAGCATGGGAAGTGAGTCCTTCATGTCAGTATTGTTTCTTAGATATAGCAAGGATTAATTGACTTACATTTTCGACGTCCCAAACACCACTGGTAGCATAGATGTCCCTAACAAGAAGTTCCTTGACCTCCTCGATAGACGTCGCAACAACAACAAGAGCGCTGCCGTTCATCTTGAGCTTATCATCGGTGGGGACTTCGTCAAGGGTAGCACCGCCCACCTTGATGAACCCAGAGTCCACCTGAGCCTTCAGGTTGGCAAAATGGGTGCTATCATAGAATGATATAGTTAGAGATAAGACAAGCTGAGAATATCGATTCGCCAATCCAGGCATGGATGACGTACGGACGGGCAGCAAGACGTTTCTCAAATGCGCCGGGCTTGTCAGGCACAACGCAAAGAAACTCAAACTTGCCGGGAGGAACGGAGACCATTGTTCTAGTATTGATACGGAGGTAGTGGAGACTCGCAGAGGGAAAGCGAGTCAAAGGTCTGATTGAGAGGCGTGATAGCATAAGATCTGTTTTAAAGTAGTAAAGTTTCCAATATATATGCCAGGAAGCTAGCGTGTATTTATCCTATTGATGAATGAATCGGTTTAGTGCGGGACACTTCAATGTTTCCAACTGACAATGCGGGTCTTTCTCTTACTGGAAAGGCGTACAACAGATATGGTGGAGATGTCCACCTCCACAAAGTGCCCCGCATTTAAGATGCTATACATTGGCCAAGCCAAGTCAAAGGCCATAGTAAGATAGACGGAGTTTAAAGTAACCAGGGATCAAGCCAAGTCTAGTTGTTGGTTGTCGGACAAATGGATGATACCATGTACTACGCGACAGAAACCATATAGTAAGTACATATATACTAATATATAATATAGGGAGATGCTAGTTCCCACATACAATCACATTAACGACATGACATCTTGAATGTACTGAGAATATTGACACACTTGTCACGTTAATTAAAATATGGTTTCTGTTCATGTATATAGATAATATTAGCATATTTAGACCTCAAATTTTACCAAATCTAGCTTCACACAATACTGGCCTACTTCGTAGTCATCATATATAACTAGCCTAGGAAGCCTGCCAAAGCTAGGATATATTAATGATCGTGCTATTCATACTTAGATTGGACTATAATGATGAAGCAAGGTTCTTTCAGTCCTATTCTCCATACTACCAAAGCTTCGGCATGATTAGTAAGTAGTATAAAGTCCTATAAACATTGTGTCAAGCCTGATAATGGTACTGTAATATGTCAACTTCTGTCTAATCTGGCTTCACAAGTTACTAGATACACTGTCAGTCATCAATACAACTAAATTAGAAATGCTGGTTTGCTAAAGCTATGATATAAATCATTATAGGCTGTGATGTGATGATTGAGTAGTCTCTATTGATCATATTATCTATGAAATTAAAACTTTAACATCATTAAAGTATGAGAAAGTCCTATAAACACTATGCCAAGCCTGATGATGTCTGCTCCATGTCGTTTTAGAGTCATTTTCCTTGTGTCTAGTCGCCCATAGGCCAATAAAGTACAAACTAGAACCGAAAACAGACAATCTGTTAGACAGGAAGTGGCATGGCAGATATCAGTTATGTCAAGATGGAGTAGTTGCAACCTCGTATGATAACACTGTTCCCCTACAGTCTCTGTATATATATTATGTTTTCTCTCAACATTCTTGTTTACAAAATTTTCTTCTCTTCTATCTTTAAATATACAACATAGTTACACTTTGTGTCCTTCGGTTCATCATATCTATATCATATATCTAATTTCCTAGAGACATCATTTACACATTACAACAACTATATTTTCTTATCCAAATAACTTGTATCTTTTCACGCAAAGATTTGTGAGGAGTAAGTCACAATGATACTCAGCAACTACATTTCAGAAAATCTAACACAATCTAGTATTATCTCACTGTTATCTAAGTCCTGTAGTAGAAATCTGCTACAGTGATCATTCTTAGAGCTTTGCTACGAAATACGACCAAAAAACATCTCTACCAGGTCACTCAACTTTACTTCTCGACGACGCGGCCTTTGAATCGTTATACACAATGGCGTGCACTCACAACATTCCCTCTTTGGCTTCTCAAGCTTTGTCAAGCATACTGAGGGATGTGTCAGCCATATCATCCTTGCCCCTATCACAGATCCAAGAGGCCCCAGATACAGTCTATCAGAAATGTTCGGGGCCTTGCGAAACATGCCAGCGTATTGAAACAATCGAAAGGTATATGTCACGACATAAGTCGCTTCTATACTTATCAGTTTTTGACTGGCATAGTGTGAAGAGGAACATCGTAGTCCTCGACGGTCATGTCCCTTCCTGGAATCACTTCCTTCCGCGGTTGATATCTTTCTTCACGGGTGAAAAAATCACAGTCTACACACTTGAAGATTTGACTAGGTCGGGCCAGACTACTACGTCGCTAGCTGGTATCCAGAGGTCAGAGAGTTTGTATGTCATCATAGACTCTATTCTCGTTAGCATTGGCGATCTCACAGACTCTTGCGAGTTATTCCTTTCGCTTGCGGCTGACGAAACTCCAACACTGTTGAACTTTGAAGATCTTCATCAGGAGTTGCTCAGCCCATATGACAGTGATAGTCTGTGTCCACTCAAGATGGTTGATCGCCGCAAGGTGAAGCACTATCTCAATATAGTATCTAAGATGGAGTCTCACCATGGGGTCGAAGACGTAAATCTAGCCTTGCTATACCTAGAAGTTTACGTCCAGGTTGCCAATGACCGTATAGTCACTTACTTGGATCTTGAACGGGCAAATATGAGTATTTAACTGGACTCTGGCTTCGGATTACGTTTGGTAAGGGGGCAAAAGATGGATGAAGGCTTTCGCAAGGTCTGATGAGAAGAGCCGATGATGGCAGAGGTTGCAAAGAGTATATTTGATGATATATGCTTGATAATGACAATGACCCCACATGATTGACGCCCCTATAATGATTACACATAATATATATATCTCTATCACGATGCACACAATAATAAAATTACGAGTTTACAATTTTACACTTAATGAGCTTGGTAGAGAAGAGGAAAGTAATGATAGAATATAGTTCAGTGTAGGGAACAGCCAGACAAAACAATGCACTGATAATCAGAGTTTAGGTTTCGCCTGCTTTGACATTTCCTCCGCCACAATACGGCGCTGAATCTTTCCAGTGGCTGTCTTGGGCATAACATCAGTGAAGAAAACCTAATATATAAGTTAGCATTCTTATATTAAGTTTTTGTTTACATCACGAGTGTGATTGCACCGGAAAATATTATTTTCTGATAGATAACTACTGACCTTCTTAGGAGTCTTGAATTTGGCCAGACGCTCAGAGACCCATGATTTAATACTTGCTTGGTCTACCGATTGTCCAGGCTTGAGAACAATAGCTACGCCGATATCTTGGCCATACATGTCATCCGGAATAGCGAAACTGACCGCTTCAGAAACGGCCGGATGGCGGGTAAGAACATTGTCAAGCTCGATTGGTGAAATCTTCTCGCCACCCTTGTTGATCAGCTCCTTGATACGACCGGTGATGATGATGTAGCCATCTTCATCCTTCTTGCCTTGATCACCAGTACGGAAGAACCCATTCTTGGCAAATGCAGTAGCATTAGCCGATGAGTTGTTAAGGTATCCGGACGTAACGTTCTCGCCCTTGATGCAGATTTCTCCTTCAGAACCCTGGGGCATCTCATCGCCAGCATCATTGAGGATCTTGATCTCGACACCCTGGCCGACACCAACAGAGCCCGGCTTGCGCTTTGCGGGTGGTAACGGGTTCGACGTCATTTGGTGGGCTGCTTCAGTCATGGCATACGCCTCAAGGACGGGTGCTTTCAGTGCCTTTTCAAGCTGTGCGAATACAGTGGGCGAAAGAGGCGATGAGCAAGAGCGGATGAATCGGATCTTGGGCACGGGAGATGGAAGCGGATTCTTAAGTAGAATTTGGTGAATCGTGGGCACCGCGGTATACCAGTTAGCTTTGTGGGTAATGAAGTCCACCCAGAAATCGGAAGCTGAGAACTTCGGGGGCACTACGAGCGAGCCTCCGGTTGATAGAGGCGCCATAAGGCCACACAGAAGGCCGTGTACATGGAAAAGTGGCATTACCAGCATTGTACGGTCAGCGCTAGTAAGCTCATAAGTATTCTTGATATTAGCTGCCAATAAGCTCACGTTAGTAAAATAGGTCAAGACGAAGGTGTTTACGATGTTAATATGGTAGTAGTGCTAGCCACTTACACATTGTGCGGGTTAGATTGCGGTGCATAAGAGGGACCTAGTGTATATTATTATTAGAAACGCTGCAGCTCTCGGTCTCGGGTATATAATAGTATCGAATCTCGAGGAAAAGGTCGAGTTATACTCACCACCTTAGGTCGTGATGTGGTACCGCTAAGGTAATATACATGTTAGCATTTTGACTGACTACTTGTGTCGTTGCGGTGGCTCACCTGGTATGCAGAACAAGGGCAATGTCGTCCGGCTTGGCAGTGAGAAGAGCACTCTTCTTGCCCTTCAACTTTCCAGCTTCCTTGAGATCGAGAACAACCTTGCCCTTATCGGCATCCCAGAAGCATTCAGCGATGGCCGCATTAAACTTCTGGGCGGCCTTGACTGCCGGAGCACCAGAAGTAAAAGCTCCGCGCGGGACTAGGACCAGATCAGATTTGACATCCTCAATGTAGAACTCGAACTCGGCTTGTTTATAGTTTGGGTTCAATGGCGCAGCTATGGCGCTTTGCCATGCGCTAGCTTCGAAAGACACGATAAACTCGTAGCTGTTAATGAGCGCAATAGATACAAATGACCTGTGGCCGATGCCGATGTCAGCCAGCTGCTGTTGGAAGGTGGTCGTGTCGGATATGAGCTTCGTATAAGTAGCCTGAAGGGGCTTCGTCTTGGAAGGGATGATGACGGCTACAGCATCTGGAGAGCCCTGGATGGCGGTCTTGAGAGTCAACGAGCCGCTCATTTTTGTCGAGGTTATTGCGTCACGGAAAAGTTGATGAAGTTTTGATGATGACGTGATAAGGAAATATCAGGATTCAGTTGGAAAAATACGATTTGACAGTAAATGAGAAGATGAGAAAAACAAAATATAGTTCTACATATGTATATCAAAGCACGAAGACAATGCGCTACTATTATCAAGGCAACTTCTACGAAAGCAAATGTTACATACGTTGAGGTATATTTTGGCACGACATAGTAAGTAAGTTCTTGTCCCGACAACCATCCGCTTAGCGAATTATCAAGAAGCTGATTCAAACTGTTGGCCTGCTTTGGTAGAAAGATGGCGCGACGGCTTTATGGCGAGCAATGTTACATTACCAGGAGATAACGTGTACGAGTGCAGGGATTCTTCAAGTAGCGGCTCGCTTCAGTGCTGGATTTCACTTTAGGGATTCCTTTATTACTGGGTTCATGATGACACCAGGAGAAAAAAAAGCTGGGGTAAAAAAAAAAGTCTTAGCACCGTATCACGTGATCTAACCCGGTCTTACATGTCACGTCACGTGACTCTTGATATCTGGATCAGCGAGATCTTTAATTGAGCAAAGCCTATCGTTTTGAAGAAACAAAACCTCTAGTAAACACAAAGATCGCAAGTTGAAATACAACAGGCTTCGATGGCGCAGTGGTAGCGCAGTGGTCTCATATTCATGAGGAGCCTGATTTCATATCTCAATATCCTCTGGATAATGCCATCCAAAGGTCGTGAGTTCGACCCTCACTCGGAGCAATATTTTTGGACAGCCCGCTTACGGGCCGGCTTAACCCTTACTCCGCCACGTCAACCCTAGATATATATCACTCTTATCGGTAGTGTACATGGATTGCTACCCGATGAGTTAGTGCCTTTTTTTTTTACCTATTTGAATTCATCGCTCCAAGTGTCTAAAATTCAAAGTCATCTTTCTGACTAGCTGTCATATCTTTCAGTAAAACAGATCATCTAAAAAGAAATCATATCTTCACTCACTGTTTTGATATATCGTCCCTCCCCCTTTTTACCCCTCTATTTATTTTTGTAATTTATTTCTTACTCCCCGGCGTCTTTTCTCGGGTTTTCTAGCCTTCACGCTTACTCTGATACTAAAGGGTCACATTCGACTTATCCTGTCGTTGGGGAATCGCCGGACTTCCAATCTCGCTCCTTTTATATAACGTTGAAGGACGCTATAGATCTTGTAATCTCTGCTATTTGATTTTCAACAACATCGGACAACATCACATAGTAGAAATAGCACTTATGGCGTCTATCATTTCTAATCCACAGCCAGGACCAGAAACATCCACTGCTGTAGTTAAACAAAATGCAACCGGGGATAAGCAAGTCAGTGTCCCAACTTTGGGTACAGATCCATCAGAATTTCTCGAGTCTGCAACTTCTGCTATTAGCTCGGCCTTCCGCTTACTGAGTTCATTCGATGACATGACGGAGATTCTCATGGCCACGGCAACAGCCCAAAACGCTGAAATGGCTCGGAACCTAGCAACAGCGCCAGCACCAGCACCGGCACCAGAGCCCGAGACTTTGGTTCCTAGACCAAATATCTCTATGTCTGACCGAACGGCACGTCAACATTTGATGGGCTTTCGCCCAGGGTCAGTCTATCTTATCGTGTCGTCGCCTACATATAAACCGCTTGGCTCTCAGCAACCAAGGCCGATGGCTAAGCGTTGGCACTGGAGTTTTTACTGCCATCTCGGCGAGAAGGGAGGCTGCTTTTACCACATCAAGCGTGTAGAAGCACCCCCAACGACAGAACAAGATGCCAATTCCAAGACGAGCGCAACCTTTTTCGATGCCGATTTGGATGTTCCCGTTGTTAATGGTTGGCGATTCGAAACCATGTCCGTAGTCAACGTGCTCAACTCGGTCCCGATAGTATGTGCAGTCAAGATTGCGCTGTTAGACCAAGAGCTTCGGTCAGAGTTGGGCGGCCGCATTGCACAGGTGCCCTTGAGACCCTCTGTCAGCGGCATGGGATGTGACGGCAATGATAGCACAGAAGAGGGCATCAGCAGCTGTAGTTGGGTGCTGACAGCACTGTATGACTTGAATCAAGAAGGCTGGATTTCTATCAAGCCTTCGTCTCTTGTTGAGGATATCTACAACGAAGTAGTCGAGGTTGCTGTCCGAGCTGAACAAGTTGATGCACCTCTTGTGCGTGAGAGTCAGTTTGTATGTTATTAGATGCATGACCTGCGTTATCTCATTTTGCTCTTATACGGAGTGTTAGCTTCCTTTTTCACTATACAATGTACTCCCAGCACTTACTTTATGACATGATATCTTACCACCTGAAAAATATCGATGTGCATGATGAAATGAATAGCCAGCAGTGAATAATCGATGTGAAATACAAGTTCAAAACTAGTAATTGATTAATTAAAAATGGAATGTTTGTACATATGTAGCGATCTAGGGTTGATTGAATTTCACAGCTCCTACTAAAAGCTGTTAGCAATTGCATTTATTTCTCGTCATGCAGCCTTGCCTAGTTAACTTCTCACGAGGCTGTGTGACTTTTTTTTACTAAATTGAAGCATCAAAAATTCTCAAAACACACCTAAAGCTAGTGAACTTATCTAATGATTTGATTTATACACGTATATAATCTCAACGCTTGCAATCACCTTCTACTTTGAACCTTGTTACGCTTGAAAATCAGTGGATTCAACTGAGCTATGAATATGCACGACCAAACAACCCCTCAAAGCACACGACTTTCGCTATACGAAAACCTGCTTGATTCTGCAGATAATGGATCTCATACGTCAAACAATGGAGAGCCTAGTACTACTGGAAAACAATCTGGCAGCGTAAATAGCAGTAGTGGTGCCGTTCGTAAATCACATATCAACCCTGGTATGTTGAAGGTTTCTTGATGCCTTACTCATCCATATTCTAACATCTTCATACAATAGCTCTACGTTTCCAACCAACGCGCCGTGCTGCGCCAACCAAGCCAAAACCAAAAGGCACCTTTGCTAAGCTACAGGCGTCTACTGTAGCCCCCAAACCCGAATCAGGAGCTTCAGCCGATCCCACGGGCGTGCCATCAATCGTTGAGCCGGTGCCAGCACCTACAAAGAGTCGCATAACCGACTGGGCACCAACAGAAGAGGACGAATGGATTTACGGGACAGGCGAAAAGCGCCAGCGTGGCGGACGCAAGAACAAAAACAAGGGAAAATCGCATGATAATTTCCATACGGACTGGCAAGACATCTATGACCCATCTCGGCCGACAAATGTCGACGAGTATATCCGCGGTGACGAGTACTTGGACGAAATGTCTGAGTGGAGCGCTATACTTAGAAGCCATCGCAGAGATCAAAATCGCCAAGCATCTCGGAGATCGAGTGAAAGTCATGATTCAGACGACAGTCAGCCTATTACACAGACTGACGGATCGGCAAAGTTTGCACCGCCACCTAGCCTCAACTTTGCTCCGCCTACGGAAAAACCTCAGAAATCGGCTACCGGTGAGGATACTCTCGACCTATCTGGTGATGCTATCTATGCTCGTCGTATCGCCATGTTGCAGCAAGCAGCCGCCCCTGCGTCTACCGGTGTTGTCGCCTCTAGTGCGCCGATACGCTATGTCTCTGGCCAAGATCAAGACTCTACGAATGAAACAAGTCATAGAAACTGTGATGACGACGGCAGTGTAGAGGAAGATTGGGAAGATCGCGAGCGTCCGTCCTTCGGACTAGGTGCTGGCGAAGAAGGATCTTCTGGTTCCGGGCCCAGCTCAAATCGGCCTGGACAATTGGGCTTTGCCGGTCGGATCATGTCGAAGTATGGCTGGAAGAAAGGCTCTGGTCTTGGTGCTGATTCGGATGGTATCACTAGTGCGTTAGGTGTCAAGGTTGACAAGCGTAGACGCCGACCAGATGTTGAAGGTGGCGGCTGGGCGGAACCAATACGCACGCGTATTATAGGTGGACAGAGAAAGGATGAAGTTGATGGCAAGCCGTGCGGAATGAGTGAAGTAGTCATTCTAAGGGGTATGCTTCATGGGATGCAAAATATCAAGGCTGAGATCGAAGCTGGCCTAGCACAGGAAATTGGAGAAGAATGTGGTGAAAAGGTAAACCTAACTGATTATCCTATATCGGCATATGTCTGTCTATTGGTCGGATTTCTCACATCACATCTATATATAGTATGGCCGAGTTGAGCGATTACATATCGATCAAGACTCACGGCAGGTTTTTATCAAGTTCACTGATCAGATATCAGCCCTCCGCGTAAGTTTATTACTCTCTAATCGCCATTTACATTCAGTTTGACTAACTTTATCAAATATCAGGCTATCAACGAACTCCAGGGACGCCTCTTTAACGGTAGCGCAATATCTGCGGCATATTTCGATGTTGATAAATTCGAATCTGGCAACTACATATAGACACTATATCACCAATAGGGACACTGATGTTGTATGGTCCATTATATAGTCTTCCTGTCAACAACAGCCCTATACATTATCTCCTGTAACCAAGACGCTCTGATTTGTGCTTTGAATTGATACAGCTACATCCAAACCAGGATTAGCAGTGAAGAAGTTTACAGGTTTTAAGCCTACGGTCATCTTCTCGTTAGGCATGACTGGCCAATCCTCGATTCTTGGATTATGGGTAGATCCAAACGTATGCCACAAGACGATGTCTTTGTTTCTCACAATAGAGGCATCTATCCCCTCCTCTCGTCTTTTAGAAATAGCTGAGGCTATGCCATCGCCACCCGTAGATTGCATCGTGAATGTTCCAGCAGGGAACAGCTCGTCATCTTGATAGCGAGTGACCCAGACAGCGTGCTGGCCGAACTCTGAGCGTTTTGCGTGGAACGAGGTAGGGTGGGCAAGCAGCATTTGGCTGTAAAATGGGAGCAACTTAAAACCAACTGGAGTGCCTGTGATAGGGTTGGTGTGGTTTTCATTGATGATCTTGAAGACACGGGCCTTGGTATGATCGAGATCAAGACCTTGCTCGGTATCAATGATGGTTGACGTTGTTGTATAGCCAACACCAAAGGGGTTGTGTATGTTAGGGTCATCGAGCGGCATAGCAGATGATTCCTCGACCATTAGAGAGTTGTCCGGGCCATCAACCATGGGATCTATACGTAGACAGAACAGATGCTGGTGGTAAGGAGCTAGTGTTCCAGGGCTGACCAAAGTTCCATACGGTGGGACTTTGTCGCCAATCGCTAGTGGTGCCGTCGATAAAATGCCGGTCGCGCGTACTTCATAGTGAATTGATGCGTCTTGGCCGAGATGGAAGGCGAAGATATACTCGTAGTTGCTGACAGTGATGATAGTTTGCAGAACCAATATCCGCGAGCGGACTACGACGGCATTTCCCGAGCGGAAACTTGTGTGTTTCCACAGAATTCCATCGTCCTGTTCGTGACAACAGACCACATTCGGCATCTTCAACGGCTCGCCTTCAGCTGTGACATGCCAGCCGTCGAAATACTTGATATGGCCTAGACAGTCACAACCTAACTGCAGGTTGTTTGCATTGATTCCAGCGCCATCACAGCCAAGATCGAAAGCAGCCTTTCGTGGATACGGACACCGAGGATCGGCATATGGCACGAACATCTCAGCTAGTGCAAGGCGATAAAACAAAGGCCGGCCATCATAGCGAATGTCGTGAAGCGTCATGCCTTCACGGTAGTTGAAGCCGACCCGAAATGACCATTTTTCCCATTCCACGGCGTTGCTGCCGGCAAAAGTGCGGAATGACGGGCCGTCAGGTTGTACTACGCGGTACGGCTTGGTAGTGGTTCGGGGCGGAGGGCGTAGATCTGGGTGATATTCAATGTCAGCCGAATGAGTCAGGCGTGGATCGAATTGCCTAGTGGTGGTATGTAGGCGGTTATGCTCTCCGGACGGTAGGTAGAAGATATTAGTGACTTTAAGGTCCTCAGACACCTCAGCGCAAAGTTCCAATGGATAAGCATAGTAGTTGGTGTCCGGGTGCGAGATACGGCGTAGATAGAACCAACACTAGGGTATGGACTAGGGTTAGCATATGGAACTGGTACATTCGAACTTGGATTATAGCCTACCATAGTAGTTCGCTTGCTGACATCGTTGAGGCCGTCAGTTGAGTATTCCCACGGCTCAACAACGACTGCCGATCCCTCGGGCAGCTTGATCTTGCGGATCTCAGCCTGAATCCGTGAGTCAGCCAGACAAGCCTCCTGGACTCGGCCCATGAACTCAGCATCGATATAAGAATGTTTGCCAATCTTGTGCTCCTTGTAGACCACCTTCTGAGCATCTAGGTCGACCCGGAACTCGAATAGCTGGTTCTCCTCGCCATTCTTGGTGATCGTATGAACACGGGCTGTACGGGCTGGCCGCTGCAAAGCCGGCTCGGTGGTCTGGCTGCCATTGGCGACGGCGTTTAGGAAAGGTAGCAGCTCGTGTTTTAGTGGCTCGTAGAGTGTGGCTACACGGAAAATTAGGTCGGCATTGGCCGGGAACTGCTTTCTCACGATAGATGTTGCCTGTCGTTGGAGTGAGTTAGAATCATTGGTATCATTGTATCAGCTGATCACTAAGACTGACATTGGAAATCTCATTCGGTGTGAGAGGCTCGAGAGGATGACAAGGCGGCATCTCTATAAATGTCACTTTTAAGAAACCAGCTCGAGGTATGAGTCTATATGCTCTGTTGTAAAAAAGCTAAGAAATGAGAATATCAGATCAGACGTCAAGTTGGTCTATGGCCCACCAAAATTTAACCCAAAAAGGGTAACTACATTTTATTTGCTGTATTTTAGGCTTGGCAATTATGCCTAATTAAGCTTAACGACACAAAGATTCACTCATTGAAGCAGCTGTTATTCTTATATTTGTGATCTTCTAGTCTATCTAGTGATATGTAATCAGCCGACTCTGCAAACTAATTTTGCAGGATATCGCGATATCTCACGCAAAGAGCTTCTTAGCTCGCTTATCCACGATATTTTCAAACTCAGTCACGCCGCCAACTAGTTCCGACATGTTTCCCGCATGTAAGCGAAAGACACTTCGTCGTTTTTGGTCCTCCCCTTCATCATCATCTTGGTCTTCTTCTTCATCGTCAAAAGCATCTTCCTCGCCTAGATTCTGGCCTTTCGCCTCTATCACGCCTCTCGTGAACCAGCGATCATGGCTAACCAGAATGATCGCACCGGGCCATTGCCGCAAACTGTGCCGTAGCGCAGAAACGCTCTCGTAGTCCAGATGTGTCGTGACTTCGTCAAGAAGCAGACAGTGTGGCTGACGCCATATTAGCCGTGCCAGTTCACAACGCACCAGTTGGCCGCCGGAGAGTTTTCTCAAGGGAACATCCGATACTGTACTACCTTTGAGGCCCATGCCGGCCATCATGGCCCGGACCCGGCCTTCGTTGAGTCCGGCGTCTTGTGCCGCTGAACTCGCGTTAACTTCGCGCATGATCAGTTCCAGTGCCGTCAAACCCGGCTCGGTGGTTCCTAGCGCCTGCAAATTCTCAACTGCGTGCTGCGAATAATACGCAAGTTTTAGTCTAGGATGGCGTTCACAGGTGCCTGTTCTAGGCGCCATCTCGCCGGCCAATACCTTGATTAGACTTGTCTTTCCTGCTCCATTCAACCCTAGGATACCGATACGGTCACCCAGACGAACCGACAGAGATATTCCATGAAGTACATTGTTTTTTCT
Source organism: Davidsoniella eucalypti (assembly GCA_004009845.1). Classification (NCBI taxonomy): domain Eukaryota; kingdom Fungi; phylum Ascomycota; class Sordariomycetes; order Microascales; family Ceratocystidaceae; genus Davidsoniella; species Davidsoniella eucalypti. Next base: position 299,605 of record RMBW01000026.1, on the reverse strand, counting down.
GGTGTATCCAACCGAAACTTTCTCTAGTGCTAGCAGCGCCCCAGGAAACCGGAGGTCATCCGCTGGATCTGGCAGAGCCATAGCCACGGATTCCATATCAACTGGAACTTCCATCTCTGCACGCTTCGCGGTATGGTAGCCGCCAAGGTCACGATTTAGTTTGAACCGGCCACCACGTGCGTTCACACTCATGCCCAATCGATCGTCGATGCGCTTCTGACGGGACTTGGCTTGGCGCAGCCGATTCGTGTCTCCCGATGCGTGGCCGGCACGGACATTGGCCGTGATGGTGGCTTGCATGTGTGCTCGCTGGCGATCTTGAGCCGCTTTCATGTCCAGCAGCCACAGACGACGCTCTTCACTGGATGCTTCGTATGTAGGCAGGTTTCCATGAAACGCGACGATGGCGTGGTCCTTGAGAATGAGCAGGTCCGAGCAAATAGATATGAAGGCTCGGTCGTGAGAAACGAGAACTATGGTCGGTGGCACAGACTCGGTGCTGGTTTCTGCGTTGAGTGAAATAAGATACCGCTGTAGCCACATAATTCCCAAGAGATCGAGATAGTTGGTTGGTTCATCGAGTATCAGGATATCGACATCTTGTATAAGAGCAGCTGCCAACGCCACTCGCATCTTCCAGCCACCGGACATTTTCGAGACCGGTTGATCCATTTGGCTCTCATTGAACCCGAGTCCCTTGAGTACATCCTTAGCTAACTTTTCCAAACGTGTATGACGAGCAGGTTCGATTTGGAGTTGGAGCTCCGATAGCAAAAGTGCGGCATCTTGGACATCAGTCTCTAGATCCTCGGGGGCGATATCGGCGGCATCCTGTACAAGACTATTTGGTTGATTAGAACAAGTTAGCAAGACTGGCTCTAAGTAGGCCAAGATTCGGACTTTTGTGCTTACAGTTCTTCGCTGGTAGCTACTTCTCGTTCTGTTTCAACTAGCGTTCGCCGCGCTTTCAAACCACGAGCGCCGCTCCGGAGCTTTGCATCTTTGGCGTGACGGAAAAGCTTTTCTTTCAAATGCTCATGGCGGATCTGCCGTAGGGAATGGCTGATCTTGGTATTCTCGTTGCTACTAAAAGCCTCAGACAACGCTATGTACATGCGTCAGCATTGAATATCGTTATTGTCAACCAAGTTCATTATCAAGAGGGACATACACTGGATCTCCTTCTCAATATCACGTCGAGTGGTCACGGTCTCTATGATCTCATTGATTACAGATTGTTTGTTTGTCGATGTTGTTGCCTCGTTGGAAGGTCGGCTCAGTGTTATCTCAGACTGCCGCAAGATACCAATGCGCGTATCTTCTGGAATTCCCGGTATGAGCTTTTCAGAGATGGCTTGAAGAAGTGCTACAAATTTTCTTGTCAGTCAATGATATCTCGCGAATATCCCCCGTTTTCTAGCCAGCAAGAAGGAGAAGTGCGAATGTCTCATAATGTACTCACTTGATTTGCCAGACCCATTGCGTCCATGGAGAGCGTAGATACGACCAGCTTCTAATTTCAGCTTTGCCTGTGTCAAGATTTCCAACCCTTCTGCACGAGACTTTCCTTTGGGGCGGCTTCTAGCAAAAGAGTCGGTATCTCCCGGTAAGATCGTTATACATAGTCCGTCGATGTCGAGCTATTCGGGGTACCAGAAGTCTTCAGTATAGTTCCATACACATAACAGGCCATATCTCTTACCTCTCGTCTGCTATGAGTTTCGATATTGAAGCGGGTTTGGGTGCAAGAGCACTGAATCGTAGTTTGGGCTTGAGTATACATGACGTTAAGCTTATTTTTCGTACCGAGTCTGCCTGGTAAATAGTGGTGAACAACAGGAAATAGAGGACATGTTTATAGACTATTTGCAAGTTTATATATACGGCAACTTCTTAAAAATCTCAAGAATAACAAGTAAATATTGAAAATTCGCTAATATTGATGATAGATGTCGACTCATCGCCGAACTAGGAAATATATGTTGCCCGATTCTGAATCAAACAGGCTTGGCTTGCTAGTGAGATTGATAGATATTCCTCACAAATAACATTGCTCCAGCTACAAAATGCTTGGGGGCTTTGAGACAAGTTCCCAACGAGGTGGTTTTTCCCGGAAAGGATTAGAAGTTGAGATACGCATAACATATAACGAAACCATAACAAATGCTCTATATCTCGATAGCCTATCACTGTTAAGAAGTAGGTTGTCCTTCACCTTACATTGTGTACTAGTATCAGTTCAGGGCTGTGTATCTTTGGATGCCGAGGTGCTACATAGCTATTAAAACTCCCTCTCCACCTTAATAAGAATGATTTTTTTTTAAAACACCATTGCTCCAGGTGTCCTTTGACAAGATGTGCAACTTTGTCATTTAGTCAAGTTGTATCTTATGTGAATAATATCAATATGGAAAATAATAACGTAAAGTCCATGTTAACTTAAACAACAACACTCTGGTTAGGTCAGAGCAGAGCATTTTAACCACCATAGGATTGATTGACTTATTTGCCTTCACGTAATTATGAAACAGATTTCAATTTTTCTTTTTTGTTTGTTTATACAAATACTTTGTCTATTAAAAACACACTAAAAGGAAATAAAGTTTAAAGATATCAATGATTCTACCCTCAAGGGCAAATCATACGGATAGAAAAGAACAGAGACGAAAAGAAGTTAGAAAAGAAAACCAGACTAAAAGCTCATGCTCATTCAAGAACTAAAATAGCATCAACCATACACAATAACATGGGAAAACAATACAGCGCCCGTCGTGTTCTTCGTATACGGTGTGATAGAGGCATGCCACGGCAGCTGGGAAAAGAAAAACAGATGGATATGGTTCGAGGAAGAGGACGTCGATATTATAATGGTTGAGTAGGCCACTGCACCAAAGCACGCATTGTCAAATGCAAATAACAATAAACAATTCACAGTTCGGACACTGAGGAGAACAGCAGCTTTTCTCGTGCAAAGCTCGAGGTATTTTGTAGAAGAAAAAAAAATATAAAGGCAAAAGGGAATATAAAAAAGATATGGAGCATTCAGAACGCCACCACGCAACCATAATTATCCGTTAATACAAGCACCATCCCCATTGACAATTACTTTGCTCAACATTTACCTCTCTACGCCAATCTACAACTCGACAGTTCCTCTTCAACAGCAAACTGTTTTAAATTTACAGAAGGGCAGCAGCGGCCAGGATAACAGTGGAGACCATCATGGCATTGGAGCCAGAGATGGCAACACCAGCAGAGTCGGAGTCAGAGCTGGAGCTGGAGCTGGAGGAACCAGAGCTCGAAGAGGTGGAGCTGGAAGTGCAAGTGAACTTGCCCTGGATTTCACCGCCGGAGGAGAGCTTCTTCAGGGTGGAGCAAGAGTCAGAAACGTCGGCGGTAGAGGTCAAGGAGAAGGTACCCTTGACATCGTTCAGCTTGGGGAACGCAACACTATAACCGGTATTAGTATATGGACATAATTTACAAGTGCAACTTGGTGTTAACTTACTCAGTGAAGTTACCGCTGAGGGTGACAGCACCGCTGACCTTGGTAAGGGCACCGAAGCCATCGATGACGCTCAGCTCGGGGTTGCCGGTGATGGACAGGCCACCGCCGATGGAAGTCAGGGCAGATAGGGTGATGTTAGACAGCGCATCGTTGTCCTCGATGGAGACAGACTCGCCGACGGTGGCCAGCTTAGGGGCAGAGATGGTCTCCAGGTTGGTGTTGTTGGAGAACGAGACGCTATCGGTGACCTCCTCGAGCAGAGGAACGGAGAACGAAGAAACGGCGCGAACATCAATAGAACCAGCCAGTGTCAGGTTGGTCAGAGAGACGTTCAGATTCTCGCCGTTGGAGGAAATGATCAGAGCAGTGGTGATGTTGTTCAGGCCAGTGGACCAGGTCTTCAGGTTCTTGTTGTTGTCAATCTGGAAGGTCTCGACAGAAACCAGATCCATACCCTCCAGTGAGGAAATGAAGGTGTTGGAGATACGGATGCTAGTGACAGTGGTGACACCGCTGGTACCAAAGTTAACGGTGTCCAGAGTGGGCAGAGCAATCCAGGACAGGGTTCCAACATCGCGCAGGTTGGGGAAGTTGATGGACTCCAGAATCTGGACCTCGTTCAGCTCAAAGGTACCGCCAATCTTCTCGATGGAAGAGGAAGACAGACCAGTCAGCTGAGTAGCGTTGTTGATGATCAGATCACCCTCAATAGACACGGGGCCAGAGATGGTGACGGATCCGGCAACATCAGTGGCGAAGGCAATGGAACCAGAGACGGTGCTGCAAGAAATGGAAGCAGCAGCTGAGGCAGTGATGGTGTAGGTGGCAGAATCGTCATCGCAGTCGATATCATCGGCTGTATCGAAATGGTTAGCATGAGGGACGATGATTGTGGGAGTCGGTGTCTAGTAAAGTACGTACCAAAGACTGAGCGAGAGAAGATAGCCGCAGCAGCGGCAGCAAACTTGAGGGCGTGCATTATGAACTGTGGAAGTTAGTTTATGATTATGTGACGATTATGGACACCGTATTAGAAGAGATGTATTGGTGATGGATGTTAGATAAAGGGCGAGTGTTGCGATCAACGGCAGCTCGGGTGTCGATGGCGAAGGAGGTAAAATAGAAGGAGAAAATGAAAATTAAGTAGAGAAATAAGTTTATTTGCAGATATGCAAATTAGGATCGGTTTGTTTGACGCGTTAGATTAGGAATTAGTGTGTAAGGAGGTATCCACACTGTCCAGCTGAGTAGTTTCCGACCTTGGCCAAATATAAGATGTATAGGTGAAAATGTTGATTATTGAGGACGGCACGCGTGTTATTAATATATCGGTATTGGTAGTTGGCAAGCCGAGCAATTATGGAAGTGGTAAGAGATGTCGTAGTCGATGATGGCGATTCGAACGTTGAAATAGCAACTCTAAATATGTGTTTGGGAAAGGGGCACGTAGATGCAGGATGTGCAGTTTACGTCTCATGTGTGTATGGCGATCCTCGAGAAATATGATTATGCTTACCTTGTCTTTAAAAATAGTCTTGGGTCCTAACGGATATTATGGTCGTCTTCCGAAGTAATGGAAGGTGACGGTAAAGATGGTACGAAGAAGAAGAACGAAGTCGAAGAAGAAAAGTCTTGTAAGTTAACGAGAGTATGGAAGAGAAGATATAAAAGAAGAAAAAGATGAAGACCAAGGAGGGAGTGAGAAGCCTCTAAACAATGGGGTGAGAAGAGAAGAAGGGGAAGAAAAACAAGAAAAAGATGAGCAGATCGGTTCAAAAAGGCAGAAGGGATGGGGGAAGGGGGGCAGATGAGGAAAACCAGCAACGCCGCTGAACCAGGAACCGCAAGCAAGAAGGCAAAGCCAAGCAAACGCTCTCTTATTCCTTGCGCAACACTAGCTTGGGTCGAGCAAATCAAGCAATCACAGTGAGTGCATATATATTAGTGCAAAGTGCTACTCAGCATAGCTGAAGCAATATTACCAGCTTATCGTCGAGTCGCTACAAAGGCATACGCAGCACCATACACGCCCCTGCTCGTCTGCGACAGGGCCTGTAGCCTAGGCTCGGCGTCGTCTATTAGCATATTACGCTGCTATATCATAATATTACTAAGTGTGTTCGTGCGCTGCATGTGAAGTAGCGGTTGCGGTTAGTTGAAGCAGAACGCTTTCTATGCAACCAACTATGCACCCTATAATGCTATGATACCCGCTGAAGCCCGTCGCGTCGTAGTGGGCGCGCCCATTAAAATATAGTAGACGGGCCAGCCGTGCTCAGGCGGCTCGGGTACCTCTACACCTGTATTTCCAGCAGAGGTACCTCTAGTCCACACAAGGTTCAGCCACAACATCGGCGCCCGTGCAGGATCCAATGGATCAGTGTGAAAGGAGGAAGGGGCAGTTGCCGGGGTCAGGTACAAGGAGAAGGAGGCCAGGCGCTGCAGGTGTGGGTCCAGTAGCCTAGTGGGGTGCCAGCAGGGAGGGTGCGAGATTGACCCAAATTTCGATTGATGTTCATTCACTTTTTACTTTTCCAGAGCCTAAATGAGCGCCGGATGGTGCTAATCTGTTATCTAGTGTCTTTTTGGCTTCTTTTTTTGTGGGTGGTTTCCACGTTGCTACAGAACAACTGCCTTTGTTTTGTTGTTTTGTGTTTATTTTCCATGTTGTCTGTCTATTTTTCTATTGCCTGATTCGGACCGGCACAAACACAAATCCGCTGCAGATTACACTGCATAACGACCTTCTCGGCAGCGCTTTAAACCCTTCAAAACTCAGGGTGTCTAGCGGTCTATCGACCTCTAAGTTAATCGGTCTAATCAACCTAGGCGTCGTCGTTGTCGTCGCACTTGTCACCGCCGAAATTGGTACTCCTTTTCCGTTTCCTTTCCGTCTTCCTATGGCTCTCCTTCTACATAATGTACTGATATATTTTACAACGATATGTACGCTGTGCTGCGATTTAGCGCCTCAGTGCAATGTTAGTTAATGCGCGCAAAACTCAACGCCGCGTTGCATTGTAATGGATTGGGATTGGGAGCCATGCAGGTACAAATCGTCAAGGAGGGTGCCAATCGTCTCTGATTTACTGATCTTTGTCCACTGGCTTAAACCCAAATTTAGGCCGTCCACAAACACTGAACTAACCCTTCCATATATACAGAAATTCAACGACCCAATCCACAAAATCAGGCCATTTTGTTATCGCTACGTATTTCGTGTACTGTAAATGATTTTTTTGCCAATTAGATGTCGATCGTGAGATTACCATGCCCTTTAGCTTCTGCGCCATATCTTCTCTCTAGCTGACTATTCTATCTATATGTACCAGCACTACTAACTACTAAATGCTAGTAATATATTCAGCGATCTCGGCTATGATGTATCTAGCATAGGCTTTTTCTTGCACTGGCACAAGTTTCCATGGCACCGGAGTCTAAGCCCTTACCTGGTTTCGTCTTGGTTACCTCCCATCTCCCATACATTGTCATAAATCAGCAGTGCCATGGGAGAACAAGCGGAAGAACGATCAAACTGAGCTGATGCTGTTTTTTCTTCTCTTTTCAATTCTTCAAATTTTTTTTTTTCCATGGAGTCACCTAGGACACGGATGTACATAGCTGCTTTAAATTATGGATTATATCGCGCGTTAGCATGTGCTTTTTTTTCTTTTTTTCTTCTTGGCCCTAGACGCAATAACCATACTGTACATATAACAGTCGTGGCTTGTCAATAAGTTAGTTTATTTGTATAGAACATGATCGCTCTTAAGCGGTAGCGGTAGTCAAGCGACTCACAGGCACTAGAGAAGATTTTCAGTTGTCAAGTCGCTTCACCCGTGCTGTGTTATAGTTCAATATTTATATAACAGTCCGAGTCAGTCGGCATTAGGCACGGCTTGGCTGTCAATAATGCCTTGCCAAGTTACTTGAAAGGAACATTCCATCACAGAAAAGGCTTCCCTAACCAGTCTAGCATGTAATGTAGTTGATATGTGTATGAACCACCATCAGATACGACTGTGTGAATCAATGCGATACGCGTTTCGGTGTTTCAATTCACAGCAGATCGTACTACTTCCATTCATTAGCCCGACGTTGAATTGTTTTGTACCCATACAGATACCATAGACAAATGTACAAATGCGAAATATACATTACACTGAAACTCTACAAGATTTGGATTTAGTTAACAAAAAAGGAAAATAAGAGTAACCTGCATTATCTTGGCACTTCTTTGTTCCCGGTTCTTTTGGTCTTAAAAGTAAGAACATTATTGTGTCTCCGCGTTGGATAAGAAAACTTGATTTTCTGCCATGGTAAATAGTGTATATCGAGATATGTTGTCAGAATCGACCGATCTAGACTGCCAGACCTAATGTACATACTTGTATACAGCAAGTCGGCGTCTGCTGTGACTGGCGAGGCACAGTTGGCAGAAGGTAAGATTACGTCAACCACGCAGACGACGTACATCTGTATCATGAGTAGTGCTTGCTAATTGAGCTGCTGCTCGGTTCTTTATAGTCAAAGCCTGAGAGGCTGAGGTCATGTTTCACGCGATACTGCGGTGTGGCGAATCAAGTAGATCCGTCACATCCCAACACCTGGGTTCATGAAGAGAGACGAGAAGGAGTTATTGTTTCTCGAAGATGTGCATCCAATTGTCTCAGAGGGGGTCTTTATTGCCGTTTCTGTTATGTTCTGTTACGTTCTGTCTACATATCAAGGTTTAGTTGCTGAGCTGGTGTTAAAGATCACCAAGACTCGTCACTAGTGACGCATAGTAATTGTTCCTATTTTGAAATTCCACGGTCAGTCATAACATATCAGAAGTTTATGCAATACATCTGGCTCTTGTCAATAAAATAGAGACCTATTGTAACAAAAAGTTTCATGTTGAATAACTGACTACTATTTCGTATTTATAGGGTTAAACCCTTGTTCATGAAATCTGATATTGATTTGTCGATGAATACGGTAGAGGGACATCACTTGGCTCATTGTTTTCTTTTCTTTATGTTACTGTATACTACGAGATTGAAGACCGCCTATCGAACTGTTGTTTTTCTTTCATCGACAGTATCTTGTTGAGGCTTGAGTAGTGAGGCAGCAGAATAGAATAGGGTTTTACATATAACAACCGGCAGTAATAAAGGACAATATGGACAGGCCAGAGGAATATGAGAACATGACTGCCGCGTGCTGCATGACGCAGCATCCAATTGTTTCCCCCTCACCCGGCCGTCATATTTTCTGGAACAATCGATTATTTGGAGAAAATAGAGAGAAGACTTACAATTAACACGATGTTGATGGTATCATTATGTTTAGGCTCTCTTGTGTTTGGCAAATATGGACCATACTATCACTAAAAATCCGATAAAAATATCGACAGAGCCTATCTTGAGCCGGGCATAATGGCCACGATACAATTATGTGATACGATTATATGATACATAGCTTTTGTCTAGCAAGATACCTGTAGTTGGTTGCTTGATCTACTTTGAAGTACAGGCTCTTCTTCCTCTTGTCATGATCTTCAATATCTTGGTAATTAAACAGCTGCCAGCACATCTTGCAGACGCAGCCTATACCAAGCTAGCAGCAGTTGACGCAACAATAGGAAAATCAACATGGAGATATTGCAGGCTCGAGGCTACATGGTGAGTGACGATAACCGGGACGGCTCGTAGTTGATACTATAGCCTGACTTACCATAGCCTACATTCATGGTCTCCTTGGTTGCCATTCGCCTAACTTGGTTATTGGAGTAAAGCAATCAACATAGCCATTGACAACCCCTCAATCGCTAGTTGTAATGGTTGCCCGTATTCCTTTTCACTCGATGATCTCTCCATCGGGACTCCGAAGCTAGATAGAAGCAAAGAGCTTGAGTGATGCCCTGGTGTCACACGAAAAGACATACAATGAAAACAAAAGTTGAGTCCACAAGGCGAAGCCGATCATGTTTCATACCTTTCCCTGTTTCCATTTCTGATATCGACAGTAAAGTTTTTTTTTTTTTTTACTTGGTCTTCGTTTTTACTTGATCTTAGCTCTTGTAGAGAAAAGTAAAAAAATTGGACGAACGAATAGAATAGCACTGCCCACTAACCAAGCAAGACAAGCAACGAAAGGGAAAGATGAAAAAAGCTTATAATCTGGGCCGCTTGATGTCGTCGTCATCAGAGGCTGGCCTTTATTTTTATTTTTGACGATTTCCAAGTATCGCTGACCACGATGACCTTTTTCTTTTCTAGCGTCTGCACTAGTTTTATTGGTGCCGACCTTGAGAAAATTAGATTCAATGACGTAGTAGTGCATGATACATATTTGCACCAAAAAGCATGATGAATACATATCAGAAGAAGTCTCCAAGTTTTAAAAAGAAGACCTTGTTTTCTCTATATTTTGGCTGTTTGGGAGTAGAATGTAAATAAACAACAAAATGGGGCTGATTTATTCAAACCAAGTAACTAGTTGTGTGGGTGTGGCGGTTGAACGCTCGCTTCCGAAAACAATTTTTATTAGACACACACCATGATGTTGTTTTATATAGACAAAATCGGCACCGGTCTCTGGCGAAATAAAGAGCTACAAAATTAGCAGCTACTGTACTTTTTTAGTACGTCAAGCTGATGGTAAAGGAACAAGGCAAACTTTTAAAATTGTTGCACGAATCTAATCGTTGAAGCTATCGAAAGGGCACCAATATTAAGAAGACATTTTAACTATTGATTGAAGATATTATGATAGTTTGGAAAATAGCCAAATGAAAATGCGATGGTGAGAAAAAAAAAAAGAAAATCATTGCACTTTAGCAGCTTAGGCATCATGATTAATCTTAGGAGATGAATAAACTTCAAAATTGTGATCTGAGCACAAACCCGAAAATTCAGTGAAAGCGGTGAAGCACAAGCCCGTTTCCGTCTGATCCGTTCTTCCCATTGGTTTTCATTGATCGTAGTCGCCTTGTTCAGAACTAAACACCGCAAAAGGGCTTCTTGCAGTTTTGGAGGCCGAGAATAGAATTTTGGAAAGAAATGTTGATATGGCACGGGACACCGCATTTATACATATACCAGATAAATTGTGCAGAAATAGAATATATAGCATCTTACCGAAGCTTTAAACCAGCCATCACGGGCCCCTTTTGCCTCTTTTGACGCATGACAGAGCGTCTATGACATCAACGCCTTCTGTGCTTTCTCACGATTTCAGTCTGTTTTGCTTCTATCGGGAAAGGCCAGCCTAGCCTCGTCATGGAACGACCGTCGCCAGAAGAGCACAAGAGAAAACAAACAAGGCATGTGAGTACCTGTATAACAGCATTGCAACCAACCGAGACTTTGTGCTTTAGGGAGGCGGAAAGCCAGAGATACTGAAAGAAGTTCAGAGTCTTGTCTTCATAGAAGTCACAAAGTTCTCTAGTTCCCATCTTTTTCACCCTTCCCTATCCGTGGTAGGTTATACTACATGATCGTGAAACGGATGACTTCTTATTGGAATGTAATTGTATACACAGCACCGCCTCTGGGGAGGGAATTTCCCTAGAAAAAGGCCATAAAGCACTGCAACTAGGCGAGACAACTGGCAATAGATATGCCATATCCCTTTGGGTCCCATCCGCCTCATTCAGAATGACAGACACTGTTCTGCTGTGCACACCACGCATTAATCTTCAGTACTAGAAACCTGTCTTTGCCTAGGAAAAAGCAAAGATGGTAGGCTTCTAAATTTTCCACGTCTGTTATCTGGTCACCAAGTAGACACCCTGCATGTTTACTTTTCTACGATGCCAATCTCACTTTATAATGGGCTTATCGAGACCGACTAGCTCAAGAAGCTAAAATCATTGTAACTCTCATATCATCAATAAACCGGGGTTTATTCCGAACTTTGACCTACTGTGAAAAGGTCTTCAATTATCAACCGTTTGAAGGTGAGCAAATCTCTACAGATCGGATATCACTGCAAAGAGATCGGCTTGTTAACGTATATACACGCGAAGAAAATATAGCAAGTATATGAGTAGCTCAAACGCCGCATTGTTTGTAGGGACTCATAGCATCACCATGACTTCATTACCGCATTAGAACGGCGCTATCCCCTTTCATTCCAGTAGACATAACAACTGTAGGGCCGATGACGCCTCCATCTTAACCATGTTTCTCCGTTACTTTCCCTAGAAGCCACATCATGTTGATCGACCAGAAGTAGTGTAGTTTTTCGCTAATATCCCGCTATTGTATTTGTTTTTATCCTGTCAAGGAAGGTAGATATACATGGAACTCAACTAGCTGTTGTTATAAGTACATAACTGTATCTGTATATCTTTCACGATTCCTACTAAGTAGCTTGATTTGCTTTTTTTGCTACTGCTACTGCTACTGCTACTACAAACTCGTTATCTTCCGTTGGTTTGGAGGCTTAGCCAGCCTGCAAATTTCGATAGGGATGGGTTTGTGACCTTCCAATGGCATGGCACGTCCCATCATATCAGTGTTGTCGTTACCATTACAACGCTAATATACTGCTAGCTTGGATATTGATAGTTGTACACTTTACAGAATGCAGTGGCTTTTATAGTGGCTTCTACCAGCTCAAAGGGCCTCACATAACATTCTCTGTTGGCCTCTAGCGGCATATCGAATAACATAACGCTCCGTATCATCATAGTATCGATGATTCTCTTTTTGTATCTATGTTTAAGACAGAAATGATCTCACTTGCTCCTAGTTCTTTCTTATCCATAGCTTGTTCTACTGTGCCACATAGAATGCATCGGATTATTGTAAGAGGTTGGCAAATATGCATTGTTTGGATGATCTCCTTTTATTGCATTCGTACTTTTATTGTATACCCAGTTCCTACAGCATTACCTCGGTTGTTGATCTAGTTGCTTTCATGCGGTATATCATGATTTGAATATGTCACTGACTAAATGACCAGTTCGGTCCATATTCTTTATATCTTCATGATGCTAGTACGCAGTAGAAGCTAGCAAGTGACTAGGACATCATGATCCTGAAAGCTTGTCTAGTGGCTTTACTACTACATATAACTATATAATTTAATTCATTAATCTTATGGAGCTATATTCTACTACATATCACATGTGTACATCTGTATGTTTAGCTGTCATCATGGGAAACAGCTGACATCCTAGACTATCATCGTTTGGCCTCCTATTAGTACAACATACGGATAACGTGTTGTACTAGTAGTAATGCTAATGTATCTTTTTAGATATTTGTCTGATCCAGTATTCAACTACATAGTGTCTCAAACTGGAATACCATTCATCAGTGAATATTTGCTGGCATTTTTACGCAATAGAAAGGAACTTGACCCGGCATCAAATCCGGCACTAGGATGAGCGTATTCTATCATGATCAAACCCGTAATATGAAATAGACGTCAAAGTTCAAGACTAACTATCTGTAAGCTAACCATTGTTTGTTCCCTTATCCTTTTTAGCAGGGGGTAGCAATGTGAAGCAATAACAAAATGAATGTGAAATGGGGTTGAAATTCAATACAAATATGAGTAGCGAAAGGGTGTTGCGCAAGCTCTCCTTTTTTTGTTTCCTACTATTCATTTAGTATTCTGATGACATCTACACATGTTGCTTTTTGATACGTATATTATTTTCAACAGGATAGGCTGGTCTAGATTGGATCTTCATGACCCTTCACTAGTAGGTCCTCGATTCGTCTGGACTCGCTTCTATTATATTAGAGCATGAATGCGAGGAATTATTGAGTAGAGCTGTTCATCTCTTGCTGGGACTGGGGATAAAGAACTGTCTAGTCCTTTTTCTTCTCGCTTTCTTTGCATGTCTTTTTTGTCGTTCTCATTCTTCGTTCTTCGTATACACGTTCCGGTTCGTGCTCGTATCTTGTTAGAGAGACCCTGAAGTACGTTTAATCCGACATTTGAACCACACCAATACTGTAAGAAGAAGCTATAGCAATAATGCTACTTATGTAGCATTCGATAAAGTCTAGAAATACGGGGGGGGGGGCATCAACAAGGCTTAGCAATTAGATTCACACAAGAAAGCAGCAGCATGTAATAAGAGCAGAACGAAGTATGTATATGTACACAAGACGGATATACTCGATAAATAGCGAGATGTTGACAGGTAGGCGAAGCAAACATCAAGTCTATTAAGCCTGTCTGCTTTACTACTCTAAGCCTCCGCGTGTTCTGTTCCTAGCCACTCTTAGCTGAGGAACCACCATACTCTGATCTACGGTGAGCTGACAGCGCTAAGCATGAAATCATAGTTGAAAGTCTATTTCGCTGCCTTGGTATTAACGCTGATATATGAAACTAGTCTGGTGTATACTATCCTAAGCTTCACAGCATGATAGCTAGAAATTGACTGTTATCATGGGGACGTTTCTATGATTTAGACTGTTTCTTCTTCGGCTGAGGTTTGGGCGCGACTTCCATAGATCCAATATCTGTATTCTCTACTCGCCACATGTACCACATGAAAATGCTCCGATATGGACTGAACGGTTCCGAAAGCGCCTTCATATCGGCCTCATTCATGTACTTCCACTTGCCCTTTCCGCTTGTCTTTAGCTTCGATACATCCCGACCCACAAACGCTGCCATGCCGCGTTGAACACCGAGATCGCCCAGTGAACACACATCCGGTCGTCGAAGGGCAAAACAAGCGAACATCTCGACTGACCAGAGTCCCAGACCACGCACAGCCGTTAGGCGTTCGACTAGCTCGTCATAAGGCGCACACGCCAGAAATGTCGAAGAGAGCTCACCAGAGACAAATTTCTCGGCGAGCCCGTGTACGTACTCGGCTTTGCGTTGAGAGAGGCCGGCGGGGCGGAGCGAGTCGATAGTCATTTTGACAACTTGTGACGGGGTAGGGAATGGTTGCAAATGTGCTTCTGGATCACCATCCTCCTCTTCTTGATCTTGGTCATTGTTCGGCTCGGTACCATCGGCCGGATGAAATAGAGCGATAAATTTGCGCTTTATGCTTTTGGCAGCGGCCCCAGACACTTGCTGCGAGATGATGCTGCTGACCAAGCTTTCCCATGGATCGATTTTCTCGGCAAGCCCCTCAGGAGAGAAGATATCACAATGGTGCTTTTTTATCAGTGGCTTCATTTTTGGGTCAACTGATATTAGATGCTGGATAGCGTCCTGCAGAAGCGTTTCTTTGTTGAAGACATCATGAGATATCGTATCCTCCTTGCTTTCGGAATAAGAACTTCTTGCTATGGGCGAAGAGGGAGGAATCACATCCGGAGATAGGAGGGTGGCTGAAGTCAAGTTTGGCGCAGTAATACGGCGTGCGATCGGTGTAATGGATAATGTTTGAGTCTTTGTACGCTTCCTAGGAGTACTGGGGGCCGACGGTTCCGGAACAGCTGGTGGAGGAGTGACGACTTTTGAAGATTCAGAACGGGAAGGCTCTGTGACATTTGACTTCCGTTTCTTGGTAGACATATTCGCTTTGGATATAGAAGTGCCATGCTTTTTAGATGCGACTGGCGGCTTGGTGACTGCTTCTAACGCATGAGATGCGATACGTGCTGAACGGCGTGTTGACATTTTGGCAATTTCTTGAGTGTAATAGCGACTTAGGATGTCGATGTTGAAAATATTGAGATGTTTGTACAATACTTGATTTCAAACGCAGAATTGTGATAGTCAGGCAGCAGCCGGCGATATTAGGCTGTAAGTCCGGGCCCGTGTCGTGATAGGCCAGACGCCAGATTCACGCGATATCACGTGAACTAACACGTGCTAACATCTGATGGGTTGTTTTCACATGACGCTGATAGACCATTGTGATTTGTAAACAAGAGAAAACAAAATAATATTAACTAATATCGTGGAATCATAAGACGTATATACTGTAAAACAACCATACCTGAAGATCCTATCCGTAGATATAACGCCAAGACAAAAGCAAAGTAACCCATATCTGCGACTCGACACTTGATATAGCCATTAGCTCTTGTAAGCCTCTACAAACAGCTCTCTCATGCCCTTCAAGAGAAGAGTAAGATCTCGAGTTTCATTGACCTTATCAACGACCTTTTCGATCTTGTCCTTCTCAAGTTTTGGGCGGCAATGTCTGATATCATAGTCTCTGGAAGCTGTTGATAGCTCGAACCAAGCCTCTCGATCCCAGTCCTTTTCATCTATGTGTGAGTACACAAATTTGAGCCGGTCGTCTTTGCCGGCGCCCTCAATCCTCAGTCCGAGAGTTGATGTCCAAAAGTCGAGCTCCGGGATGTTGAAGCGTGCCTGTGCCTCAATTCGTGCGGCGTGAGCTCGCTGTGCGGCCAAGCGGGAGTCGATCTCTCGCTGGGTCTGTTCAATTTGCTTTTTCAACATGTCGCGCGTTGACAGATGGCGGTCGCGTTGAGCCTCGAGCGAAGTAATGGCGTCGTGCATTTCATTTGTCTCAGCGTCTTCTTTCGAGATGCTTTGCTGTAGTGACGACGTTTTGAGTTGTATGATTTCGATATCTTTGCGCTTCATCCGCTGGTCCTCTATATTTAGTGTTCCGGTAGTTAGAATATGTGCCGATGATAGAAACATGGAAACAAAAGGGAATTTCAAACCTTGAAGTTCGGCAATGTTCATGCGGAACTGATTGCGCTCTTCTAGCACATTCTTGCGACCTTGTTCGATGTAGTTGTCAAATTTGTTTGTAAACCGTGTCATGCGCTCACGGAGATCATCTAGGCCAAAGTTTATATTGGGAAGACTGTCGGCAATAGACGGCGCTGAAGCGGGCGGCAGAAGCGAGCGCGTTGACGCTGACGGATCGAACGCCATTGTAAATGCGCCGGGAACGCTGAAACGGGTAGACGACTTGAGGAAGCGAGACAAAGAGGAAGAAAGAAAGACAGCCTTGTGTTCTTCGAGATACGGCAAGAGTAATTGGAAATGGCGGGGTAATGCCGGTGGCTTTGGCGATCCGAGAGAGGGACGGAGGGGTCGTTTGGTCGATTTGATGGGGGATAAATAAAGAGATCCTGTTTTGGGCGATTAAAGTGTATGGTTTCTGGGTTACTAGGCCGACATTTTGGCCTGTGAAAAAGTGTATTATGTCAGCCATAAAGGAAAAAATATGGACAGGAACGTCACCAAATGTTTGCGATTTTAGCTTGCTTATCGATTGCCAAAAATATTACAGGCGCAAAGAGCTTCCTACTTTCGCCAGCGCCGCAATTGCGATTTTTATTGCTTTGCTACTTTAGTCGCCCATCATCTTCTCAACTCTTTGCTCTGCATATCACGAAACACCCTGAAACTATCATATACACTAACCAGACAATCTCTGTTGGCACTTCTCTCTGATAATTTTTGATACTGATCCCAAATCTGCTGCGCACCGATTCTGGCGCGGGCGTCATGAACTTGCCCATAACCCAGAGTTCTTGGTTCTCACATCTCTCTTCTATTCCCTATGGCTGACCCGCGCGATATTGACGGCCTGAAATATGGCTATCCCGGCAGCATTGTCTATGTCCCCCAGGAAGATAGACATCTTGAGAAGTCTGTAGGCGATCTATTCAGCCGTCGTCGAATCATCGACAGTATGTTGTTGTTGTTGTGTCGGAATACTTACCTAGATACCATAAACTGACGTCTATAATATCAACTCTCTCTAGAACCGGCATTTCGAGTCATATCCCCATGGGAGCATTGCTACACCTCTAGACAATATCCAAAAACAGTCGATGAATCGAGCTCATACGATATCAAGCGCGTACAGCGGAGATGGCTCCAAAACGCCCATCCCCAGACATTCGCTGGCGTGGACGCATTGTCCGAACTTTTCCACGCCGAGGCTAGGCCATCAACTCTTAGGGACGAGAACCCTGACGATTCTACTTACTTTGAGGTCGGCGAGATTGCGAATGTTTCATCGGCGAACCGATCCAATGCTACTATTCCGGTAGTGGCCAAAGTTTCTGGTGTTGCTGGAGAAATCTTGCACATAATCCGGCTACAAGACATGTGGTTCCAATGGAAGGACTCTCGGGACATATCGATCCGCCTTCGCAATATGAGTCTTCTTGACAAGCAGGAAGAAGTATTTTGGTCACAGAATGCGCTTCCAATTACGGGAATCAAGTTTTTTGTAGACTGCAATTCTCGGCGGAAACGACGCTGGATAGCAGTCCAGAAGCGCTCTAGCACAGTCATACTGCAACCGCAGCATCATGATGTACCTGTTCCAGTCATCAACCATGGGGAGTCTCTCGGAAAGCCTTCAAGAATCGATCCGCGCCCCATCTTGACTATCACAACTCAGCAAACAGGTGGCCGTGCCCATTCTGACATGACCTTTGCTCCAAGCAATGACAAATCTAGAGCTCGACTGGCACTTATTGACGAGATGGGATATTGGTCTATTTGGGATATCCGGGGTTCGACTACCGTGGCGTCAACCACAACACGAGTCTCCATGACAGTATGCGGTCAGATCAATGAGGGTATACTTCCTAGTCTGTCGGATCCTATCCGCTTTCCTGCCGAGCAATATGGGATATTGTTTAGAAGTATCTCTGACGCCCCAAGTCAAAATTCCCTACTATTCATCTGGAATGATACAAAAGTAACTGCGTACAATCTCGACCAGAACTCAGCCATTGCAACTGTACCCAATATTTTGCCTCCACAGTACCGATTCTCGGAATTCATTCTAGATGTGCAACTCGATACTATAAATCACGACTGTCTTGTTGTCTTGACCTCCAAACGTCTGGTATGGCTATCATACATCTATGATACACAGTCAGGTACTGTTGAGCCTTTGGTATTAGTATCAACCCCACATTGTCAGTCTGGGGAAGATGATAATGTACACATGTCTGTATCTTCATCGCCAGATAGTACTGGCGGGCCTACATTAATTGTCTTGCTTCACAGTCCCGGTAGCAAAATCATTAAAACATATCGTTTAGTATGCGCTCCTAGTGTTCAAGTCCATCAGGAAGAACTGATCATTGAGGGTCAAGACAAACATGGGAAACGCATCGATAGTATGATGACGGCTGATCTAATACGGTTATCGTCATGTATATGGGGAAGCCAGAGCGACGTTCCGTTTCTTTCCAACCGTAACAGGACAACAAAGGATCGAATAGCTCATGACGGATCACATGAAGTCGATGCCTCAACTATGGGATTTAGGATGCAGAAGAAGAACATCAACTTTCACCAACTATTCTCGATAGACACAAATGGACAAATCGGATACTGGCTTTGCGCGACCTCATCCGCCAAAGACGCCATCTCAGTGACGGCACCCGAGGTCAATATCTACACAATAGCCAATCGCTGGTCCAAAATTATTAGGAATCGTAAACAAGCCTATATCGACTTGATTACACCTGCCTTTGTAATTCCTGATGGACTTGATAATTTTGATAGTTTGGCAATGTTTCCCTTGAAGCAAGTAGATGGAGAACAGGAACAAAGCCTTGGTAGAAAGTGTGTAAAACGAAAGTTCTTTTCATCGTGGGACAAAATCCAGCCTTTATTCAATAACGGCCGTCAAAATTCCCTTGGTAACATGGGATATCCCACAATGGAAGTAATGAATTCTATTGCCTCTACGATACAAAATGGGCTCCAATATGGAACACTCCCATATCGTACTTTGTAAGTGTCATAACCTCCTTAGCCGATGCTATAATTTTGGCTAACTAAGATATAGGATCGAATGTTTTAACATGGGGCAATGGCTTGCAAAGCAAGTAGACGACGATGCTCTATGGGCGGCGCAGTTACAAATGACAATACATGATATTGAAGGTTCATTGGAGATATCAATGATATCGCCGCCGATGATCTCTCGTCTGCCTGACACACCTACCAAGTTATCGTCTCTCAAGAGGGAGCTTGCAAAACTTTGGCCATGTCCCGAACGACTAAACAACAAAAACAGAGATAGTATCATCGAATTCCGCAACAATATCTTTTCAGAGCTTGCCCGCGACATAATTTTGGCATCGACCACGATATACGCCCCAAAATTTCCAACAAATTCACAATATTCTCAAGATTTCGCCTTTTCATCACAATCACAACTCCTACCTTCATCCCAGGCCATAGCTTCTTCACCACCTAAGTTTGGTGGCTTTGGTGACTCTTCTCAAGAAACCCAGAAGCTCAATCAAAAGGAAATCAAGGCCACAAATGATCGGAAAATTCGCGGTAGAGAGGCTATCAAACGTCTTTCAAAGTATGCTATCTTCTTGGAGCCATATGGAAGCCTCCAAGAAACAGCACCTCATGCAGTTCTTGCATCCTGGCCTCGGGAGTCTGGTATCTCTACTGAGGGTTATATATCGTCCCAAAATATGACCCAGATGCTTCGCGACGAAGCTATTCAGAAGAAACACGAGTCTTCCATGAAAAAGAAGAAACGACAGGCTCTCAAATATGGATTTGATCTAGACAATATGCCCCAATCATCACAGATAGGCAGTCCTATAGTGCCGGCCTCTTCACAGGCTATACCGCAGGTCGTGGCACGGAACATCGGTACTCAATCCATTACGCAATCAAGCTCGCTGCCATCCTCAATGTCACAGATCGGAATGAGCCAGCCTTTGCCAGGAGCATTTAGAGCTCATAATTCAATGAAACCCAAAAAGAAAAAGAAGAAGGGTGGAATCAAGTAGGCTATAATAGTAAATCAAGGGTTATGTTAGGGTTTTGTAACATCATGGGTGGATCGCTTTTGAATTAGTTTTAGTTATGGTAGTACAGAACAAGCTATAATTATATTATACCATCAACATCACATCGCGACAACAAACACACCACATCTGGTGGATCTAATGTAATAATTTTGCTGATTGAACCATACTCCGACCTAACTTTATTCAAGACTTCTGCCGGCAGAATATCTACTATCTATCAGTTATTCTACTCACACAACCTAGTTCCTACACTATGTCGCATCACTGCCACGACGAACATCATGAGCATGGAGGCCATGATCATGAACACGACCATACAGATGATATCACTCCTGCTCTTCAATACTCTCTCTATCAACACATTGTCTTTGATCAAATCCAAACCTTGAACGAGGAGACCTCTGGCAGCGGGAGAGAAATAGTGAAGAAGACATGGGATGCTCGTTTGAGTCTCACTCCAGAACTGGAAAGCAGCGCTGATGAACAACTCCTTATTGAAGTTCCGTAAGTACTGGATACATATCACAGCTCAATATGACCTACGAAGTCACCACGGACTGACATGGAAGCCAGATTCACGGGCCAGGTCAAATTGCACTCTATCCTGCTCAAGACTGGCACGACAGACAGTGCACCACGGACACTTCGCGTATTTTTGAACAAGGACGATATGGATTTCTCTGAAGCTGAAGATACCAATGCTACCCAGACCTTGGAGCTTTCCCAAACAAATGATGTCCAAGAGCTTCCCGTTAAGCGAGCGCAGTTTGCCCGTACCCGGAAGCTTACCCTTTTCTTTTCAGACAACTTTGGCGATGGAGATGAGGATGTCACTAGAATATTGTATCTGGGCTTTAAGGGCGAGTGGATGCAGACAGGAAGAGCCCCTAGTAACATCATCTACGAGGCGGCTCCAAACCCGAATGATCATAAAATTAAGGGTACAGCTACAAGCCAGATGGGGAGCAACATTGGTGGTGGAAATGGAATGTAAGCCATTATTGTACTACAATAGAGTGTAATCACCCAAGTCATAATATATTTACAGTCCTAATTCCCATTATCCTGTCATTTTCTTGTGTTTAAATGTCACTAAATTGTGCATATCACCTATAACTAGGGTTTACACAGGGTTAGCGTTGCTTGTGTCGGTATCTTGGCCTTGTCTGCAAGGCTATTACCCCACCATACACCTTTGTCCAATCACAGCGCTGCATTTTTATTCTGGTAAAAAATTAGGTGCACTCTCTATATTTGCTAGCACGAAACGTTCTAATTCCTGTGATCCTGACTTTTGCGGCTTCAATACTGATTTTCGGCTCATATTCTACGGTTACGACGCCGTCAACGACCCAATTGGCTGGTTGAGAGATCCAGACTCTGGCCGACTACTCACATTACCTTTCGATTCGAACTAGAAATATAGAGTGTCAGTCTCTTGACCCTCACCTCTACCAGTTCTTATTTCATATACTATATACATCATGGCCCCACGGTTGCCATGCCGCATGGGGTCTTCCATGGCCCTACCTATGCGGCTTCTCTCGACTCCCACCGCCGCCCTGCGGCCAATCCTCTCAGCCCCGACGACGTGGGTCAAGTCCTTCTCTCAGAGTGCTCGCTACGGCGTCAATTACGGCTGGACGACGCACCCGCCACACAGCAACCCGCATGACTTCCGACCAGCCGAGACCGGTCTCATGCCTCTAACAACGAGTCCCGACGCCGCGCTAGAACGCAAAGCATACACTACGCCAGTACGCACAGGTGTGTTGGCCATCAAGCGAGGCATGAGTGCCGTGTTTGTCGGTAAACAGCGGGTGCCCTGCACCATCCTGCAACTCGACCAGGTCCAGGTCGTAGCGACCAAGAACCGGGATGTCCACGGCTACTGGGCCGTTCAAGTCGGTCTGGGCTCACGCAAGCCAACGAATGTCGCCGCTCCCCAGCTAGGCTACTACGAAGCCAAGGGACTCTCCCCTAAGAAACACCTGGCTGAGTTCCGCGTACGTGATAAGGCGGGCTTGTTGCCTGTTGGCGTGCAGCTACAGCCCACGTGGTTCACGCAGGGCCAGTACGTCGATGTGCGGGCGACGAGCAAAGGAAAGGGTTTTGCCGGTGGTATGAAGCGCCACGGCTTCGCTGGCCAGGGAGCTTCGCACGGTAACTCCAAGACTCACAGAGCTATTGGTTCCGTTGGTCCATCGCAGGGCGGTGGTTCACGTGTGCACCCCGGCAAGAAGATGCCGGGTCGCATGGGCGGTGAGAGCACGACTGTGCAGAACTTGGAGGTGCTCAAAGTCGACAATGAAACTGGCATCGTTGTCGTCAAGGGAGGTGTTGGTGGTCCCAAGGGTGGTTTGGTCAAGATTGCCGATGCCATCAAGAAGAAGGTCCCCTCGGTAATTCACCGGGATAGATCTCTAATGGCTTTGCTCGAGGCTCATCCTGATTCCGAGGAGAAACTAGAATCGGCGCGGAAGCTGCACCTGAAGCTCAAGACTGCTCGCCAAGAGATGGTTCTCCCTGACAAGGACGAATAATCCTCCATTTGAAGATGCTTTGTACGATGATATACAGATAGAGGTTATGGCGTAGGGCACTGTGGAAAAAGCCAGTGTCGTCTTGTTTGATTACTATTGCATTTGTACTACTACTTCGTTGCACTCCACAAATATAGCAGTGCATAAAATTAATCTGGTTTATCTTGATACTACTGAATATGGTGTCGCGAATGTGAATATAAGAAAAGAGCCAAGAAATGTTGCATGATGAGATGATGACTAGTATTACAATATTTTGTACAGATATAGAAAATGGCCGGTAGGTTCATAATAACATCACATCGCTGACGCCATTAGCTTAGACGAGACACTGGCTAAGATAGGTTCTCATGTAGTTATGGAAAGCTGCGAGATTGGTTCCTGTCAACTGCGACATGAATGAGTAGATGGGTGTGCCCATAGAACGAGTGGTTCCTAAGGCTTTAAGTGGAAGGCTTCTGTCTGTAACCACGAGTCTGGATGGCAAAGTCCTCCTCGTCCATATCCAACGCCGTGTTGAGGATTGAGCCCATCGGGTCACCGCCGTTCAGCAGGTCAATCTTGGTACCATCAGGCAGCATCAAGCTCCACTCCAGAGTCTCGAACTGGCCACGATCAGTGTATCTATAACTAGTAAAAGTCATAACAGCATCGCCCTTGTCGCCCTTAACTCCGAACTGGATGTTGATGCGGCCGTGCAACTGGTTCATCTCGCCCGAGATCCACGGGATGCGCTGCTTGAAGTAGATTTCGTTGCCTAGAACAGCACGTGCTTTAGGCGATGTGCGCAGCGCATAGAGCGTCGAGTTTACCACTGACGATGTCATTTTCTGGTAGTTGAAGATGGCGGCGCTGCACATGGCGATCAGGCCCAGGAAGATGGGTAGCGAGCGGAGCCATGAGAACTGGATTGATGAGATTTCTAAAGCGGCACGAAGAATGTTAGTTCGGTCGATGTGGGAAGATAATCTTGGGGTTGGGGTTGACTTACCGGGTAGCTCGCGGTCGGCACGGCGTTCCATCAAGGGTCCATCACCGACTTTGGGTGCCGGAGTATACGCCGGCCGTAAGGTAATGCGAGTCGACGAGAAAAATCGGGATGCTGGGCTGCGAGTTAGCTGGGCAAGAGCCCGTCGCTGAACTGGTCTGGCAAACATTTTGAGATATGGAAGACTGTCTAGTGTTTAGCACGGAATTATAAAAGACGTCACATCTCGTTTGATCATGGTCAGTTTAGAAATGTTCGCTAAGTGAAAAAAGAAGTGGGGCGATCTCCAGGGTTATGATAAATAGGGTTGATAGCACCAGTGAATGTTGTTGTTTAAAATGAAATAGCGACTTTGTTTATATTCCATGATAATTTCATTCATATGCAAGTATAGGTATAGGTACTTGGCCCTTTTTAATATTTAATTTTCTTTCACATAAAAGACTACTAATCTGTTTTTTATGTACGTTGTGCTTCTTAGGTGTTTGTACAACAACATAATTAGGGTTACTAGCTGCGGAGAACTACCTCACCTCAACCCAATCTTGGTGGTTAATAAGCTGATGTTCGTTCATACAAGACACAACAGTTATTTAGTGTCCTAGGCCACGACTCATATCACCGAACCAAATTGCGATTAATTTAATTCTCTTACATATTGAGTTTGGCCTTTTTTATCCTATTCTCGCTTCACTTCAGCATTTATTGCTTGTCATACCGATAAAAAAGACGTCGCTATATCATAAACCCTAAATGTACCTTCACCATCTATCATGGACGCCATGAGAGGACGCGCAGGTGCTCGTTTGCGCAAGACATTTCGGTATCCCGAAGACTCTGGCGACTCTGGCGATGAAAGATACGAGCTTGACGAACAAGGTAAGCTAACTATACTCTGACATCATAATAAAGGGTGTGAGAAACGCTGTAACCTGTCCCTTCCGGATCTAATATTAACATGGTTGTTATTTCAGAGCAAGAGAAGATAATTCATGATCTCGCGGAGCAGAACGTTGCCCGCAATGCTCAATTTCATACTATTTTCAGGGCTCTTCCTATTGCCACTATCCTCGCCTACATTCAGCCTTTGCTTACCAGGCCTCGTTTGCTTCCCTCCATTCTCTCCATTACATCTCTGATAGCTACATCCTATCTCGTTCACCGTCTCCCCATCGATGTCAGCGGCTTTGCATTCATTGACAACTACTATGCAACATCTCTAGCTGCCAGCTCACATAGTAGACGAAGAAGAATCATTCCTCGTGCTGGCATCTCTGCCTACTCGGCAGACTCTCCGCTTCAGAAATTCCTCCCTTTCTTGAATCTTGCTTTGGGCCTGTTGGCTGCTTTTGCTGGCTTTGTTGCTGCTTCAAGAAATCACCATGTTTGGTGGCTTGATGGACTATTAGCCGTGCTGCCTCTTATTATATTGGGTATTGTGGTGTTATCTAAGATGATTATGGGTAGTGTTGATCCCGAAGCTGAGTTATCAGCGTTGAAGTACGATTATAAGGGAGCCTAGACTTTTTGACATGTTTCTTTGGTTGGCGACGTTTTGATCCTTGCCATTTTGTTTCCTAGTTATATCATGATTTTTCACGGAAATTGTGATGGCTTGTTTTTTATAGACACTTATAAAACCTATGGATAAGATACCTGGCTTTAGTGTGTATATTTAGTGATGACGTGGGATATAAAATATGCAAAATATTGAGTACAGATTGTCCAAGTGAACATTAGCGATATCCAAGCTAGTGTATTTAGTAAAGCATTCTTCATTCAGCAATACACCAAAACTTGGTAGTAAAATTACATGTCGATAGACTCGTTAAAGCGTAGAACACCATAACTCTTAAGTACACCATCTATGCCCTTTGGAAGTCTTATGAAGGTTTCGGGCCGAGAGCTGAGAATGCTTGGATCAAGGGATCGATCTGTGACTAATGCTAGTCCATGAGATTTTATGGCATGAATTAATGCCGGAACATGTTCCTGATTAAATATTAGTAACGTTGTATATATAAAAGCCTGTAGGCATATGAAATGGGCATAATTATACATACCAAAAGTTCACCAGAGCAGATAAGACCCATAAAGTTGTTACTTTGAGCAACACGAACAGCCTCTTTGATAGAGACAGCTCTGCGACCACTGTATTGAACAATATCGGGTGCAGCCATAGAATCTTCACGGCCAAGATCATTGCATAGGAAAACGGGGAAATTTGGTTGCTTCCAGTTGAGAGCAGTGCAAAGCGACGCATTGTAAGAACTGAAGACTATTGACCGCACTATGTCATGGGACTGACCACGCTGAGCACGAGCATGATCGAACACAACACTGAGAATGGCATCCGTAAATGTGTTTAGATCTGATGCAGAGCCTAAATTGAAGGCTTTTTCCTCCTCGGCTGTGGGGTATAAGATTTGGATATTGACGTGCATCCAGTGGGGAAGTAATGCAAGAGCCTCATCAAGCTGAATGCCTGCATTAGCAAGGACGGTATGGATATGAGATATCGAATCAATCTGGAGTCCAGTGATAGTGGCAACCTCGGCGCGGACCATGTTTCTAGTCGTGATGCTTGTGAATTGCTCAAGAGTGAGTCGGCAGACTGGAACTTCAAGTCCGTTACACGGTATAGACCAGTGAGGCCATAACACAGGAACACCATCAGCAGTTTGTTGCACATATATCCTGACATAGTCACCAGACAAACTTGATCCAGTGACAACAGAGCTAGGGTGAGTCTCAAATTGACTCGTAGCTTTCCAGTATGTCTCAAAATCAGTAATTTCGAGAGGCTTTCCACGGAAGGGTTTGATAACCTGCGTGGTAAAGCTGACTTGACCAATGGCACGAAGCCTGGGGTCAAATAGAGGAAGGTTCATTTGACAAGAGTTATTCTTGAACGTGGTAGGGAGAGCAACTGTCTTGCCGATAATCTTAGCACCATATGTTGGGAAGACATCAAAGTCTAGGGTAAAGTTCTCGAGATTATCGACCTGGAAGGATACTAGACGAGTCTCTTCTTGGAATGGTAGAATGATATTTTTAGGAATTAGGTCGGTAGACTTAGAGGAGATCGTAAGACGAGAGGCGGGATACTTGCTTCCGTGGAAGAACACAAGCGGAGGATCAGAGTTCTCACCAAAGTTGATTTGCACAACTGTCTTGGTATCGAGGAAGTTGTGGCCATACCGACGGAGGGGGATGATAGGAGGAGGAAGTTCAAGAATAGGAATTGCATCAGGGTCTAGAGCCATAGGTGTAGGTGCGCTACTCGAATCCAAAAATCCACCGAGAGGTGTCGGCTGTGATATGGACGGGAGCCCATGTGGGCTGGCTCTAGTTCGTGGGTTATGAGGCGATAACAGCTTCATGCATTCTAGATGTCCCTCCCACGCCGCGTAATATACTGCAGGGAGATCCTTTTCATCGACAATGTTAGGATCAGCTCCGATGTTGAGAAGAGCTTGGAGACAAGGAACATTGCCCTCACTAGCAGCGTGGACAAGAGGCGTCCAGCCATATAACTTGTCAATCTGATTTAAATCGGCGCCATAAGTTTGGAGGCGGACAAGAATTTCAGGGGTCTTGGCCGACCGAGCAACTAGATGTTGAGGGTATAGCCCTTCAGCATCAGGAACAATCTTGGCGCCATTTTGAAGGAGAAGCTCAACGATACGAACAGAGCCATGTTCACAAGCCAAGTTGAGAGGAACATGATCAGCGTCCGATGCTGGGTCTAGACGAGCATTCTGCTCAAGAATACGCTGTACACACTCATATCGATCATGAATGATAGCGTGAATTAGAGGAGTAAAGTTGTCATGATCGATAAGATCAATGGTACCAGGACTGACTATGGGGAGGTTAGTATTGTGGTATTAGAGTTATGATATAATGAAGTGTACATACTTGATAGGAGAGCATTGACCATATCAACACGTCCATGAACACTTGCATAGTGAAGAGGGACACGACCATAAACATCCATACGATCAGGGGAGACGCCCTTTTCGAGACCATACTGCAATATTTCAGAGCGTCCGTATATGGCAGCTTGGTGGAGGCAGTTTCGTTCGTTGATGTCATCTTCAGACTGGATATCAACAAGACCAGTGTCAAGAAGAAGCCAAAGAGCTTCTTTGGTACCATCGTGAATTGAGGATAAGAAGGCTCTTGTTGTCCGTTCAACCAAAGCAGGCTCGGTAGTCGCGCCACTATCAAGAGAAGCTTTCATACGGGAGAGTAAATCCTTGAGCATCTCAATATTACCGGCGATGATTGTATCCAAAAGTAAGACATCGGCATCGCCTTCATCGGTGCCGACAGTTGTCGTAACTACATGCTCTTCGCGATTTTCAAAATTGACTTGATCGCCATCTCTCCAAGCACCCAGTTCTTGAAGGCTGATAGTCGCTTGATCGGAAAGCTCACTAATGACTATGGGGTTGAAGAATGGCTGTACCTCAACTGCTCTCGAAAGATACAGTTCTTTCGTTTTTGACTTTGATGTCTTATCCCATTTCTTGAGGATCTTAGAAAAGGCAGTACCGTTGATTTCCACAAATTGCTGCAGCTTGTTAAGATCTGAGGCAAACTGTTGGAAACCTTCTTCGAGAGTTGTAAACTTGGCTGATCGGCGAGCAACACTAGTAGGACGTAACTGCAAGACCTTCTTCTTGTCTAGTAGAGTCTTCAAGCGCACTTTGAGTTCGGCCTCTTTCTGTAGGTAAAATACGTTGACTTTCTCTAATTCACGCTCCTGTTCAAGAGAAACGATCCCCGGGTTAGTAACAAACATACTTAGCTGTACCTGACAAGACCAGGTGCAAGATCGATTTACGGAGATGTGGTAGTGATATCTCAACTATTGACGTACTAGTTGGAAGAAGAATGTGGCCTTGTTCGCTTGTAACGCCACTTGTGAGTCTAAGGGCGTTGATGGGCGGGGGACATCATTGATCGCTCCTAGTGTAGGAGTAGCCGACAGCCTTTTGATTAGCTAGCACGTAACAGATTATGGTTAGCAACTAATTATAATGTATCAAGATGCAAAATGTAGATCGTAGCATATTGTCAATGTAATGGAAGCTTTGCGGTAGAGTTCCACAAACAGTGCTTGCGTGAACAGTGCATGCCAGAGTGCATTGCATGATCACAATGCACACAAGTTACAGCGACGTGATCCACGTAGAATCGTGGCTAAACAGTATTCCAATGCTGAACATTAATAACCAGTTTTCGGTGATATTGGTATTCCAAGGCATCTGACTGGTGACATCACGATGATTTTGTAAACAGGCCTACCTTTTTTAGTGCCTTATAATTTACAAAGCTAGCAGCATATTCCGGCACCTCCAGCTGGCGCTTCTGGATTTGTTTGCCGAATTTCCTATATATGACGGAAGTTTGTTAGTCTATATAACTGATTGCGGTTGTCCGAGAAATATCAAGTTATTGAGCAAAGCATTGATATTAGACTGTGACTAAGCCACTAGTCTGTAGCAAGACGACGAGATAAGTCGGTACGGATTGAAGAACACTTACATGGTGAGGGCACGTGTGTAGTAGTATGGAGGTCTATGAAATGTGATTCAGGAAGAAACTAAAACTTTGAAATGATTCTTCTGTTCATATAAAATAGGAACACAAGACTCAGGAAAACTAAACTTAGATTAGTATGGAAGCATAGTGGGCAACCGAATACATGGGGAAAAGTAGGAAGAATTTGCCACGCTTGGTAGGAATAAGCACAGTAACACCAAGCCAGGGGTCATAGGCCAACTTCGGTGAGCGAAAGAGGGGGTATCACTGAACTAAAGCTGGCATGCTTTGAAATGGATAACGAGAGGCCGTATAACATTGCGGGAAAGTGTAGTAATCATCAGACATGTGTACATAGAACTGAGATGTGGAGTTAGGTGTTAATGTCGGGGCAATATGATAGGTGACTAGATATATTGGCTTCACAGCTGGTTGCGATGAAGCTTCCAATGAACTATCATGGTACGCTTTGAGATACGGGGACCGGAGTGCCAAAAAATACCGTTCCGTGTAACACCGTATGAACGAGACGTGACGTTCTAAAGAACACTTCCGGTATCATGGAAGAGATACTTGCTGTCCCTGGAGCAGCAGAGGAGTGCTAAATGATATACGGACCGATGGGGACCTTTACTCAGGCAAATAGAAAAGGTATGCACATAGGATACTAGACTTGGCTGTATGTCCAATGAGGTGTGTACGTATCAGGAAATATTTGAACTTACATGACATCAACTAGACTTGATCAACTGCTACCAACAACCTTATAGTAGAGAGTCTGGGGGGGATAGACAGCCCGATGGTATGAAATTCTCTAGTGGCAAGTGGGATAGGATAGTCGACTCGATTTTCAATGGCGTACTGTGAAAAAGCACGGTCGAGAGTGCATATGTAGTAGTATGTAAGTACACACAGACCGAGGAGGACCACGGGAAGAGATGGCTGGACTGCTGGAGTTGGTGGCTCAGCTTCTGGGGCCCAATAAGGTGAGACGAAAGCTAGCAGCGGACTCCGAGTGTTTGAGCGAATGTAAGAGCGAGCTCGGGAAGTGGCGATGACTGACAGCCAAGTTCCAGATGCGATAGTTGTTCTTATTCGATACAAAAAGACAAGAAGAGGGCGTCTCTATACACGAGATCAATAAAAGAAGACGAGAAGTAGAGAGGAAGAGAAGGAGAAAGAAAAGAAAGGCAAGGTGGTACGGGATAGAAAAAAGATTGACGTTGGCCAGTAAACAGCAGCTTCGACGGCAATTAATAGTGACTTGATACGACGAAGGTGGATGAAGATCGATCAGATCGATGCTGGCCTGTCAACAAACAGAAATAGAAAAGAGAAACAAGGACAAAAGGAGCCCAGAGGGAAATAAGCCACGCCGGGGCGTACGGTGTAGGCAATTGCGATTATAAGCCAGCGCAAGTGCGTGCGTGCCTTCCGAGGAAAGCCAGAAGTGGGCTTGCAGTTGGTTGTTAAGTGTACAAATATATGCAAATATATGTCCATATGAGTATATACTTGGGTGCTCTATGTTCAGTTCGCCGGACCTGGCTTGACTTGTTGATCCAGGCAGGCTTTCGATACGCACGGTGAAAAAGGGCAGTGATGTCGATTGTTCGGATCTGGTTAGAAGGCACGAATGAATGGGGCCGGGCTGGCGCCAATAGGAGCTCGGGACGACTGAACGACAAAGAGCCCTTGAAAGCCCTTGATTTGAGCCTTTGAAGTGAGGAAAGGAAAAATGGGGGAGGGGGTTGCCGAGAAAGAGAAAGTTGCAGAAAAACAAGAGCTTGTGGAAGCCAAGACTAAGAAACAGGAAGTTCAAAACGACGTTCCGGCCATGAGGATGGTGAAAAAAACATGTGCAAACAATGTACAAACGGTACCGCCAAGACATACATTGGCCCACTGAAAGGCTTGTGAGGTCAGCCGGGATCACAAGCAGCAACAGCCCACCAAAAGCTGACATACATAGTGTGTACTAGTAGTATGTAGTGCTAGCAGAGAGAGCAGAGCTTTGCGTCAAGTCGAGCCAAGCAAGCAAAATTGGTAATAATTATCAGCGCACTCTAAAAACAAAGCTTAGATAGAATGCAAGCTCCGAGTTTTTTTTTCTTTCTTTTTTTTTCGTTTTTCTTTCATTGGGGTGTCAGAATTTGTATCTACAGACCAATGCGGCAGGGCCTCCAAACGCTACGATACCATACCCAGAACAGCTGACGATCGGGAAATAATTTCTTCTATTTCCCTTCTTCTTTTTTCTTCCTTGTAACATAGTAGCAATCAAGGGAGGACGTGCCACAATTTGCAACTATATGTTGAGAAAAAAACGGAAAAAAAACGGAAAAAAAACGGAAAAAAGGTGTGGTAAGGAAAGCTTCAAAGATTCCGGCGATCTGGGCACGAGGACAGCCAACAAAGCGCCTGCCAGATAGCACTACAACAAGCAGTTTTTATTTATCAGTATAGGTAGCACTCAGTCGCTCTAATAGTTATGCTCTGAATCATCCAGCACGGTGTACCTGTATTTATGGCCCGTACCCGGGTCCTGATAAACCGCTCATGAAGTCCAGGCTTATCAACATAGCAGCAAGGTTTTACACGTGTGGAAATTTCAGTCTATATGCTTAGTCTCTTCTTGAATTATAGAAGAAAACACATCCAACATATCGCGTGAAGCCACGGAGGGACAAGAAACCACATAACATATACGACCGAATTATACAAGGAATATTGCCCCTCAGTCGACAAGCTTTAAGATCCCAAGTCTCGTCCAATATTGTCCAATAACACTTGATGCTAGACCCTCGTGCGCTAACCATACGTCAAACAAGCGACAAGGCTGAAAAATAAGGAAAAAAATATTCTCTGACTAGTCGCATGTAAAGAAGAGTTCCCTGTAGACAGACAGAAAAATCAGAGGATTAGGCACCAAAAAAGGCATCTAGTCAAAATCGAGAAGAGCGATTCACCCCACATATGCATTATTTCCATTCTTATTACTGTATGTAACATTGTAGTTAAATATAGTCAGGCATACCACTATAAAACTTGCCATACAACCATGTTATGTTAGAAACAAGGATCTTGTAGTTAGATATTTCCGCCAAAAGCTTTCCGTAAAGATAAAAATACCGAACTGTGTCTATGGGCTATCCAACACTGACTTTTCCAATATTCCCTTTTCACCTGCTCTACCCCACGGAGAGCCGAGCCATATCTTCCCTCTCGGGCTTGAGACCAAAGCTCATTAGTTGTTCCTTTATAATTTCCACCTTATTATTACTACATGTAGCACTCTTTCTAGATTGTCGATTCAGGTACTCGTTAAACAATCATGTTTGGTTTTCATGTCCTGATAGGCCAGCTGTAAGCTCTTCAACTTCTTCCTTCCGGCCTACAATACGAAACCAAGTTGAATATTCTTGTTTTCTTGTCTTTCTTTCTTTGAATGAGGGAGGGTTTACCGTAGGTATATTTTATGCAAGGTTGGGCAATTTTGTCACGTGGTAGATAGAATATGTACCCAGTTTAGTCAATGAAGAAGAAAAGAACAGTATGCAAAAAAAAATTACCTAGCCGAATAAAGAATATTGACTGAAACAAAAGATCATGAGAATGGGGGAATATACGTTCCGTTACACTCCATCCGCTTTACTATTAAGTATACTTTCCCAAGTTTATGCCTTCTTAGGCGCTTCCACCAAACTATCAGACATGGCCTCTGCTGCCGCCTTGCGAAGTCTTTCCGCATCATCATCATCGCCCTCTTTATCCTCCATCTTGATCTCTTTCTTCGAGTGATGCGTGTCACGCTCATCGTCACTATCACCCAGTGTGAATGGGTCATTGTCCGTCACTGGAGTCATCTCCTGCGGCGACAGAGGTTGCCATTTACTGGCTTTGGCCGCTGAAGCCGAAGAACCATTGGCTGCCGCATTACCACCACTGCCAGTGTTTCCCGCGCCTACACCCGTTATGCCGGTGAAACCGTCCTTGGTGCGCGGCGGTGAGCTGTCGTAAGCATTGATCTCGTCGATTTCTTCGCGGAATGCAACCTTGCGTCCCATGGGGGACTTGAGCGGTGGCGGCGGACGGAATAGGTCGGAGTTGGCGGGCGATTTTCTGCTACTATCGCGAACGGGAGCTGATGGGAAGATAGTGTTAGAAAGATGGCATCATGCGATATGTTGGGTGCGTGTACTTACTACCATCCGATGACAGTTTCATACCGGCAAAGTCATCGGTGATGACCTGTGGATCGGCATCATATCTCTCATAATCACCACTTCTCCGGGTAGGACCACCTACGGGTCGTCTTCCGGGTGTGGCTCCAGTCCGCTGCTGGGTAGATTGGCCGGCGCCGTTCTCATCTTCGTCGTCGAGGGCTTCGTCGAGCTTCTTCTTCATAGTAGTGATCCAGGTGTTGACTTTTGTTTGTGTCTCCAAAAAGCCCTTGCGCAAGTTCTCCTTGATCACCGGAAGATCATCGTCAATGAAGCTATGGTCACGATCGTACATCTCGTTGGGCTTGAGACCCTCACCGCGTTGGCCGCGGGACTGCTGCCCGTGTGCTCTTGCTTCGTATGCACCAGCGTTCTCGTACTGCTCGGCAAGTTGGCGCGCATATAGTTCGTCAGACTCCAGCTGCGTCATGTACTTGCGCATACCGGACGGGCGTGGCGGCTGAGGAGGCACCGCAGCCGGCTCTTCATCTTCCTGTATGGCTTCAGGGTCGGTCATCTCTAAGGCACGGCACAAGGACGTTGTTAGTAAGCAAAGCGCATGATTTGACGGGCACGTATCACATGTCAGTTTGTCAACCGACTGTGTCCACAGTATATCCCAAGCCATTTTTCCCCAATGTGTGCGCCTGTAGGCAAGATGCGACACCTTGAACTAGACTGATTCGAGAGGGTGTATATGCGAATATGGAAGAAGAACGGAGCTAGGCAAGTCGAGCTTATAACTTACGAAGAAGGGCATGGAATGCGCGATCAACATTGCCGCCACTGGCCGTCAGAATAGCCTTGATCACAGCTTTGTCGACGCTAGGGAATGCTTCCTTGAGCAGGAGCTCGTTCTTTTGGACTTCAGTCATTGGTCTCGGAGGCTGTGAAGGCGGGTTCGTGTCGGAGGGAGAGGTGGCGATGGGCGAAACGGTGGGCGAAACGGCAGGATTTTGCGCAGTGGCGGCAACAAGAATAGGAGCGGTCGCAGTCGCAGTGGTGGGAGAAGAACGATTCAGTGTTTCTTCACTAATTCCGTCCTGAAGATCGTCGTCGTCCAACTCAAGGGGGCGAACCGTAGTAGGCGATTCGGGGACAGGGGATTTGACCTGGAGATGCACAACAGTTATGTTAGATACCAATATAATTGCGATATGGGTGCCGGGCCTTGTCGTAATATTTTATTGTATTTGGGAGAGAAGGGGGTACTGGTGTATTGCATTGGCAATCAATGCAATTCAAAATTGACGTTGCCTCTCTCCTAGCTTTGGCCTAAAGGCAGCAACGAACAACAGCAAGCAAACACCAAGCAGCAGAACAGCCGATATATGCGCAGTAGTACTGTATTGAATATCTGATTGCAGTTTGGGAGCGCAATACAGCCTAGATGCCAAACATCACAGTCCTGGTTTTCCTGTTCTTGATTTTTGCTTGGCCAAGGTAACATGAGACTGTAAACGGCGGGGCAGGAGATTTTAATACAGCTAGCCAAAAGCGATACATAAAAATGTCCGCGACGCACGCACTGTTGCAAAAGAGCATGGCAGCAAGCAGCAGACAGCCAGCCATTATAATCTGCCTTCAAGATGCCATGCCTGCGATATACATGATACATGTATGTCTAGATGATACGCCTAGACGTTTTCGACTAGATATGCATCTGCCTTGTCTATATGGGTGCTCCATTGTGCTGTAGCAGCCCCCTAAAGATTGGCATACAGCCGCCGATACTCAAAGACAAGACAGCGTGCTGCACATATCATATCGCATTGTCATGTGCAGCCTGGCTCCAGACCAGACATGCATGCATATCGGCTATGTACAGTGTAACTATGATGATGGGCTCTTTTTTTTTCAACGTACCGTCTCGTTCGGTGTCGACATTGTAGCGGCAACTTGGTGTGGCTTTTTGTTGGTTTGCTTGATGGATTTGTCGGGTTGTTCTAGCGATCGAAGGGGAGGCCCAATTGGCGAGTTAATTCGGTGGGTTGGCGAAAAACAAAAGAGCAAGGCGCTGCCTGTTGGCTGAGCTAGGTTGCGATTGCGGTGCGAAAGCCTCGAATTCAATTAATTAATCGACGTCTAAGGAGAAGCTCAATCCAGCGTGCTAATTATAATTCTAGTTGTAATTGGGGAGTAGAAGATGGGGTCCTGGTTGTGATCGATTCCAGGCCTGTAACTAGGCCGCTAATAGTGGGGCTCTGCTGCAAACGAGACAACGAAAAACCGAAGAAGAATCAAGATAGAAATGGCGATTGTCCTGAAGATCGTGGTCAAAAACAATCATCAAGCGGCGATCAGATGTCACGATGTCCGTAGCTTTGATCTGTTGTTTGTTCTTTAGCTTTGCAAACAAAAAAAAGAACAGGAGGAGAACTTGAAATTCAAGCACGACAGACCAACTTCTATATATAATGTACAACTTTATCTACGAGGCAGTGTTCTTAGGCACCGGTTTCCTTGGACCAGCCGGTTTCATGCGTCGAACGATAGTTTCCCTGGGCGCTCTGAGCGCCTTGGGCTAAACTTGTTCTGTTCGCATTAATGAGGGGGTCCAGATGAAAATGACCAGATGACGCAGTATTTCAAGTGGCACGGTACCAATTCTTCCCAAAGCAAATCGCTGCTAAAAGCTTGCTTACAAGTAGTGATTGGTCGCACTTTCACATGTATATATATGTATGTACATTTGTACCTATAAAACTACGGCCGCTTTAAGAATTGGTAGACTGGATTTTAGCTACTATTTGAGCATTCCATTTCAGCTGCCATATGCATATTGCACAGATTAGCAACATTTATGCTACCTATTTAGGCACACACATCTACTGTTCATTAATTCACACACCGACATTAGATCAATTTAGGGACGGACAAAATATTCGTTATTCTAAGGGAAAAAATAGATATTACTAGTGAGGATACTAAGCGTGAACTCGACACGCAAACTTATACATATAAACACGTTCACACAGAACTATAAAGTCATTTGAAAGGGACAGCTTCAAGGGGCTTGCAGGAAAAAAAGGCCCATCAATAGATTAAGTGATTAAAAACAAAGCACCAAGATACACCGAGATCTAAAGAAATTTACATGAAAAGGACAAATGAAACTATGTGACCGAGACGATGAAGTTTGTCGAGTCATGTCATAAACGAATGGAAGGCCGGAGCTCAAAGAGAATATGCGAATTGTATCCTGGATCTTACATCAGGAAAGCAACGGCGGCAATCATAGCAGCAGCGAAGCTGCCAAAGGCACGCGAGGCACCAGCAGTGACGGGCTGAGTAGCCGAGGGGGTAGCACCAGTGGTGACACTGTAGCCGGCGCTAGTTCCCGGTGTGGTGCTGTGGCCAACACTGACGGCAGTGCCGACATGAGGAGCAGTTCCGTAGGCAGTCGACCAAGTAGGGGTGACCTCAGAGGGAGGGACAACAACCGACGAGGTGGTAGGAACAGCGGTCGAAACAGCATAGCCGGGTACGGAAGGAACACCGCTCGAGCCAGAGCCAGCAGGAGAAGAAGGAACTCCACCGGAGCCAACAGGAACGCTGGACGAGGGGACGCCAGCAGGAGAAGAAGGAACGCCACCGGAGCCAACGGGAACGGTCGACGAAGGGACAGCGTAGCCGGGAACGGAGGCAACACCAGTGGAGCCAATGGGCGAGTTGGAAGAGGGGACGCCAGCAGGGGACGAAGGGACACTGGTGGGACCAACAGGGACAGCAGACGAGGGAGTTCCAGCAGGGGACGATGGGACACTAGCGGGGCCAACAGGAACAGCGGACGAGGGAGTTCCAGCAGGGGACGATGGGACACTAGCGGGGCCAACAGGGACAGCGGACGAGGGAGTTCCAGCGGGGCCGACGGGGACGGAGGCGGAGGGAACACCAGTAGAAGCACCAGATCCAGGGGCAGTAGAAGTGCCGATGGCAGGAACTCCGTAGCCGGGGACGGTAACAGAGCCGGTGGAAACAGATGAAACAACACCAGTGGAAGTGACGGGGACAACGGTGGAAACGGCGTGGGTGATCACAACGGTAGACTGGCCGTTGGCAGGGCAGTTGGTAACGCTAGCAGCGCACTTGGTCATAGTGATAACCTCAGTGCTGTACATGGTCGAGGTGGCATACTCGGTCGAGAAGACAGAGTTGGAGCCCTTAGGCTTGGAACCCTCGGTAGAGATAGCAGGCACACCAGGGGTGGGAACAGAGCTTGAGGAGTGACCAGCAGAAGGGACAACGACAGACGAACCGGGAGTAGCGACACCAGTGGCAGGCTGGCTACCGGAGGGGACAACGACGGAAGAGCCAGGAGTAGCAACGCCGGTAGACTCAGTGACGGGGCAGACAGTGGTGGAGACAGCCTCAGTGACAGTGGTTACGGTAGTGCTATGGGCAGGGCAGTTGGTAACATCAGGAGCGCACGAAGTAATGGTAACCTCATGAGTGGAGTAGACAGTCGAGGTAGACCAGGCGGTAGTCGAAGGAGCAGCAACGGGGGTAGTAGCCTTGGCGGTCTCAACGGTAGAACCAGCCTGGGTAACAGGTTTGGAAACTACACCGGAGGAAGAACCGACTGTGTACGAAGAAGCAGAGACAGGCGAGGTCTCAGCAGAGTGCGAGGGCACAACAGCAGAGCGGGTGGAAACTACAGACGAGACACCAGCAGAAGGGACGGAGGCGGAAGGAACCTGGGACTCGGTGATGGGGCAGATAGTGGTCGAAACAGCCTCGGTAACGGTGGTGACAGTGGTGCTGTGGGCGGGGCAGTTGGTAACCTCGGGAGCGCAAGAAGTGATGGTAACCTCACGAGTCGAGAAGACGGTCGAAGTGCTGTATCCAACAGTGGCAGGAGTGACAGCAGTGTTGACAGGAGCCGAAGGAATCGTAGACGAACCGTGAGCGGCAGTGCTGACAGCGGGGACAGAGTATCCAGGCTTTCCGGTGCTCTGAGAAGCAGAGACGGCAGACGAGCTAGAGTGGCCAATGGTCAGGTGGATGGAAGGCAAAAACGAGCCAGGGAAGAACAGGGAGAAGGTAGGCAGAGGGACGGTGGTGTTGTACTCAGTAGGCTGGGGCTTCGTGAAGACACCCGAAGTGACAGAAGGAGAGGGAATGCTCTGGCTTCTGGTAGCAGCAGTGGACCGCTCGGTAATGGGGCACACAGTGGTCGACAGGGCGCGAGTCGAGGTGACAACAGTGGTGCTGCGGGCAGGGCAGTTGGTCACATCAGGGGCGCACGAGGTGATAGTATGCTCCTCGGTAGTGTAAACAGTCGAGGTCGAGAAACCAACAGTAGCCGGAGGAGTGGTCGCAGCAAAGGTCGAGTCGGTGCAGGTGGTTGATTCAGAAACGGCGGTGGTGGACTTCACGGGGGTGACGGCACCGGGGACCGAAACGGAAGAGCTGGCAACTGAGCGGCTGGAAGCAACGCTGACGGGGGCAGTAGGGACAGAGACCGAAGTAGAATCAGTGCAAGTGGTCGAAGAGGCGCCACCAATGGGGGCGGTGGGCTTGTTTCCAGGGGCCGAAGTAGTCAGGAACTGGGAAGAGCTGCCAGTAGCAGAGTTGGGAGGCATGGAAACGGACTTGACAGGAACCGAAGAGTGGCCGGTGGCAGAAGTCTGGCCAACAGTGCAGTCGGTGCAAGTGGAGGAAGAGCCACCACCAACGGGAGCCGTAGGCTTGTTTCCAGTAACAGTTGTGCTCAGGAATCCGGAAGAGTGACCGTTACTGGGGACAGAGACGGAGGGGACCGAAGAGTGGCCGGTGGCAGAAGACTGGCCAACAGTGGAGTCGGTACAAGTGGATGAAGAGACACCAACAGCAGTAGTAGGCTTGTTGCCGGTAACAGTGGTGCTCATGAATCCAGAAGAATGGCCAGTAGCAGAGTTACCAGGAACAGAGACCGAGTTGACAGGCACAGATGAGTGTCCAGTGGCAGAGCTACCGGGAACAGTAACCGAGTTAACAGGCACAGATGAGTGACCGGTGGCAGAGTTACCTGGGACAGAGACCGAGTTGACAGGCACAGATGAGTGGCCAACGGCGGTCGAGTCAGTGCAGGTGGTCGAAGAAGAACCGCCAGCAGGGGCAGTGGGCTTGTTACCAGGGGCTGTGGTAGTCAGGAATCCAGTGGAAGCAGAGTGGCCAGGAACAGAGACAGAGTTGGCAGGGACAGAAGAGTGTCCGGTGGCAGAAGGCTGGCCAACAGTGCAGTCGGTACAAGCGGAGGAAGATCCACTACCAACGGGAGCAGTAGGCTTGTTGCCAGGAGCAGTAGTAGTCAAGAAACCAGAAGTGTGACCACCGTTACCAGGCACGGAGACGGAGTTGACGGGAACAGAGGAGTGACCAACAGGGACCGAAGTAGAATCGGTGCAAGTAGTCGAGGAAGAGGCGCCACCAACGGGAGCAGTGGGCTTGTTTCCAGGGGCCGAAGTAGTCAGGAACTGAGAAGAGTGACCAGTAGCAGAGTTGGGAGGCATGGAAACGGACTTGACAGGAACCGAAGAGTGGCCGGTGGCAGAAGTCTGACCAACAGTGCAGTCGGTGCAAGTGGACGAAGTACCAGCAGCAGTAGTAGGCTTGCTTCCGGTAACAGTGGTGCTCAGGAATCCAGAAGAGTGACCGTTACCGGGGACAGAGACGGAGGGGACCGAAGAGTGGCCAGTAGCAGAAGACTGACCAACGGTGGAGTCAGTGCAAGTCGAGGAGGAAGCGCCAACAGCAGTAGTAGGCTTGTTGCCGGTAACAGTGGTGCTCATGAATCCAGAAGAGTGGCCAGTAGCAGAGTTACCGGGAACAGTAACCGAGTTGACAGGCACAGATGAGTGACCAGTGGCAGAGTTACCGGGGACAGAGACCGAGTTGACAGGCACAGAAGAGTGGCCAGTAGCAGAGCTACTGGGGACAGAGACCGAGCTGACAGGCACAGATGAGTGGCCAGTGGCAGATGAGTGACCAACGGAAGTCGAGTCAGTGCAGGTGGTCGAAGAAGAACCGCCAGCAGGAGCAGTGGGCTTGCTGCCAGTAGCAGTGGTGATAGCGTGGCCAGTGGGGGCCGGGTTGCTAACTGAGGCCGAGCTGCCAGTAGCAGCCGAGTGACCAGCAGAGTTGCTGACTGAGACCGAGTGGCCAGTAGCAGCCGAGTGGCCAGGGGCGGTCTCGTCGGTGCAGGTAGTAGAAGAGGCACCGGGGGCCGAGGGGGTGGTGTGGGCCTGTACGGAGCTAGTGATAGCGGCAGAGCCCGAAGTGGCAGACGAGGCACCGCCAGTGGTGGCGGTGGCAGCGTATGTGATGCACGAGCAAGCTGACGAGATGGCAGCAATGTTATCCTGGCAGCCGTCAATCCAGGTGGGGACGGACGAGCAGTCAGTCACAGTGGCAGACAGCAGCTGAGGGCAGTAGCCCTTAGCCTTGGCGGCGTAGCGGTCATCAATAAGGTTGCGGTAGCAACCATCTTGTTCCTGTATCGGGGAGGGTGTTTATTAGCAAGAGTTCGTAGACGAGCGGCAGCTTATAGTGAATGACTTACACAGTTGGGATATTCCCAGGCCTTTACCGCGGCTGCGGCAAAGGCCAGTTGAAGGGTGGCCTTGTACAGCATTCTTCCCTCAGTACACAGTTAATTATGGAACGAAAAACAATACGACTGAATAACGAGGGTAAGAAATAGAAGATTAAAAATGGGATAAGAAAGAGCAAGTAAAGAAATAAAGAAAGGCACCAAACAACAAAGCCTAGTTAGTAAGCGAGTGACTACTGACTTTAGAAGTCGTGAGGGTGAGGAGGAGAAGAAGAAAGAGAGCAATGATGAAGGCCGCGAGGTCTCTCTTATAATGAACGAGATCCATAGTCAATCATAGACCGCTGGTCTCGGCCTGGAAGACGATCAGAGGCAGAGAGGACCGCATCTGCATAGTCACTAGGGAGTGTGTGAATAGCCATCTAGCATCCTAAGTTTGACGAGTTGAGCAGGCCTAGCTAGCATAGCAGTTATGCTTTGGACGAATGAAGTCGATCCTTGTCGATGGTGGCACACCCCAGTTGACTATCTCAACGACAGTGCTACTCTTCCAATGGTACTACTAGCAATACGCCCCCAGCTGGGCTGGGCTGTCCGGGAGCCGCTGGGAGCTACTTTGCGTATAAACAAAGCCTTGCTAGCTTTCAAATACATAACTAGTACCAGTCGACCTTGCCTAATCGAGACAACGTCTCATTAAAGAGAGGAAAAGGAAAATAGGAACGGAATAACATGATAACATGCAGAGCAAGCTCGAATGCGATAGAAAGTCGGCAATACGAGCAAAAGCACCAGCTGGACAACAGAAGACCGAGTGTTGAGAAGCCATCCACTGGACACAGTATCACAGCATAGACTGGCTGGCTCGGCTGCACATTTGTTTCTAAACAAAGAAAACAGCCGGGCACAGCCAAGATCATCGCCAGCGCTGTTGACAGCCCCCCTAGCAACGAAAAGGGCGGTATCAAATAAACGGAAGCGGCATTGGGAAGGCAGGCACTGGTACCGGCCAGCCTGAAAACTCGGGTTGTATCTGCATGCTGATTTGTTGGTGGAGGGGCTGGCTAGGCAAGTGCAAAGTTTGGCTTTACGGATCGACTTTCTGCCTCGCTCACCAAGTGGAAATTCAGAACAGTGATCGGCCAGAGTTGGCAGTTGCTCCCTAGCATGGAAGTTTCAAAGAAAGACCCCTTCTCCCGGATTGCCGTAATCAACAACTACCACAAGGGCCGGCAAAAAGGAAAGACAAAAAGGAAAGACAAAAAGGACAAAAAAGGGCGATAGCAGTAGCTTCTTGGTTTGCCATCAGGTACGGGTGCTGACCTCCTTCCCGCCCATAGCTTTTAGTCTGATCTGCAGTCCATCAGCGCGTGCAGGCACCAAAGGGATGCTGATCTACAGACCTCACCCCGGAACATAGCGCCTTTTAGCGCTCGCAGGTGCCTACTTAGCTAGTACAGCATCTCCAGACCACTGAAACACAAAAGGAGAATCCGCTTTGGGTCTGCAAGCTACGACAACATCCAAACCCTAATGCACAAGTAAGTCGATGGATATTTCAGTTTCAAATCTTTTGATTTGATTTGATTAATATGTCTACCCATTTCGATACTCAATCCTTTTGTATAATATACTGTTTATTCTCTCCTGAGTTATACATGCATCTTGTGACAATGCCTCCCCTTCCCCAAAAAATATGCGACAGTGTGAAAAACCAACTACTCATGTAATCTTAAAATCTGCCTCGAGACCGTATAACAATTGTTTTACGAACGTCACCGCCTTGGACATGAGAAGTTAACTAGTTAACTAGCCCACACCCTATGAATATGATTGTAGTTGTATTTTTTTCTCAACTTGGCAAGTATACATGTGCAACAGGTGTTATAGTCGTGAGAGCTGTAACGTTTCTCTACAAATCAGTGAGCTCACATAGTCTACCCGTATTGGCTAGTTATCGTTGCAATTTCTGATATTGTGCTTCTTGACTACTCGGAAACGCAGAACCTGGAACCATTGGACAGTTCCAGTCTACAGCCTAAAATACACAGCCTTACTGAACAGT
Organism: Davidsoniella eucalypti; assembly: GCA_004009845.1. Lineage (NCBI taxonomy): Eukaryota > Fungi > Ascomycota > Sordariomycetes > Microascales > Ceratocystidaceae > Davidsoniella > Davidsoniella eucalypti. Next base: position 256,473 of record RMBW01000026.1, on the reverse strand, counting down.
ATGGTATTCCTCGTAACTCGTAAAGACGAGCAAATAGAAAACCATCATTCATAAGACGTAGATATACTAGACAAAAACTAATGCCACACACACTAGTAGTTGTCCAAAGTAGACCATAGCACATTGTTCATTCATACCGTGCATGAGCCGTTGAGCCAGTCCAGACTCAAGGCATTATTGTCTATTGGGTCTCCTGATGGTGAAAGAGATCGAACCCAAGCTAAAATTTGTCACACATCTTTTTTGGTACTATTATGTTATGATTATGTGCTGTACGAGGCCCTAGCATTGTGTTGACTTGAGGTCATAGCGCCAAAAGAAGCGAAGTTGACAGTACGGGATTGTGATTTATGGTTCCCCGGGTCTTTTCATAACTTAATATTCTCTTTGTTTAGTGGGCTATTTTTTGTTCTAGCCTGATTCATTATGTTATCACCCCTTTTTAACCAACATAAGGTGGCAAAATTAATTTGAACAAAGAAACGAAAAAAAAAGAAAGAACGGAGGACAAAGCCCTAAGACAAACGTTAAATGAAACTGAACCTAACAAAGGTTAAGACTACGAAACGAACTTTTGTCTTCTAATTTCTTGGCTAGCTTTCCAGTAGGAAGCTAGAATAAACTACATAAGTAAAATCCTTTTTGGTCCATCTTATGAATATATGTGAATGCTGGCAAAGCTAGTTTGAAGCCACTGGTATCATAAGAATCGGCCCTTGGTCCTAAGCAGTACTTACATATGCATTCTAGAATAATAGTCACAAGAATGGTATAGATAACGATATCAGTGTACATTGTACATACACAAACTTACATATAATCTCTCCAACTATTATAGAATATTACTAGTTAAGCTTTGAACTGTGTAATTACAAAGGTTCCTTTTTTCTCTTACACAACAGTGCAGCCAACATGACTGACCCATGACGACAGAATGAACAAAAGAAGACAAGCATATGTTGGGTGATCAACAGGGGCCACATAAATACTAGGTGACCAAGATGGGCCCTCCCGCTAGATCTTGAGTGGCTGTGGGCAATGTGTGATAACTACATACATATTATATTGTTTTTGCTGATAACTAACACATATACCCGCCATCTCTTGGTTATAAACTGTAACATATTTCAGTGTCCGCTACCGTGATATACGACGAGATATTGACTAGATGAGGGGTACTGTATGGTACATCTATTGACAAACGTTAGGTATTGAGAGAACGGGAAGAACAGTAGTTTGGTTGTTATCCTGTAGTTATCTCGACAAACTGGACTAGCATAGCATTGGTAGCTAGTAAAGGCAATATAGTTCAGCGTAGCATATTGATAATTTTGTATATGCAGAGAGTTTAGTGTTTTTAGATCTACTAGGATTCATCGCCACCGTATCCTTCTGGATTGCTTCTTGAAATTCCTTTTGAGGATGAATACATACATGTACATGTATACATCTTTGTCCCATTCTTACTTTGCACGATCAGACAGATAAAAGTCAGTGGAGTTCGAAAAGTTGAGCTCAGCTCCTCCAATTTCCGCGAATGCAAATATACACAACTATGTAGATTAACTTTATCACTGTATATTTTTATTGAAGGACATACAACTATATGAATTGATTGCTGCCTCGAAGAAGTTGTAGCGCTACTGAGCAAATCCGAGAGAAAAGAGACTGGCTTCTCCTAATACAGGCAGACGGTGATCATGCATACAAATCTCTCTGTACCAAGCACATTATACAAAAGAGCCCAGTCTTTCCCTCATTCTTGTAGATGAGGCTGGTGGGGTGGCTAAAAATAAGGTGTATTGTTCCTTTTTCTTTATTCTACAATACAACCTTGTCCGAACATGGGCTCATTTGCAACTTATACCCAGTAGGAATATGCTTGCTTCCATGAACAAGCAAGTACAATACGGCTCTTGAAGCTCTCCTGAGCCATATGATTTGTTCATATCATTATCGTAAAATGTATGCAGCCCAAGTCTATTTCTTAGAGTGTAGTGAGCATTCATCAGCCGTGATGTGTTTATCCCTTGATGTATGACATCTTCGATGTTATCCTTTTTGAAATTCGTATTGTGACACCAGCGTTAAGTAAGTTCAAGTTGCGGGAAAGAAGCCTGAAATTGAAGTATGTTGATGATATATACACATAGTCATTTCATCGTCACAGTTATGCATAGAAAATACAACTTCAACGCAATATCATATTTGCACTTCCTTGTACATGGAAGTGGATTTTATGCATACTCGTGTAGAAAGTCGGACCAAGAATACGAGGTTCCCATAGCCAATTGGAATTCCTGGACGGAAGTGCATTAAGAACTCACGTGCTAACTCTTTGACTTCGGTGTCTGATGCTGTAATTAATGATTTTCGTGTGCCTCATCTTATGATTTAGATCTGTGCAAAATAGGGCTTTGGCATTCGAAGTTGGATTTGGTTTTCTGTCGGCCATCTCGGATGATCTCTTATAAGAGATTTCCGGCAAGTATAGCGTACTAGGCCATTATCACACGCTGAATCTCAGTATAGTAGTAAAATGTGGGTTAAATTTGCAGTCAAAGAAACAGTACATAATAACTAAGTCTGCCTGACAGATACTTTTTCGTCCGTGCTCTGGGTCCGAGCTTGACAATGATCTGTTTGTGATGTTTATTTCACGTCACCTAATATACCCTTATGTTATACATACATCATGTTATTAAGTAGTATCAATGTGTTATGTTTTGTTTTTGCTCTACAACTATGTGACGCCGCTTTGATGACAAAGTACTTGTACGGCACGATAAGTTTGCTAACGGCTGGTTGATTGTATATGAAGCTGAGATGTTGAGTGGCTATTTACAACCTACTGGCCATATCCTTTACGTGGCCGTATATAGTTATGATATAATAATACGTAGGTCGAGTCGTTCCGCTAGAGAGTTACAATGCATGTGCTCTTTGCCATCAATTTACATATACGCATTGCATATTGTTAAACCCCGAATATATTACGGCATAAACCGTACATTGAGTCACTCTGCGTTTATCTGGTGTCTTGATATCAAAATTTCAGAAAGGCTGTTGTCTGACACAATTTACTGATTATCACCTTTTTCAATGAAGATAGATGATAGTCTAGAATAGAGAAAGGGCACGATAATCTACCATATGCTGTATTGGATGAGGCAAGACTTGGATAGATCTCGAGTCACCGAACTTATGTAGTTATATAATTGTATAGACCGCGATCTCGTGATATATGACATTTTCCGTAATGATGTGATCTAGCCGTATTCAGTATTACGAAGATTACTCCAGTCATCTGATTGAACTGTTATTTCTGTCCAATTTGAATACGGGGAAATGGTGATTATGACTCAAGAACTACTCGGAACATACGTAGTGTGCTACCATAATTAGAAAACATGCTTCGAACTAGAAGTACCAATGGGATGCTGGACGGTCTTGTTCCGGTAGTATCTCACAAAAATACATGACAAGGCGTCGGTGAGCTGGTATAGATGTGATAAGTCAGTCGTGAAGTGGCGATGATGCTGAAATCCTGGCCCCAATTATTATCAATCTATGGTACTCATTGGGCTCCCGAGTTGCTAAATAAAACGATGACTATATGGGCGGCAAATAACATGTTGGTATCACAAGAACCACAATATAGAGCTTAGTATAAACTTCAGAATGCAACATATTTATGACCAAAAGATGACAACTCAATGGAGTCGTGTTTGATACTTTAACCGACCATGGTTTGAGCCAGTGATGATATTAGTATACAGATTACAAGACCATATATATACTTCAACTTGAAGGAAAAGGGAACAGTGCTCTAACAGTTTTACATGTCTCACATGTGTGTTTTACACGTGTTGCTGATAGCTCTGTTGGCGCCTAACAAAGCTGCCTGACAGGTGACATTTTTCAGGATTTAAGACATTTGGAGTTATATACAATTATTTTTGCACTTCTGTGTAAATAAAGCTTGCTTGAAGTCTAATACATGCAGTCATTGTATCACCCAATGAAAATATATAGTCGGAGCGAGTAAATTGGCGTGATTAATGTTTACCTATTATCAACTTGCATAGAATGTACTGCATGATTGGCACATAAACTTGCCCAAAATGACATATCGGAGGTCCGGCTGTACTTTGTTTTGCACTTTGGCCGAGTCGAGCCAATTACATATCTGCCCGCTAGTTTTTATAGGTTTCAGCTACTTAGATGCGGGATAGGTCAGCTGCAAAACTATTATCAGATACTCTCTTGCTCACTCAACACCATAGCTCTTGAATAGAGCTTTTGCGCCATTATAAAAAGCTAAAAGGCTTTCATCTTCCATCTGCCTGTCTGAAACCTTTCAAGTTTACACATCTTTCCACCTAAAAATACTCAAAGGGAGACATATCATCGCCATCGTCAGAATCTTACAAAAAAAAAGACAAGATAATCGGATCGCGTACTCCTGTGGCTATATACTCCACTACAATGAATAAAAAGAGTTGCACTAAAGGCAAGGTCAGGTGGAAAAGGTGTTTCGATCCTGATAATACATCATCACCTTCTTTACCATGCACCGGAAATGAAACCTCTCTGCCAACCCAGAAAAAGAGAAAGAAGAATCCGAAGCATCACTGGTAAGCCACGATATACACCCCCCCTCGTCTTCTTCGGGCTTGCATTGCTAACCTATTGGTACGAAGCCCATATAAAAAGAAAGGGAACCATCCCGTGAGCGGCCGATGCCTCCAACAAGGCCATTGCAAACAATGCGACAAGCATCCTGGATTCAGACATGCAGACTGGCCGTGCCCCGGATGCGTAAGAGCGGAAATATCTTAGAAGGGCAACATCGTTCTACCGGGAAAAGAAAATATATCGACAACCTGCACCGATATGGTACTGTAGGCATCTATACAACTCGAACGAATGAGCATAACAAACATTAGTGCGCTCCAATGAATGATACATTGACTCACGTTTGTTTCTAAGACGAATTTCTCCGATGAGGCTTCATACTATCAATTGCTTCTTGCTTCCTTTTTTGTTGATGCTATTTACTTTCATCCCACTTTATTCATATTTATGGAAACGTTACACATGCACCCAAGGTATATAGTTGGTGTATTGAACGCTAGCCACAGAATCACACTAAGCATAATGTAAGACTGGAGCTAAGATCGTTGGAGACGCTAGTCAGCTTCTCTTGGAGGATTGGCAACTGATATATCGCAGTTAGTATGAATATGATTTATTTCTTGTTAGATTAAGGCACGCATATATAAACATGAAACCACGTACATAACCTGTCACTCCTTCTATCAGTCTTGATAAGTTTCATAGCCAACATGTTGAAGCTATCTCAAAATCCATTGTATCGTTAACGTGTATAGGTGACCTGTGGTATGGCTGGGCACTCGTGTATGCCTGTTATTTGGACTGTTTCAGATCTATACAGCGAGTGTTATCAATGTGTATACTTGACTCTATTCAAGCTACATAGATTCTGACATAATTATGATATGAACTAATGTTACCGACGAGGTAGTTTATCCTGGAAAGAATTAGAAGTTGACATGCGCAGGAATAACATATAACGAAACCATAACAAATGTTCTGTATCTCAGTGTCCTGTCACTGTTGAGAAGTAGATTGTCCTTCACCATACATTGTATACTAGTATTAGTTCAGGGCTGTATTTTAGGATACTGAGGTGCTACATAGCCATCCTATTTCCACCTTAATGAAAATGAATAATAGATATATATTTGACATGAACTTATCAAGATTTATAGTGAAGTGATATTTTAATATTGCCGAAATATATTGCTATGACTATGTTATAGCCAGTAAACACCGATATGACAATGTAATATAACAATAGTGTATTATTAATAAGTGCAGTCATGCCTATTACCCAATTCTACTACAAACGCATTACTAACTACTTCTCTATAGCAGAAATATGCTAACTTCATATATTGTTGTTTTCAGGACAGAGTATACTCAGTATATAGGCTAGGTGGTATACCATTGTATCTAAATTCTTACATAAATTATTGACTTAAAAGGTCTTTGAATATCGAAGTAATCATAGTTTGTGCTGTTACACACATATAGGAGTTAGGGTTAGTTAGATGCATCTATAACCAGCATCACGTGACATACATGTCAATCAGGTGATCTAGCCTTGTCTTTGAAGCTTTTACCAGGTAAATATTTACTAGTAGACTCAACAAAGGTTCTTTACACGACAACTATGTCTGTCCCTAATATCTCTCAAGTTTTCCGCGGCGCTTTCGCGAATATTGTACTCAAGGCCGATCAACCCACTGGGCGCACCGTTGCCGGCACCGTACAAGATGTCCTCACGCGGGGCAATCATCCACGTGGGATCAAGGTCCGTTTGACAGACGGAAGAGTCGGCCGAGTCAAATCTTTGGCGAGCGATGCACAAGTTAGGGGTGAAGAGCCACCGACGCCTGCAGAGCCTGGAGACTTTGGCCCTAGAGGAGGATATCGTGACCGCGATAGTGGGGCCTCCCGCTCACGGGCTGATAGATTCCAGCAACGAGCAGGCAACGATGAAAGTGACTTGCCTTCAACTGAGGTTGGTCTGGATGCGTATATCCGCCCTGTCAAGGCAAAAGGCAAACGAGGCGGTAATGCCTCTGGCCGACAAGACCAAATTGCCCACATTCCACCGACAACGTCACCAAACATCCAACAATCACAGGCTTTATTGGCTGATACTTCTCAATTGAGCAAATGCCCAGTATGCCTGGAGTTTGAAGGTGACGAACAGGCTGTTGCACATCACGTTGGCACACATTTTGATTAAGTTTACCGTAAGATGCTTTACGACTACGTGGCCGGACGACTATTTTGATTGTCAAATAAAACTTCAGGGTGCATAAGGCAAAAAAGATTATTATCTTTATTGGCAATATCCTATCAACGCCTAATGGGTGCCTCTGTGGTAGTACGGAAGCTCGATGAGCATAAATTGCCTCAAATGACCATCTAGCGTTGCCATTGGTCGATCATGTGGTATACTGTACTTGGAGGTTTCTATCATCCAAGTGATCGAAACTTGCGATATTCCTACATGGATATGTCGGCAATTGGTTAGGTGGCTATATCACTGGCATTACATGGTTATGCAGGAAATTAATGGGTGGATGACTCGGTAACGCTGTAAACTGAATTGAATTATGATACTATGCAATATAGGAAGATGAAAGGAATGAAAAATAATAATAACGAATAGTCAAAACCTTTGGGCACGCACTTGGCCCAGTTACTATATTTGATGGTCGTGCTCAAATGCACATACTTGAGACCAAATCTCCAGTGATGTAATCGCTGGAAAACCCACGTGGGCTCTTCTCCTAAGCTGAGGCAACATAGCAAGGGATTTCTTGAGGGTCGATAGTGATGCCAGCGGCAGTAGTCTGGGCGATAGAATTGGCGGGTAGCTCGGCACAGAATGGAAGCAGCTCGATGGTGGCGCAATCGTCTGGGATATCACTGGCAGAGGCGAAGTTCTTGATAACAGTGAATGTGGCATTGTGGTAGTATTCAAGAGGTTCAAAGCAGGCAGCCCATGACGCGGGTTGGAGGACCAGAATAGTATTGTCCTGTGTCACCTTGACAGACTTGGATGGGGCGGTTCCAGATACCAAAACAAGACGCTCGATTCCACTTTCAGGGTCAAAGGAGATTGTGTATGGTGGCCATGAGTTGATTAGGATGGAGGCTCCATTGTCTGATGCGTTCTGATAGAATATCATGCCATCATCGGAGAGACTGGCGATGTTTTGGCCAGCACCAACATGGATACCGGTGAGGTACTCGTCCTCAACCTGCTGCAGAACAGATGGTCCGGATAGGACGTGTGCCTTGAAGCGCACGCCGGTGGATGTGGTGATAGTGGTGACATCCCGCTTAGGAATGGACGCAGCAGCCGCAAGAGTAGCGAATATGGCAACGAATGAAACCATGGAGGGCAAGTGATGATGGGGTATCATACTAAGATAGCGTTGAGAGAGAGAGCGAACCAAGAAGGGGGCTCTCAGAAGAAATGAAGAAAAGAAGAAAAAGAGAAACAGAAAGAAAATAGCAGAACGAATGATGGTATAGCGGTAGAAATGTCAACTAGGCTTGAAAGCGCAAAAAACGAAGAATGTCAAATGACGATGTGGGAATGCGGTGCGGGTTTCAAGATGGTGGATTGGAATGCAAAATAAACATTGACGTTCTTTATGAGAAATTTGATGTTGACCTTGCCACAGACTACCACGTCCATGCACTAAAAAGGAAAGATCATCGTCCGGTTGGGCAAGAGGCCCGATGGCAGCGGTGCCCACATTTACGGCGGTCATTAGCATTCCTTGTCGTTCCGCAAGCCAGTGTATAGCGTATTTACGTGCCCCCAGGTTAAGTTGGCGATGCTATCATGCAAATTCAAGCTCCAATTCAATTCAAAGGGCCATTCCGTGTCTACAAGTAGCGGTGGCGCGGAGTTTCGCTTTTGCAATAGCAACGACAGTAGCAGCACGATTTAATTCGCTAACTTGCCACACTAATGCGGTGCTAGTTGGGCCATTGGGGTTGTTGTCCTAAACAGGTAATGCGATAACCTGAGTTTCGGCATCGGCTAAGAGAAGGTGTTGATCACCTCGACGATTTTCTTGTGCTAGCAGGTTATTTCGCAAATGGCCCAATCAGTCCTGTGATTCATTGTTGATATGCTGCTTAGTGCTCGATTTCTCCCTTGATCCCTTAATCTCCATCATATGTTTTCCATCCCGTGATACAGGAACTATGTCGGAATTCCTAATATTAGTCTATTACACCTTATTGTCAGTGACACGGCATATCATCAATCTCTTCATGGCTACTGAACAGTACTATTTTCGTGTACTTAACGAAGGCTGAGTTTCGAGGTTTGATCTGTATACAGCTATCACCAGCCCCGTGCTACAACGACCAGTTCGTATTCCATAATTTGACCAGTCCTGCGAACATACGAGGGACCATTCATAGTAACACTCTCCTTCAACATTTCTATCATGTACCCACAACTACTGCTACAATAAACTTTGCCTTATGCATGTGACGTCACAGGTGTTGCTACTGTAAAAGGGATGGATGCCAGACTAGTCTGAGCAGTCCCGGATACTAGGAACATAGAAAATTGGTGCCAGAAAACACGGCCTCGCCCGGAGTCGAAAAGGAGCTCTTAGATAAATCTCTGGACTATAAATACAATCATAATCATCATGTGACGTCACATATATTGATATGTACTTACATATATCCATTGAGGGACGTTAAATATAATCAAATCAAATATATCCATTGAGGTCAATGCTATGTCAAAGAATTAGTCTAGTCTGGATCAAGCTGAATCGTACTACTTATGTCTGGTGATGGTCTTGACACGAGTCTACATGGCAGTGCATGAACGAACCAAGCCAACTAATACGAGAAGTCTAGCATGCTGTGAACTCGGATTTTAGGAAGTAAAATCATGATGTCATCATCCTCACTATGTCTAGGTTGATATCATCACACCAATGAATGACGCTTGAATATTAACCCTAAACGTGGTACATTCCTGGCTACAATATAAAGTACCATTTAATTCTATTTATGATCTGGCGTATATATTGCCAAAGTAAGACATGACCTTGATCACTACCTAAACAATGCTAATCGGTCGGTGCCTTATGAAAATTCTTACATTTTGTATGTCCATATATCACAAAGCATCTAGGTGTCGTTGTTATGTTTCAATCTGTTTTTTTTTTTCATCTTCAGGCGTCATGAGCTCTCCACGGATAAGACGGCTGTTCTTTTCTGCCGTATCACGTGATACACACTAACTTAGCACTTGACTAGTACCGGTACCGTAGCATTTTGTCAACAGTAGCAGGATTTGTTAGTGAGCAATATTAAGAACCCTTGGCCGCACTAACAGAAGATAGAAATCTGCCTTGGCACAGCAAGATATATGTACCAGCTACCTTGACCTAGCATTTGATAACGGGCATGTGTCCTTGTGAGAATATTGAGAGTCTTTATTAAACTGGAATTTTGTCTAATCTGGGATTGTTGAAACAATATTTTCAACCGACATACTGCCATACAAAACAATCATTTTGCTTTCATTGACTCTGAATAGTAGAAAAAAGAACCGACTCACCTATACGCCACCCCCCCTCTTTAGTAGCCTAAGCGCTATTGCTTTGAAACACGAGCTTAGTAAAGCCTTCCTGATCAAAAAGTCACCGACGACATATAATTATATTCGCGTATTCATACGAAATCCCACTCATTATATCGGCAACACAACCACCGATATCGAGAATTTGCTGTCACCGTGCTTATTCGGTATAGAACAGCGTGTGTTGTATCGAATTGCAACCATATTACAAGAATCCCGCCGACATCCTTCGTGTTGTTTCGAACTTCCCCTAGTAGTACCGAGTTCTTTTCCATATCTAGTTTCTAGAATATGTCGGGCTATCCGGGTCAGGGCTACGGCCCCGGGAATGGACACCAGCAAGGCGGATACTACCCTCCCCAGCAGGGCCAACCGCCTCAGGGCTATCGCGGACACCCCCCTCAAGGCTATCCGCCTCAAGGCTATCCGCCTCAAGGCTATCCGCCACCTCAGCAATATCAACAGCCTCCGTCCCACGGTTATGCACCTCCTACTGGCCCGCCTCCTTCTGGATATCCGCAGCAATATCCTCCTCCACAGCAAGGCTACCCGCCACAGGGTTATGCACCTCCCCAGGGCCATCCCCCACAGGGCTACCAGGCTCATGGCCAAGCACCACAGCACCAACAACAACGTGGATACGGCGGCAAGTTACTTTGAGATTGCTAAGAAATGCTGCAGCTACTAACAGTTCACCACTCGTATCAGCACCTCCTCCTCCACCGCAGGGCAGCCAACAGTTTGGCCATGGAGCGCCATCTAACTACTCGTTCCAGTATAGTAACTGTACCGGGTCCAGAAAAGCACTGCTGATTGGCATCAACTACATCGGCACTTCCGCTGCTCTCCGTGGCTGCATCAACGATGTCAACAACTTGTCGCGGTTCCTTATTGAGCGCCACGGCTATCGCCGTGAAGATATGGTAATCTTGACCGATGATCAAAAAACTCCCATGGGCCAGCCTACCCGGGCAAACATTCTCCGGGCTATGGGGTGGTTAGTAGCAAATGCGAAGCCCAATGACTCTCTCTTTTTCCACTATTCCGGTAAGCTACCCTACGATGAGACACACAGTATACATCTATACTAACTAATTACCACAGGACATGGTGGTCAAACCAAGGATTTGGACGGAGATGAAGACGATGGCTACGATGAAGTTATCTACCCAGTTGATTTCAAGCAGCAGGGCCATATTGTAGACGATCAGATGCATGATATCATGGTCCGCCCTTTACCTCCCGGTGTGCGTCTCACGGCTATCTTTGACTCGTGCCATAGCGGATCGGCTCTGGACCTGCCATACATCTACAGCACAAAGGGTATGCTGAAGGAGCCTAACCTAGCCAAGGAGGCCGGTCAAGGCCTAATGTCAGCAGTTACGGCTTATGCTCGCGGCGACCTCGGCGGTATGGCTAGCTCCATCTTCAAGCTTGCCAAGAAAGCTACAAACATCAATAGTGATGCATATGAAAAGACTCGTAGAACCAAAACATCACCAGCTGATGTTATCATGTGGTCTGGGAGCAAGGACTCTCAGACGTCGGCTGATGCTACGATCAACTCACAGGCAACGGGTGCCATGTCTTGGGCATTCATCACTGCCCTCAGTTCCAACCCAAAACAGAGTTACGTCCAGCTATTAAACAGTATCCGCGACTTATTGCAAGCCAAGTACTCGCAGTTGCCGCAGCTATCTTCTAGCCATCCCATGGACACAAATCTTTTGTTTATCATGTAAATATATATCATGCTTTTTTTGTCTTGATGTTTTCTTTCCGTTGTTGCATTGCTACCGTGGCAGCAAAATAGAACAATAATCCACCATGGAGAGAAACTGTATGACAACACAATGTGAAATGAGACTGGTGGTATAAGTTGATCTCGAACTGTGTGATGGTGATGAGGTCAAGCATATTCATCACCTACCTATCTAGCACTCACCCCACTTGCGTATCTTTGAATAATTCACGTAATAGTATATTCAATACTATATGCAGGGCCTTTTGAAAAGGCTTTGCGCCGTTGAGATGAATCACATATACATATGTATCGGATTCCTTTATTGGCATCGGCCTCGACCGAGGATGGCACACCTTCACAGCACATTGAAGAAGATCAAAAAGGACCGAGTCACGCCCGGTATACATGTCAGAGATGGATCACGGATAGAGCGCAAATGCGATGAGAATTTAGTTATAGGTGTAAAGAAAAACACCTGAATACAAAATCATCTATTGGAATATGTGACGTAGAATTACTTCATATAGTAGGACCAGAACATGCTAGTAAAATGCCGATCACTGATCTACAGTATTGTAGGCCAGGCTATCTTGAAGATTAGACCCCATCACAATCATTATAACGACACAGTGAAGAAAAAAGTATAAGCCTGACTATCAAGTATATGTATGAACTTACATATACCAGGCTGGATGCTACGCTACACATAGTGAGGTATAGCCCCCAACTAACTAACAATAGGCTAGTTGAGGCCTCTGTATAATGTAACATTGAATAGTGGGAAAAATCACAGAACATTCATGAAGACTAAGCGCTCGAGTTGTAGTAGTTAAATTATTGACATTATGTATTGTACTTTATACTTCTGAGGTATCCCTTGGTCGCTTACACACATATATATATGTATATATACGTTCGAGTTAGTAAATCCACAGCGGTATTTATAGCAATATAGACTTGAGCCTATACCGTAAATCGTGTTTGAAATATCACTAATATGAGCCAAAGTTGAGCCTGGTGAAATAAGAGTGTGACTACATACAGTACTACATGTTCACCGTACATGTGGCATGCTCGTTGTTACAAAATACAATCTATAGATTCGATAAGAATGCATACGCAAATCTGAGATTAGAGTATTGGGCTCTGCCAGCCAACATACGCGCTTATCAGAAATAAGTCACTGGCGGAGATATAAGGAAACCTACGGACAATCTCATCCATCTATATTCCATGTTGTTTGGATTTTGAGTAGGTAAATTTATGGGTGTGACTTGGCGTGAAATCGTGGCGCAAATTTGTTGAAAATAGTCTGGAAAGGGTAACGAACATCTTACTAGTACAGTTCAGCACACAGCCTGGCACAATTAAGAATCACAAAATCCATCTTCAAGTAGCTTCGGGCAGGCCTAGGAAAAATAAAACTATTCACCAAAGTTTGAACTAGATGTGACGGCCAGAGATTTAGTTAAAAGCAGCCGCAAAGGCAGATATGTTTAGGATATAACTTCCCCAATCACTACCGCATTATCAGCCTTGGCCTTCACTTAACCAGAAAGCACCCTTCATATGGTTGACATAAGGATCATTTATCTGGCGTTCATGCTCGACTATGTCCTCTGAGCAGCCAAGTGAGTCTGAAGGCAACGAGAGTCAAGGGTGAGTGTTCTCTTTTCCTAATCTCATTTCACAATTTATATATTTTTATAAACAAAGCTCAAGTCCGTTCATATCCCCCTTTCGGCACATGATAGTCCATGGCTTCATAGCTACACAACATCTACATATCTTTGCTCACTCGAATAGTCTGGTCTCGGAGTCCTAACCACACGCCGTGTCCAGGTTCGATATAGTTCCGCTGACTGACAACATCAAGTTTGAAACTGATATACCTGGGCATTTCATGCTGGAATCGTGGAAGTTGGAAGAAACTTGCAATCAGATATCTTGGACATTTCCCATTCGCCAGCGCCATCAGTGGGTCGCCGCTTTTCTAGACACTTTTGATCAAGCTTTCAGTCAACCGTGAGAGCAAAGAGAAACTTATTCCATGCCATATTGCCTATTACCCAAACTAGTATCTATCTTCTTACCACAAGAGCCATTACTAAACCCGGCACAAAACACAGTGCTGAGAGCAACCATGCCTGACTATACCATAGAGCCGCCAAGAAGCTTGCCGCCGAAGAAGGCAGACATCCGACGAGACAAGATCGATGCAAGTAGCTTACCCGGAGAGGAGGAGCTAGAGCGTCCAACGAGCAAGTCGGACGAACGCATCGAGGAGCTACGCTACAATGCAGCCCGCAGTGCCCTGGTAGAGGTTATCAACCGATGCGCCGACCCACAGCGCCTCCCGATGCTGCAAGCAGCAGACATAGTGACCAACAAAGACATTGCGGACTATCAACTGCGCCAGGAGAAACTGGCACACTCGCAGAATCGGTTCCTCGGCTGTCCATGGCAACACTGCTTCCCGGAGTTTGGCGCATGTAGCAACCGGGGATTCAAGAAAATCGGAGAACTCAAGTAGGATACTGACACTGACACCAAAACAACACACTCCTACCCAGCATCCTAGCGGCATGCCCCTGGTCCGGGCCACACATAGATGCGTGGTCGGGTAACGAGACCTTGATCCTATGAAGAAAGAGAAGCTAACGGACGTGTACTCTCGTCATATTAGTCAACATATACTTCGAAGCCACTGCATCCGCGAGGAGGGTCGTGATATCCAGTTACTCATGTCACGCACGTGCTTTCTTCAGTGGAGTGCGAACCAGGGCAACCATGCCTTCCGCCACAACCAGTTCAAGTGCAAGGCGGCCAGGTGCTATGGCCAGAAGGGCAACGATCAGGCTGCCACTAAAGACGACATGGAGTGGTGCGACAACTGCGATAATGTGCGACACAACCAGGCAATGGATCTGGCCGCCTGTGTGCTGGGTGACCGATTCCAGCGCTTTCTGGAGGACACGACAAGAGCGAAGCGTCAGTTTTGTGAGTATCACCCGTTAGTGTACACGGCCACTATTGCTAGTACGGCGACTTGAGGGAGGTTATACACGCCATAGCTGTTAATGATGGGCAGCTATATGTCGCTCATATAGGGTTATGCGTGGTCACACAACTCCAGATCGTGATGTTTTAGGGTTAATCAGAGTCATAGGCTGTCAATACCATAGCGACCAAAGCTAACTCTCTTGTCTATAGTGCACCTCCATCCCATAACATATACCGAGCGAGCTATGCGAGACGTAACGCTCGCTATGGCTAATGCCATTCTTGAAAGACACTACTTGTACGGACAAAGCCAATCTATATTATATCAACTCAGTTGATGTTGCTGTTCACGCTGACTCTCCTTAATCCTCTTCTCCAGAGCAAATAGCAATACATACCCAAAGGCAGGTCTAGACACCGGGATCCACTTCACCATACACCAGTTCGGTGATGTTGATATGGATAATGTTGAAGCGGCGCCGCCAGCCAGCCCGAATTCAAACTGTCCAATTGACATTGCAATACAGGCTTTCCATCTCAACGGCACGAGCCAACACTCGGACATTGCCACGATGTACCCCGATCTATTCAAAACCCGCGGCATAGAAGAGTCGCGGCACATAAACTTTAGCGTTAGTCAGCCACTTGACAACAACACCATATTCCCAAAAGACTCAGGCTGCTATGCGGAACTGCCTAGCGAACTCGAACAGGCTGCTATCGCCGCCCACTATACGAGTCTTGTAGGAAGCCATGACCAGCAGCAACACCATCATCATGGCCAAAACCCTCTCGATACTCACATAGACGACATATATCCACCTAGTCACAGCCACAGCCACGAGAATTCGCAGATTGGCATGACAAGAATGGATGGATACACAAGCCTAAAGAAGCTAGAATATGGCACCATGTACTCCGAACTTGACGTATATGGCTATATCCCGTCTCCGCCTGATATGACTACAAGTCCTATGTACCAACGATAGCCGGAGCCAGCACGGCTCCGAAGGAAGCAGCTGAACACGGCATCTGCTGGCATTCCTACGCCTCTTCCACCATTATTCCGCATTGTCTCTCGCTATTCCTTCTCTACTGGTAGCAGATTGCGTGGCCTCGTTACGGCGACGTCGATGACGATGATGATGATTGTGACGCTTGCCCAACCAAACAAAAAAAAAAAAAAAGGCCTTTCCTCAACGAAATTCGACGTATCTACGGCCCAAAAACACGTCCAAATGTTTGTTTTGCTCTTTCTTTGCCTTGAATCCCAAGGTAACATAACGCGGCCTTCTGCATAGCCGGCTGGGTGTGATTGGATATGCATGCACACAAAAACGGAAAAAAAACGCCCTATAAAACGACATCTGGAACGGTCATATTATTAACCGCGTGACTGTAATATAACTGGTGAGAAGTGCACTTTTTTTTGTGACATAATCTACTGAGCCATATAGCTACAGCCACGTCGGCTAAGGGCATTAGATGCTACGAACAGACAGTCCAGATCTTGTCTACCTTAGCGATCACTCTCAGTTCTTCTTATCGACCCTCCTCGCCAATACGCTTACGGACAACACCTACTTGGCAGGTTGACGCTTCAATATAGATCAAAGTGTGGGTGGTTCCTTTGTGCCCAAGATCCACACCAACTACTCCTACATATGCATATGCTGTCACTCAAGTCGACTTTCGCTCATCGATGAGAGTTTCTATATCCTTATAGGCCGGACCTCCATTCTTTTCCCGTGTGTTTTTTTCTACCTGAGAATCCTTTCTTCCGTCTTTCGGCTTCGATGTCTTTAGTATTTGTTCCTTTTTCAGAGTGGCTACAGTCTCAACGATGTCATGACAAGCCTCTACTTTTGGATTCGAAAAGCCAGAGACTATGTGTATGTGTGTGATACCAATGTAGTATCTACGATTTTACAACCTTTCTCGGGACCTGGGGATTTTTTCGATTTGCTTTTATCAGTTTTCCTATACACTGTACTTTACATCACCCAGCTTCAACAGCACCCGTTAGCCATATATATATATATTTCATATCATTAGATTGCACTCTCGCGAATCATTGTATCCCTCATGTAGCTTCATATACCATATATTTCGTACTATTATACCCCCTTTATAGCCACGAGTTGCAATTCTCATGATCTTGAAAATTACAATTTATAAACGGCTCATGCCCCGCCATATCTATCTCAAGTTACATTTTTTTTCAAAGCCACAATCCATATTAGC
Source organism: Davidsoniella eucalypti (assembly GCA_004009845.1). Taxonomy (NCBI): domain Eukaryota; kingdom Fungi; phylum Ascomycota; class Sordariomycetes; order Microascales; family Ceratocystidaceae; genus Davidsoniella; species Davidsoniella eucalypti. The sequence continues at coordinate 239,251 of RMBW01000026.1, read as the reverse complement.
ATTCACTTTTTTCCTCTAGTTCTCTTTTTTTTTCCAAGTCGGAAAACACGATCTTGATCATGACAGATACCCGTAGTCCGATTCAGTCCTTCAGGGACAACCCTATACCGGAGAGTACCGATAACTCTCAGCTAGAGACACAGGCCCCGCCCATCGATGAAATGTCTATCAATGCCATGGCAGAGGCTTCCAAGTGCTATGAAGATAGCCAGAGGATCTTTCACATCGACTTTCTCCAGAAACTAGTCAAGGCGAGAAATCCAAGCATAAACTTCAACCCAGAGCATTCTGTCGTAAAGTCCTTTTTGGATGGCATCAATGATCTAAGATACCCCAAGGCAACCCGCTTTCCATGCCCTTACATGTTGTTCCTGCCAAGCCAGACAACATGCCGTGTAGATGGGTTCCCCGAGGTTGGTCAGTTGCTGTAAGTCGGCCCTGATACCCTAGTTCAGGCCATACCATGCAAGATTGTAACATTCTAATGTCTGACGGCTGTTTTTTTTTCCCTATATAGACAACATATTCGACGTGATCACTGTGACGGACTATGTCCCAAGCTCGTACTATCCGAAGAAGGAAAGAAGAACCTTGATGTCGTTTCCGGCGGCCTGCGGTCTCTACGCAAGAAACAGGAACCATGCAATGACAAGAACTGCCGTTATGGTAACAAGTCATCGGCCGAGGACAGCAGTAACATAAACCTGGAAGCAACGTCTGCGGCGCGGAATAAACACGACTCTAAAGCGCCATGCTGCACGGCTTGCAGTGCTGCTAGACATCAACGGTTCGAGTTCGTCTGCAAAAAGCTCTTTGATGCTACGCTACTCAAATCGTATATGGCCAACTTGACACCCTACGAACAAAGCAAATGTGCGTTGACACCCTTATCCACTATCATTTCCATAGGTGCAGAGGCTAACCTATCTGATCGATATTGCTAGTTCACGAGAAATCTCAATCCTGCGATGGCGATGTGCGGAAACTAGCGCTCGAGCACGCTGCTCGCTACGTCGACCAGGAAGGCCCTGATACCGCGAACGTAGTGAATCCAAGCCCGGGCCCTGGAAACGATTCTAGAGGCTGTAGCAGCGCGATGATCGATGAAAGAGAGTTTCCTATTCCCGATACGGGAAACTATGCAACGCATGAACAGATTGTTCATAACGCAGCAGATTTTCTTCGTTCGAGTAGTCAACTAGAGCAAGCTAGCTTTGACGCCGAGCCGCTGGCCCTAGCCATAGATTTTGAAGGGAACTATGATTCCGCCGCCTATGCGCCGACTGGCATAGACCAAGACTATTCGCAGACATTAGGTCCAGAACTCGATTTTACGTTCATGTATGATCCGCCAAGTCTAGCCGGCGTTCCCCTTGAGTTAGAGTTTATGATACAGGATAGTGCTTACACGCAGAACTCGCAGAAGGGTAAGAGGGTATTTGGGCAGTACACATCGCTGTTTCCACAATTCGTGTATAAGCGCCATCGCTCCACAGTTGCACCCGACTCTCAGCCGATACGGCCTAGATCCGCTGGTCTGGATATACCTGAGGTCGTAGCATACCCTAACGACTTAGTCAAGACGAACAGTAGTGGCGATACGAACGAAGGGCTCCCTAATATGTATATCGAGACTGGCAATGTCAACTTTGCTGTGAATCAGTCATCGACCAACTATGGATACACGGGTCGTCCACCTCATGAGCCCATATAACAAGGGTGGATTGGACTTGAGCCAAGACATTTGTATTTGCAGAAATGCTACAATACTATAGTTGTGTACGGATTTGATGCTACTGTTCGGCCGTGGGAGGTGGCACGGCAGAGATGATATGATACCAGGGAATTGGGAGGATAGAGAAACATAAATGTCAAAGCCGATAGATTTTTTTGGAGCCATACAAGGTACAAATAGAAAAATTACGAATCAGCCGAGCAAAAATCCATATGTGCACGTTGGATCGAAACAAGATGAAAATGACATGTTAAGAATCCCTCGCAGGTTGGCAATCAAGGTGTTGTCTAAAGGAAAACTTGACTTTTTAGGTCTTCCATTAGGCCTTCTTTCAGCGCAGGTCTAGTAGCCTCCGTAGCGTTTTTGGGTAGCGTTGTTGGGGGGGTCATTAATGGGTCCCAGGGCTGCTCTGATTGCCGACAACCAAAAAGCAGGTTAACACAGCCTCTATAGTTGATCCGATAAGTCTGATAAGCTTCAGCCTCGTTTACTTGTGATCAAAATACTTATACATTCTTATATATAAATATATTGGAAAAACCACATCAAGGGTATATTGAAGCCAAAAATAAGACAAGCAGTTGGCCGGTTGTCAAAGCATTAAAGATTCTCGTCGTGTTCGTCCAGTATATCCAGTGATTCACCGTGCTCCCTCCCAAGCACTCAACCCCGTTGAATCGGTAGTGTAATGTGATGAGGTGTTTACCAAACTCGGCTGGACAGTGAAGACACTGGATTCGTTGAAAGGGCCGTTATGAGATGGCTTGCCTCTGCTCTTGAGTACAACATAGGTGGTAGGATCGTATTGTTCATGATTAGGCTCGTTCAGTTGACGTTCTGTGCGCCATTTATATAGTTTTATATCAAGAGTCACAGGGTAAACGATAATTTGTGACTAAAATCTAAGCAGTGTGTGATTCATGAAATAGTGACTATGCAGTTCATGAAAACGATGACTTACATAGAAGCGATAGCTAATTCATGGAAGCGGTGACTAATTCAGGAAAGCGGTGACAATTTATCCGAAAATCTCATGTACAAATATCCGGTCTCTTTAAGTAAGGTTACTTGTCCTATTATATTTTCGTTCAATAGTTCTAACTATGCCGAACCTGGCAAACTATCTTAACTGACGTCATCAAAATTCATGGAACTCTACTTCCAGTCTTATCATTGTTGTTCTGCTCCAATCTCAGAATTGCTCCCAAGTGTTCTTGCTTCATAAAGACACCCAGTAGAAGGATGCCTTACGGATGTCAATGACTACTAGAATCTTGTCGCTGTGCTTCATCCATAGCATCCGACTCGATTACGCCAAAATTTCCGTTCTTACGGCCGCCTCTTGGAGGCTCACTGAATAGTGGGGATGGTAGGGAATTGGTTTTGTGGAGGCACTTTTTTTTTCTTCTTTTTTTTGTTTTGTTTTTATTGCTCTTGGTGGAGGGACCACTAGTTCTTCGTTTTAGGGGACGGTGTCGTCCCGCACATACATAAGTATACAAAGCTATTGAGCTTGTTTAGTGGAGGACTTTAAATATCCGGACGGTAACCAATCCGGCGTCGTATGATCTTAGTGATTTAAGTAGGTACGTTAAATACACATATAATCAAGTCAAATCGGGTCTTTCAAAAATTTAGAACCCTGTCTAGTGGGTGGATCTGTTTTCACTTCATAGTTTGAGACTAATGGAGAAAAGTGACTGAAGGATAAACGGCACGTCAGTATTCAGAATGACAAAAAAAAAGACTCTACTTACTTATTTTTGGCCTCACCCTATATTATCATATCACTGTGCAAACCCTAACTTTCACCACATTCTAATTAACATTGACTTCATCAGCACACTCGGTAATGTCAGACGTATGGAAGATCTCCAAAAATTTGCTAAATAGCTGCCTAAATTCTCAAGAATCCCTCTAGCAGAAACTTGCTGATAACAGCATAGCCACTAGCCAATCCAGACTCTTGAAGACGGAACGTGGTAGGCGCGAACAGGCATTGAATATTTGAAAACTTTGTCTCTCTGACAGAGCTAAGAATTATCTCGAGTGCTAGTCCCCAACACAAACAATGGCTATCAGCCACGAGATTTTGCTTAGACAGATGTACATGTTTGGAAGTGCCGGATTAGTTCGTATTGGTAGGATGAACTAGTCAGGGGCTAGTAAAGGCTATGAAAGCGGAATATCGGGGCTGAACGTTGCTGTGCATATACAGATACACATAGTATGCTCAAGTTCGATAAATGTAGTATATTCTATCATTGGCACACAGCCCCCCTCGTCTCGGCTACAGAGATGGTACGGTATCGTGTAGGGCATGTAAAATGTAGCGTCTCGGTGCGTTGATCCGGTGGCCAGAGTGTAAAGTAACAGCTGTTATTTATCGATGTTATAAATCCAGCTGGACTAAAATTGTTGATTCTTACCCCATCCTTGGCTCGCCAGAAAGCTGGTAAGAAGGCACTAAAAATTTGGTCGAGGGCCAGAGACAATAAAACTCAGGGTCTATTAAGCGCGATTCAGCATGAACAACTTCTTGTTTGTACCACAAGGCTACCGATGCTCGAGTGAGTGCCAAGAAATGTCAGTGTCGATGTGGATGATTCTATTATAATAGCTAGTTCCTTGACAATACATGAACGAGCATCAAGATCTTGGGTCACAAGAATATGATGAACGATTAAACGCACCTGCTGTTCATGTTCTTGGTTAGCTCCATGGTTTCTTTATAACTTCTCTATCCAACCACTAATTGCATTGCGAACAACACCTTGTCTTCTTCCTTTCTCAACTTTAGTCAAGGGTTTCTGCCAGCATTCAGGGTAACACCTTGATATCAGTAACATTTTCTTACTATTATATCCTATCTTCACCGCACTTGTGGTTGGTATCCATTCTTCATACATCTTTACATACTTTCCGCCATGCCTGAAAAGCGAGTACGATCGATGACCTCGGAATCGCCGGTCTTACGAAAACGAACAGGTGGTCACCTTGCTGAATCTAGCATGAGCAACGCAGCTAGTAGCCGTACTGGCCCATCCAACATAGAAAACATTTCCCCGACTGCAGAAGAAGACGAGACCGACCCCGAACATCGCTGTGCGGTCCAAGAAGCGAGAGTGGTGGCATCCGAACTAGAAGATCTTGCCTACGAAAAGGCTCTTGCTGGACTTCTCATGTTCTTAAATCGGCGAGGTGCTGGCATCTTCGACCGAGATGATGTTACCGAGGACGAAGTTACAGAGTTACGACAACGTCTTCACGAAATTCAATATCCCCAAGACAAAAAAGAAGAAAAGTTTATTTGCCCCTGGCACATCATATATCCAGGCAAAGCCATCTGTGTTTCCAAAGGCAATACGGTTGCCTCAGATTTCAAGTGAGTCTTTGTTTGCAGATTGCTTCTATTAGTGTCATACAAGGCTAACTAGTGACCACCAAATTTGCCAACACATAGCCAACACTTTGGTAGATACCACTCCCAAAAAGCCTTGGAAAACGAAAGTGAGAAGGCCAACAACAGCACAGCGTCTAGTTTCATGATCATGCTGCCTTCCAGCGAAGAAGCCTGGATAGAGATGAAAAAAAGACGCTTATGCAAGTGGAGGCCTGAATGGTGTCGTCAGACTTGCATATCTCGACTGCCACTTACAGAGCAAGTATCAAGCAATCTAGCCATGTGTGACCAGTGCCACCCAGACCTCTTGCAATACAATCAATGGAATCGAATCGTTCAAATTGTTCTAGGGCGCAAGACATATGATCTCATGATGGCTCGAGTCCCAGATTATCAAAAACCAAAAAGTGAGTTATATACTAGGCATTATTTAGGCAATACGGCGTTAACTGCATAATGATGTCAGTTTTTTGGCCATTTTCACTGTCCAAAAATCCATTTGTGCTTTTTCGTGCAGAGGGAAAGCTAACTTGTGGATAATATAGTCCACATTATCAAACGACACTGGACAGAAATAGAAGAACGCACTGTTTGCCTCATATATACAGAGAAAGTATTCCATCGTATCACCACGTCAAGAATCTGCCTCAACGCCTTACCCATTGCCTCTGAGCCGGTATTGCCTATGCCATTCAGCTCATCGGGTACGATAATAAGACGCGAACCCGAGGGCTTGGAATTTCAAACGACAACAATGGAATTACCAGTACCAAAACAGCTGGATACTGCAGCTTCAAGCCATAAACATGAGGAGGCGCCATTATCCAGCGATGCTGTACCTCTTCCTGAAGTCGAAGAAGAAATTGCGAACATGGACGACGTTTGGGCCCAAGTATTGCATCAGAAGAGAACAGACTCCGGCCTGGGAACTAGTGTCGGGACCAGCTCCGACGATACCTCCAGTGCTCCGGATACAGATGTTGTAAGCTACGATCATGAATCCGAAGTCGGTACTAGATTGCCGGATCCATTCGCTAGCCATGATCTAGATATCAACCTGGATATCATCAGTGGGGGCGGCCCTTCTCGGTTAGATTTTGACAGGACGGCGACACTAGCTTTATCACCGGAATTTCATGACCTGGGCGTTGTTACAGCGGCCATGGTTTCAAATACAGTAGAATCTATGGCGTTGGATAATTCTCTTCAAATCAGCGTACACCACGCGGAGTATAGGCCAGATGCCCAAGGACTCAGCATATCTAACAGCGCATTAGGTTTGAATTACGATTTCGATGAAGACATTAATGAATGGTTAAGCTCCTGTTTCTCGGCTGAATGAATAGGAAAAAATGGGAAACTTAGCATATACATAGCAATTGATTGGTAACTATTAGCCAGGTGAATTGATGTTATTGAATTCTATTGAGTGTTCGGTATCAAAATAAGGCCTCATGATAGAAAATAAACAATACATGGAATTAATTTGAGATGAACGAATAACAATGGTTATTCTCGATATTCATTTAGAATAACGATGACCAGTTCTTGCTACATAAGGCAAAAGATCCTAGTATATGCGAACTACATACAGGCCTATATATTACTATCCCACTCCTTTTTTCTAAAATGTCGCCCAACCACAGCAAAGTTGAATAATCTCAAAAGAGCCATCATCACTTGACTTTACGATCATCGACATGGACGTGTAAGTTTATCGTTCTCAATACGTGGGATAAATACTAAAACAGACTCAAGTTTGCGATCTCTCGAATCCCCATTCAATCTCAGCATCGGCCACTTTTCGCTCGAATTATGGAAAGGAAACCTTTCAGTCGACCAGCCTTACCCCGACCTTCCCATAGCGTCCAGACACGAAATGCTCGAAAAGACGGTGGCCTACGCGATCGATATCCTAGAACATCAGAGCACGAATTCAGAGAGGAATAACAATAAGCGCATGAGGCGTGAATAGCTTTGGTCGCTATGCTACACACATATATCCCTTCAGGTTACCAGTTTCAACATTTTAGAGAATCGCCAGCTTTTGCTTTTGCAGAAAGTGTTATTTCTTATCGAGTAGATAGAGAACGAGCATGTAAAAAATAGTTAAACGGAAACGTCGTGTATATATTTATATCAAACTTAGACGGCCAGTTTTAATTGTTCTACAACGATTTCGACTAGCTCACTCCATTCTTTCATCTTGCCATCTCCGGCATCACCGCAAGCCAAAACTCCGGCTTGGGGTCTGTGAATCTCGAACCACGGCCATTCATCCAAGGACACCAGCTGTTTCTCGGTCATCGGATGATTCCACATGGCAGTATTGCCAGCTGGGGCCACCAGTATCTTCTTTGATGGATCCCAAGCACGTACAATTGACGTCAATAGATTATCACTCAAACCATTGGCTAGTTTTGCAAGAGTGTTGAGGCTCAGGGGAGCGATCAACAAGAGGTGTGCCCCTATAAGCAGATTGCAAAGTAATGACAGTTGTTAGTCGCTGTATGAATTGGCGAAATGATGTCATGGTATATAATGTAATATATGATTAAGCGACATCAATCAACCTTAAAGGTGTGGGAGCGATCGTTGGGTGCGATTGAACTTACATCGACGAAGCTCAATGTGTAATATTGCCTTGCCTCTCGACCACGGAACAGCCCACTCGTCCTCGTCGCTATAGATACCATCAACATTCCTCATAGCCCGCACTTGGTGGATAGTAGGCTGTTCTTCAGCCTGGCCAATTAGGAAGTTCTTTGACGCGTTGGTCATCACAATGCGGATTGATAGGTTCTCATATTTGCCCAACGCTGCTATCATCAACGGCAACTTGATCGTTGCTACAGAACCAGAACATGCTATGAGAAGATGGGTTTTTGAATCATTGAGTGAATCAGTCAAGTCATCTGCCGGATGCTGGCTGGACAGGAGAGGATCATGTGTCATGTTTCGATATCGTGATAAGGTTTGTGACGAGTTTATACAAATTGCATATCTATCGATGCCTGAAAGTGGCAAAGCGGGGAACGTAGAGTACTGCCAAACCCTAATGGATTTCAAGGGTTCGTGATATAAAAGTTGATAGATGTACGTACATATGTTATTGATCAAAACCACAATTTGCGAAGATTAGATATAGTGGGAAAAAGATAATGTTTGTGTATTGTCCTTGAATACTTGAGATGGAACCTATGGTCTAAAAGCCCCCGCAAAAGTAGTATTCCATGCCCAAGCGGCAATAGCCATGGCACCGAGACTCATTGATAACGCCATGACAAAATTGACCTGGTTGTTGTCCAGAACATCATGGCCGGAGACTGCAACACGAGAAGACTTGCCATCTCCGAAACTTGACCCACGGTGTTTATCCTTCGGGTCATATTTATCGTTTGATGCCTGCTCATCCTCTGAGTCTACACTCTTCTCGTGTGACTTTCCAGACTTGATGTGCACATCACTGTCGTTGGATATGAGAACGCGAGTACCACCTTGACCCTCGACAACCTTTCCGGTGCGTATATCAGCCACCGTCCGTTGAAAGATAGCGCCGAGGAGACTGTCGACAATGCTCCCAAGAAGACCCCATAGCGAAAGTCCGATAACAAAGATATACCGATTCTTCTCCGACCAAGTGCCATCAAGCGAGTCGCCACAGGTAGGAAGCAGATACATAGAGATGATAGATATGATCGCAGAGCCCGCGAGACCAGCCAGTAAACCCGTTATAGTGACTCCACCGTTTGTACCGCGGGGAACCTTCTGTCGCATAAACGAGGTGATCAGACGAGGCTCGCTTTGTGACAGTATACCAAGCTCTGAACTGAGCGTATCAGAAGTCACCACCGCATAGTTTGCAATAATGCCAACGATAGCCAGATCGCCGGGCCAGTTGTAGCACATGGAGCCCGTAGGGTTAGACTGATAGGGATCAAGTAGTAAAGTCTCTCGCTTTTTGAGCTGGATAGCATGAGCAACGGCTAGAATGCTAGCGACAAGAGAGTTTGCGTACACTGGAAATAATGTTAGCTTCTACGAATTGTACCCATGGCTAGATAGGTAGCACAAAGCCCATACCTTGAACATGAGTACGTGGACCCTCGCCACCGGACGAGCCTTGTGACTGTAGCGTGAGCGTAGCTTTCACATCATGCTTCACCTGTTATATATGTTAGAATCATTGCTATAGTGATGGCTATCCCTTTTCGTACCTTGGTTGCCTTAGTGCCTAGCAAGAAGAAGACGCAGAGAAGCACGAATGGGAGATTCCATGGATGATAGGCGTGCGCTATAGCTGTGACAGTTGCGGCTACGATACCGCCCGGTGTTAATGAGTTGCGTTTGTGGGATCTGTAGACCAAGAAGGCTGTTATGGGAAACGCAATGAATGGGTGCATGTTCAGGTCGTATAGCTACGACAACCGAGCCGACTGTCTGTAAAAGTTAGGATTTTATGCGATTTGAGATGTCGTCATGGAGCGAGTAGCGTCGGCAGAAATGAAACCGTGTTCGAGATGTGGATTTGAGTCGTATTTAATTGACTACACGCGAAATATTATCTCGTTATTCTCGATGGAAAGACGAGAAAAAAGAAAGAAGAACTGAAGCCGGAACGAGAGATATTGCCACAAAATGACAGTAGCTGTCTATATGCGAAGGTCTTCGTTGAAGTTAACATAACAAAAGGAAGAAGCTTGGGGGTTATGATGTCAGCTTCCAACCTTCCAGGCTCCAGTGTCACGTGAGGAGATCACTGTTAATAAGGGTTTACGTCTTAACAAGCCGCCCACTCGCTTACAAGTCAGTGAAAATAATTGTGATCACTAGAATAAAAGTGAAAATACTAAAACAATTAAATATCTAGCTTCAAAATGCATTGTAGCATTAGTGTTGATCGATCGACATCAAGATCTTGATGATAGGCTATCTATACCACTGTACAGTTTATACCTGCTAGGGAGACCCTGTAGATGATTTGGCATTAGCGCCCTAACACCATTGTTGGTCCTCAAAATCAAGGAAGTAAGGACTTGATGCAACGACATAGAACAATAGCGACTAATTAAGCCAGATTAGGCTAACTACAGCAACAGCTAGTATGTAATATACCACAGGGATTGACACTATCGACAGTCTTGGCAGCCTTAGCAACTTCATTCCCACCAACTCCTGCGACTGATTCCGCAGTCGCAGTGCTGTCTATCCACTTACGCCGTATCCGATCGATAAAGAGCTTGCAATATTCGGTATATGGCCTGCCTGACTGCAAGGCGATACGACATGCAGAGCGGAATGTTGCTGAAAGAAAGCATAGCCAATATTTATACAGATGCAAACCTGCTTGACACGCGATAATGTCTAGAATGGCTGGCTGGAATGGGGAAGTCTCAATATAGCAGCCTTTGCATCCGATAGCTGCGATATACACAGACATGCTAAATAAGCTACGCGAAGTCTCAACCAGTACCAACGGTATATAGCCCGGTCACATGTACTATCTACGGGCTAGCCAAGCTACTCTAACCACTAACCACTGACCATGCCCATGCTCATGATGAGATAGTGTTCCGTCGTCTGTATAAAATCGGATGATGCCGTGACTACCGAGTTCCTATACCACAAACACTGGGCGTTACCCACCCATCCGTCTGGGTTCTACATAGTACGTTTCTGCTCTTAGGCTAGCATAAGATGTGTAGCTTATACAAACCCATCCCATCCCATCCCATTCCATGCCGTCTGGACCCTGACCCAGCACATTGGTAAGACTGAAGCGCACTCTACCGTACAAGAGCCACTTTGGCTGTGACTTCAACACTTGCTGCAATCAGCAGCCCTGCTGTGACCATGGCTATTGCGAATTGGGCTTTTATTAGCATCACGGCTTGCTTTTGTCAGCAGTCGGTGCTAAGTTGTGCCTGCCGTTGGGTGTTTGAGCCGCCTAACTAAGGCGGACTAACATCCGGTCCGGGCGGTCCTTGGCCCCCACCCTGACAGCAGATGGTGACTACGTATTCTTTGTCGTGGGGCAGATAGCCCGAGAGTTAGTCAGCATCTGAATATAGACGTGATATCAGTTCTACATTGCTAGTATGGAGGAAGCCCAATCTTCACTCGCTGACCATTTGATATCGACCGGAGGTCCGATACACGACTCTGACAGCTGGCTCGCCATGAAAAGGGGGGGCCACTGACACGAATCAACTGCATAGCGTAAGCACACAGCTTCAGCAAACCACTGAAGCTGGACGTCCACTATTTCCTTGTTTGGACCACAATCTAGGAGGAAGCTCCTCTAGGCATTATGGAATGATGGAACAACGGAATGGCAAATTGAACTAGGCTACCCGAGGTGACCCTAGCACCTATGACAAGTAACAGCTTCGGTCGTGCAGAAGCAACGCAACAGACCCAAGCCTTGATATTCCGTCAATATGTTTCTAAAGTTATTCCATTAGGCATTGTCAGAGTGCGGTTCAGAAACGAGGCATTGGCCCATGGTTTGATAACATACTGACCAGAAACGTATGCAGATATGTATGCTTATGTTGAGAACATATGACTGTACAGGCCAACACGACGGGTCTAAAACATGCGTACTCGGTTACTGAGTAGTAGATGAAATTAGAACTAAGGTTGCGGAAGCGAGGTTCTGCTTGTCTTTCCTGCCGTCTCCAGAGATAGTAAACAGCCTGGAAGAAGACACATACATGATAAGGCAGGCAAAGGTCGTAGACCAACCCCTATCATGGGAACAGGTAACACTTGCAGTAGCAGTAAGACATGTTCCGCTGTTTTAAGAAACATATCTCATGGCACTCATGCTCTCTATGCCCTAAATCTGCTGCCTTGTAGTATCGGAATCTACGCAAGATTCAAAATCACCGAGGATGATGCCGAGGAAAATACTTGACTGGCGGCGGTCACCGGAGCAATTTCGACGGCGTCGGCGATCTTTTGATTGCTACACTGTCTGCTATTTCACCACGGCGAATCCTTACCTGTGTATCAGAGATAGGGAGAATAATGTCTCAAAGTTCTTTCGACAAAAGTAAGCCATGTAGTTCACCGCCTGTGTGTTGTTCGGGCTTTTTCCTGACCGTGATATCGACATTGCCGTTGATCAGTTCTGAGCGGTCACCACGAAGATGGCCCGCTGGGCATGTTCTGCCGTTTCCATTGGCTTTAGATACGACATATGTGGCGGACTGCTGACACGGCACGAAGACCAAGCTAAGACTCGCGTGCGCCACTGAAGCACAGCAGTGGCAGGACTAGAAATCCCCGGCGCTCATTATCCAAATAAGACTTGTCTGGGCGTCTGCTTGCCCACCGCTATTACAGCCATCATGGCTATAACATCCTTTTCAGCCTTTTCTCTTATACATATACAATAGCCAGATATATCTTCATTTGTCTCGATGCTACGATGGTAATTCCTATACCTAAAACAGATATTATATCCTATGTTGATTCCAGATACATAGCCATACTGAGACCTTGCATGCAGCATTGTCTCTATTTCGTAAACTGTGACGCTTTGCACCTTTACTCTAAATTCTGGCCTTATCGTTCTTATATCTCCATATACTACGCATTGGGGATATAGACATGCAGTTCTGCGTGGCAGATCCGAAGTAAGTCAACCCTATGTGATTCTATAAGTGTGTCTCGAAGGACAGACACCAACCCTGGAACTGCTAGATAAAGTGAGTCTATAATTCCCCCGCCGTACGATGACCAGTGAGTATTACTCAGTGTCACAAGTAACCAGGTAATGAAGTAAAAGCTCGGTGGCTCTGACTTTATTGTACTGTGAAAGCCACTGAGTCTGAAGAAAGGCGGTCTAGTTAGTGTCCATGTATGCATGTCTCAAAAACAGCTGTCGTGGGTTATCTTCCGCCTGTATGCACACTTTTCTATAGCAAAATATCCAACCGTCACACGCCTAGGCCCCCCCACCGCACCATGAGCTAAACAAAGGGCTTGAAATAGTTGTATTATTAGCCACCCTCACGGTCATGCCTCTACTCAACAGCACTGCGGGCACACAAGAACCGCATTGTCAAGATTCTCTTGGTGGATGGATGTTCCTAACGGCCTAGGGAGAGATCTAGAGCCTCCTGGGTAACTACACAATCGGTATTTCGAGCCAAGTCTCGTCTTACATAGACCGACAAGTCAACAAACAGACTGTTCCGCTTTGCGATACAGCGGTCTGTGTTCAGCTCAACAGAGGTCTCATGCAGAGAGAACATGGAAGTAACTCGGTGGTTGTGCGCCAAAGATAGGCAAGCATTTGCCATGCACACTCAACACTGTGTCTGTACGTACAGATGCTCTAAGTTTCTCTGGCTGAACCTTGACCCGTACATGACAACATCTCCGTAGGTGGGTGTCGCAAGAGGGCCGACCACAAGGGAAACGTGAGAGGGGACCATGGCTCTACAAGTGCTGCCACCCATCCAGCCATCTTACATGCAGCCCGCTTTAGCACGAGATACAAAGTAGGCCCAAAGGGCATATACAATTCCATTGTGCATATCAAAAAGGGAGGCTCCGGCGCCAGGGGAGTCATTACACATCGTAACTACAGTACGATATAGGGATAAGGCCCGGGGCAAGATATCTACTACGGGCGAGAGGAGCAGCAAGGACTGACAGGACTCAATACAAGATGTCATACTAGATACGCCATAACGGGGCCGTCATCTTCGGGCGGAAACTTGAGGCAGGCTCTCGACGAGAAGAAAAAGAACATCGGCACCGGATGGATATCAAGTAGGATACCAAGAGAAAAATAGCGAATTACCATACGGAAAACCAACGGAGACGGCAAACGCAAACACACTGCTGGCCTAGGAGGAAGGAAGGACCCTTTTGAGTATCGCTAAGGTAAAGAGAGACATTGAGACAGATATCCAAGGATAGTTTGGGCAGCAATGCAACATCGACCAGTAGCAGCACAGCAAAAGCTAGTAAGCACATTTGTATCTGTATAGCTATAGCCGAATCCTAAACTAGGCTAGACGACATGCACATGTGTATCACCTACATATGTATATACACGTAGCTGTAGATAAGTCGAGTGTGTACAAGCGACCTCGCACTCAGCTCTGTTCTAGGCTTGATATGGCCCTTCAGCTATCGGCTAGAAGTAGCTATCGTAGTAATATCAACATGGCTTTGTTGTAAGTCTGTAACTCTATCTATGTGTCATTGTATTTCAAAAATAGCGATGGCTAGTGACCTGCCCTGTACTAATCGGGAACAAATTCTTTTTTTTTTCATGTCATTTATAACCCTATATCGAGGGAGAGTTCTCTGTGTTGATCTCATCATCACGCATCACGACCGAGAAACTAAGAAACTAATTATACAAAAATAGACATACGAGTCGATATATACGTCGTTGCTATCTTGCCTCTGTAAGGGAGACTATCAGCCGAGCCGTATCCCGGGGTCTTTTTGCTCATCTACAACCCTTGATGTAGGCACATGCTATAGGGATATATCGGCACCATGAATTGCAGTTCATAGCATGTTTTTGTTCCTACTGAACCCAAGCCCGAGGAGCCGAAGTGCACAGCCGGTTTAAAGAGCTACGGCTCTATCTAAGATAGTGGGTGATGTGCAGTAACTCTTGCCCATATTTACCTGTGTCATACACTACATCGGTATGGTAACTAGCCCATCACTAGAGCCGCACAGGACCATTTTGATAGACGATTCTCTGATATGTAGTTTTTTGATATGGTTCATCGAGGCTAAATTTCCATGTAAAGATAGTTATTTGACTTTTGATTTCTTGTTATCCAAGTTGAATATGCTACTATAAACTAGCAGTTCAAAAAGTATGATATCTTGTAAATATGAGTGAATATAGCTGATCGTCTAGTTACATATGATAGATGACGCATGGCTATACTTCAAGCGTCATAAAATATGAAGGTCTGGCCTTTCAGAGGTTGGTTATATAGACGCCGTCCTATAGTAGCTCTGTTCTTCATGGCCTGAAATACAAGCCCTTCGTCTCACAACTTTCTTTGCTGTTCACTCACACTCGGGATTAGACCAAGACACAGAATACGGACACCTGCAACAAAGAGGCGCTGATCTCACTTGTTTTAAGCTTGTTCTTGCCTACTTCAGAGCCACAAGCTTCACGCCTCATATCAGTATCGTAGCTCCCCGCCATGACGATAGTGTATGGTTGCACACAGCCTATGGCTGCGGGGATTATAGAACAAATTACCAGCGTTACTATACACTCGTTCTTGCTCTTGAGTATCTTCTATGACTCTGATGCTGATATCTATCATCGATTTAGGGGGGTAAGCGGGATATCACTGGTCGAAGCCCAAAAGGCCAACTCAGACAGTTTTAGTCTTGCTGGTCTGTTGTAATCCAACAAATGTCTCGGTGGTGAATCCCATTGCATACAAGATGGATAAAAGAGAGGAAAAAGAGAAGAAGAGAAGGAGGGAAAGGAGAACAAAGCATCAGTAAGCAATGCGGATGACCAGAATTCCCAAACGGGAGTTCAGCTCAGAGTTGGTAGCAGGTTTATCAAAGCTTGAAGTCCATCATGAGAGACAAGGCCATGCAGGAAGCCGTGTTTCTTGGGCTGACCATGTTTGCACATATCAAGATATAGGCCACACTATCGGGCTGCCAGCTATCCACCCCTTCTAGCAGAAGTCGAATCTCCTATGGGCCCATCAAAATGAACTGTATAACACATGTGCTTTGTTTATGCTATTCAGCTGCCCTTGATGCCGGGCCTAGGATTGTCTTTCTAGGCCAGAACACGACCTTCCCCGCGCATACCATGCTACGTTGTCTGTGGCATATCCATGCAGCACGAGCCTGTTCGCCCTACTTCTTCACTTGTCATTATCAACGCTGACACTGTATACTTGGTTGCAAAAAAAAAAGGTGATGGTAGACGGAGCCTACATCACTGTACATACAGACATGCATATGGAGGCCGGAGATAATATCAGCGGAATATGATAGCTGGGGCCTGGGGAAACATAGTGTGCATTGCAGACTGTATCGTATTCCTACACGCTGCAGCGAGCCAGTAAGTGGCAATATGATAGTGTTGGACAGTTGTCTTATTGGTGATGCTGTATAGCCAATTAGCATATAATGTCTTGAAGCCACAGGCGCCTTGCTCAAGAGCTAGCTGGTACAACAGGACGCCGAACCCATCCATAGCAGATCTTCTTGGCTGAGATCAGTTGGCTTGCTCCTATTTGATGACGTTTTTGTCACTAGTATACAGGCACGTACAGCGCATTGCAAAATGCTGCTGCTGTACCAGAGCCGGATTTTAGGTTCAGGCGGGGAAATGCTTTAGAGGATGTAATCTATAGGCTCCAGGATACAACCTCTAAGCTCCAATATGCGCAGTACTTCTCGTAAAAGGCTGGTTGCGGCAGATCCCTACCATATGCAGCTCGTTTATGTATGTCTTTATCGCCCGAAGGTATATGCATATTCATGTAGGTATATGTAGGTGGCTTTAGAACAGCCAGTATATTCCTTGTCCTTTGGGCTGTTCTGTCTACAGCAAGTAAACAAGCTCACCCTCTTCTCTTCAGTTGTCCTCGTCGTTTTTATCTACTTGTTTCAAAGCTCGCTCGGGATTCAGGACCGTTCGTTAACGGCGTACAGAATATGCAGTGCACGGCCTGTCAAGCATGTCCAGACAAAAGTAAAGAAAAGAAGAGGCAGCTAGTTCCTTTGTTCGAGCGTCTAGCTGTACAGATATAAACAACTCCTTTGCCACGAACTAATAGGGCCCAGCTGACCAGGCCGCCCTGTATGCATACTTAAAGTACTATGCTTAGAGTAGGCTCGAGATAATAGCATAGATACACTAAGCCTCGAGTTGCTGCAGCGTCCAAGCAGAGATGTGATGGGAGAATTTGCTGTAGTGTTACTCGGAAACCAATCGCCGATTTGACAAACCATCATGGGCCGAATCTAGACATAATGGCGACTATGCTATCAGTACTTTCAAGCCTAGCACCAAAGCAACACTTTTCCAGCATATCTGTAAACAGGCTAGTGGAATCGTGCATCATGAACTGACTAAGAGACTGATAACGCCGTCAGTATCTGAGTGAGCAGCGGACTCGGACAGTTCATTGCTTTGCTAGATCATGAATTTCGCAATCGGCTAAGCTCTTTGTCGGCACAGCATCTCTCTCACATGACCGAAGCAGATATGCAAGCTGCTAGCTGATTGCCAACCAAACGCCGATATTGGCGCATATCTGTGCATTGAATGGCCATTCCATCTATCTGTTGCCAGCTGACTTCGATAGTGCAGCTGGGCTGACAGTCATTCTAGGAGTCCTGATGTGCATCTTTAGTTAGTACGATCAAGCCAAGCCCGAGATGGCCGCCAAAGATATTTTGTATCTCTGAGATATGTCGGTCTATCGTAGATTATGCAGCAGTAATATATCCCCATAGCCATGATAAAGCCGCCGTGGACTCTTCTCGTTGAATTCTACATATCTCCGCGTTGCACAAACGTCAAAGCACTTTTTTCGCCTACCCCATCCTGGCCTTTCTTGTAACAAGCCACAGAATTCCATATAATTGTTCGTGAAGATCACGCTGGAACCACCATCTCGGCGCTGATGGACCTACAGCTGGAAAAACAGCGCGGCTTTTCTAGCTCAGACGACAAAATCCACGCCGTATTAGGGCCTGTAAAGCGCTCAGTTCGTGGTTGTAGTACCTTATGAGGGTAGCACAAAATCAAACCAGCCTATATCTATATTCTTGATTGCTCTTATAGAGCAAGATCGTCTATAGCATAGGCCACCAAGATAAGCAAAATAATGGCTGGTTTGTGGCTGTATCTGACCACCCCTCTTACGCACGGATAATTTAGTCTTGTCCATGTCTTTCGAAAAAGCATGCTACTTTCTCTTCCGCCGCAGCGTAGCATATCAAGGTACTTTCTGGTCAGCAAAGTAGCAGTAAGGCCATGGGCGGATTTAGGGTTTTCCAGTATACTTACACACCGGCCCACTAGCCGCATATCAGGTAGCCTCCAATACAGCGTGGGAGGCGGGATATCTAACGTGGAATATTAGAGCCGAGAGTTGCATTTGCGCAGCAGTTTCCATTCCGTTGCTCATTCTGCGGCAGTCAAGTATTTGTAATGCCAGAATACATATGTACGTGGGTTCTCAAGCTTACCGTAGTCAACGGAAGCGTTGCGTTCGCTTGCTTCTAGCGCCAGAAATTGATATCTTGGAATTCTCTGATATTCGGTTGCGCGGGGGTATAGAAGCACAGGCTGTTGGTCAGTGATTATATATTTGGTAGGCTCGGTTCGGGATGATCCAACTAAAAGTACATACATACATATATGTACAGCGTACTAAATAGGTGAGTGAGTTTAGCATCGCCGAAGACACAAACAAGTCAGGCCAATGACCATCGAAGGAAGAGAATTTGACTGCATCGGCAACTTATAAGAATAAGCACCAGAGCCTTGGGGTTCCAAGGCCAAAATAAGCATACAGCAAGCCCAATTGAAAATAGCCACCAAGCGATGGTGTTCTGAAAAGCATCGTTATTGGTGATTTTCTGCGGGTTTACAGTAGCTGTAATGCATACAACATCCCCTTGTGCCAAAAGACTGTAGGCGAGCTAGCTCGATAACGGTTAATGCCCAACTAAGCCTGTCTGTACAGGGCGTAATACTGTACGAATCGGTGGTGAACAGGACAAGTAGAAGCAGGGCTAACAAGATGTTGAGAAGGTCATCTCGTAATACAGCAAGGCCAAAACCTGCAGACGAGTCAAGAGGGGTTTTGTGGATGAACATAAATCAGACATAGTTAATGATGACAACGTAAAGAAGCGAATCAACGAGTCTACCATATACGAAAATCTGAGGTTGGGATACGACGGCTGGCAGGACAGCTTCAAAAAGCATGTGATATAATGACTTATAGCACCGTGCAATAGAAGTAACGCATGTCTACTGACATACAGCGATTCCTATCTTGACTACAGCGAAGCCCATTGAGCACTTTGCAACAATCAATCGAGGGGCATTCGCCTGTGCCCCTCTTTCTCTATCCATTTGCCTTTCTCGTCTCTCGTTCTAGATACCATCGAGGTACTACGCATTTGTATTATGTAGCATATGGCAAGGTGTAGTTTTTGTCTCCCACTGTCAGACAAGGGCTTACACGCAGCTATCTTGGCTTATTCCACTAATCGTATTATATCCTTATTCCACTAATCGTATTATATCATGAGGGCCTTTTGTCATTGTGCAAGTCAGAACATGGAGAGGCAGGTAAGGCATAAAACGGATTTTATCTTCTGTTCTGATAGCGGCAATTGGGAATCGTGCAAATCGCTACACTCGATAGAAGTCACGAAAAGCCAAACATGAGCATCAACTAAGATCTCTTCTTGGATAGTGTATCTTGGTCGTGAATAACATGAGACGTGCATATGTACAGTATAACAAAGGAATTAGCTGATGTCTAGTATGCAACACCATGCATGACGAAAGGCCCAATTCAGAAGCCAAAGGACGAATCTAAACAGGAAATTTTATCCCGGCTCGCCCAGTACCTTATCTACTATCAGCTCCCACCCGCTCAATAGATTGCGGTAGGCAGTTCCGGCACACCTCACAGTTTTCGTCTGACAACAATCATCTTAGGCTCGTCAGGTGTCGACTCTTATATCGTTTTCACTCCAAGGCAATACGAGAAATTCCGTTGACGATGGTGAGTAGAAATGGCATAACTAATCAAGCCTGTCCAGGCCGTTTCTTATATACAGAAACGGTTAGTAACGTAGCTTGGAGTAACGCCTATATTATAGGTTGATTAGGAGGGTTACTCTTCTCTCGCCATTAGGCTTATCAAGAAAGGTGTTATCCTTCGCAGAGAAATTCACCTCCTACTCCTCTTTTTTCCTCGCGCTTGAGGGTACGGCACAGAAAAAGGGCAAAGTTGCTCTAGCCAGCATAGCACTATCATACTTTGTATTACTAGACTATTTCTCTTCGTGTTTAGCCCTCACCAATTAGGCTACAATAATTAGCACACCACGTTAGGGTTAACCAACAGCACCACGGCCGGGGTTAGGGAAATAGAGAAAACGCCGACTAGTATCCTGAAAAGCGAAAACAAATAAGCCACAAAACCTAAAGAAGTTGTCATCTAAAACTAGTACTAGAAATATGGAATGTACACATATACCGTATACATACGGACCTGTTCGCCGTCGAATCTGGTGTATCTTGAATTCAAAGAATCACATACCGCAAAGTTGGGCACTTTGACATGACAATGCGCCTATATGCTTTGGCGAATATGATCTACAGAGTAGTTAGTGAAGATATGAGAGATCAGCTATTGTGAAAGTTTGTGGTGGAAATCTTCACTATGCCAGGTTTAACCATCAACAAGAATCAAGGCAAGATAGACTAAACAAGTTATTATACTTGACGTCATACGCTATAGCAAAACAGTTGATCTATGATAGACTGGTTTGATGAAAGAAACAAAACAAAGGAAGAAGACTACAGATCAAGAAACACAAAACGTCATAGTACCAGCCACACACAAAGACCATATACATATTTATTGGCAAGATGCATGTTGTAAATATCACAGTGTGGCAATACAGGCATCTATAACTGCATATCACTCATTTGATGGTTGTCAATAGGTCATAGATGTTAGTAAGGGATAAGTGCTATCCCGACCTCCTTGGACATGTCGTTCTATGAAAATTGCCAAGATAAACAACCGAGAATTACAAAGAAAAACAAGTGTGAACAAGAGTTAGATACCATATAATAAATCTCGCAAAAAACGAGAGAAAAAAGGCCTCTAAAGGAACTCATAAATCTCGCTAAAGCTTCCATGGAGTTAATGATGGATCGATACACGATACGCTGTTGCGTATAAATCTGCGTATTATTTTCACCTCTGCCGTGTTCTTCTATTACTGCGTCCCCATGCATTTCGTTGTTTAGAGCCATTTAGTCGATCGTGGCTAAACATGTTAGGTAGCTAATATGGCATAGGATTAGCTGAAAGGACATATATAGCCAACCGAAGAAAAAACGAACAACATGTCAAAAGGAAGATGAGGATGCTTATTGTGATCACGACTAGGCATCAACAACGGAGTTCATGGAAGTACTGACAATCACTGTATGATAACTTTACTTGATTATAACATATAACCACGCTTGGTCTTAATTCCTGAAATTGATTGACATCAACTACCGTATATATTAAAACCCCTTCATTATGAAAGAATGGGATAGAACTTAGCAGTATCAAAAGCATAGCACAACATGTGCCTTATATCTACAAGTAGATCTGAGCAAGATAACTCTTCACATCTGAAGGAAGATAATGGAAATGCAGACTCTGTACTCCCACGGAAAATAGATGAGTCTGCTTGTCTTATTCCAAACCAATCGGTTGATATCTATTATACCTACTAAATAACGGGTCATGTGTATGGTAGATAGGTATAGAGTAAGCTAGGTTTATATAAATCCTTAACATATAGTTGGAAGACATTATAAACGAACTTCTACAAAGACCTATGGCTTTATACAAGGCTATATATGCCTTATTATATGTATATTACGCTATGATTCCAGGTGGAACCAAGAGTAAACCATGATGTCTTATAATCACATACGCATGATAAATGACGCCTTCGTAGAATGGTGTAATCAAGTTATTAGGAAGTCTAACTTTCATAAAGTCCAGCAAGGTGAGGGTGATAAAATGCTGTAATCTAGTCTGTATAAGGGTGTTCTAATAGATACTGCTGTTTCGGTAGTTTTATATGTAGTTCTTTAAATTTTAAAGAAGTATATGAAATGTTAGACTTTGACCATTTCATCTTAGTTGGTGAAGTTTTTAGTTATACATGGATTACACGTATCTGAGACTGATGCTGACTATTACTTACAAATATAAAATAACAAATGGGTGATGATATTGCTAGTACTTACTAATGGGGTTTTATGTTGAATAGTTATGCATATATCGGCACCAAGTGAAAGTCCCTTGCATATAGACCGCCATATCTATACAAGTAGAACTGAGCAAGTGTATGGAAATTCCCGTAGTTTACCAATGGCGTAGGTCTCAAAAGCCAAGTCGTTACTACATATGTTTTATATGCCTAAAAGACGGCCATGAGGCTGTATACAATCAGTAATGGCGTCGAAATCCTAGTCTTCTCTTCTCTTCTATACGATCTTGCTACTTGCTCTAATATACTAATATGTGATCTGAAAAGGGAAACCAAGGTTTGTGATTACAGTGGGAAAATTCCGTAGATAAGAAGGCTAGGAGTTCATGGTGTCATCTTTGTTTAGCCTTAGCTTGCCAGTTGGCAACAGAGAATCCCCGAGTAAAAAGTTCATGATGACAGAATGGATAATTGACATAGAAACTCGCCGATCTCATCATAACAAAAACAACAAAACAAAGAAGAAACAAGAATGCCATGCAACATAGAGGCTTAATATAGGAATCACTGTATATATCACATAGGCAATAGCAAATTGACCTCATCAACACAACTTGCTATAGAATATGATATACGAGATATGAGACATGAAAGTGACAGGCAAACATATATGAAGGTTGAGCCTACATGCCTACATACATGGCCAACACAAATATTCAGAACTCTCTTGTATTTGGGTCACCAGCCCACCAATGTGAATATTGAAATGCTGTAATAGACAGCCGGGTTTCCCGGAAGCTTATTTCTTTCGTTCGACAATTCCTTTTCCTTGGTTCGTCTAGGAGAGGGGTTTACGTTGTTGACTTTTTGCAACCGAATATAGTAGAAGACGGCAACTTTTTGTATCAGTAAGTTGAGAGTTACCATGTACAGAGATGATATGAAAAAGGAAGCAGTACAGAGCCGCTCTTTGTATCACATCACATAGTTATGCAGAATATATGAGGAGGTTCCCCAAGCGTAATGACCTGTAAACAAAGCCTATCAAGCCTCAGATATCAACAGTATGTAGCAGACCAGGCCAGAAAAACAGAGCTTTAACAGGCAAATATCATGACACGTTCGATATCGCCCGTAATACTAACGTTACAGCAGGCGCCTTGATGTATTTGTTTGTTGATCTTGGCATGTTCCATGCTCTGATTCTCTTAATTCCGCGATTATTTTTTCCCTCTAGGCGAATAAAGTAATGACAATCAAAATGAATATCAAGTTAGCAGGGTGCCACACAGCCAGCGAAACTAACTTTGTGGCTTGTGATGGGTGATCTTTTAGGCTGGGTTACGGGTTTAGCTGTGAGCTTAGTTGTGATAGAACATTGGCGCTGACAGCCAATTTCATGGCATTTCAGGGTTTAGGGTCTCCTATTTTCCATGTAAGCTCTCAGGGTCAAGCGCTATGATTGATGATGGGTCAATTCGTAAAAGGACCATCGCACAGTTGGCAGTGGGATATATAAACTCACCGCCAATGGGTAGTTGTGAATACATAGACAGGTCTTTGAGTTTGTGATCAAAAGTGAGTCTAAGCCGAGTTGAGCAGCCTAAAAATAGATGCATTGTGTACTATAGTACGCACAAAGTACAGATTATAGTCTTTCTTTCATGTGGAAGCCCAATCCTGGCCACGGCCGTTTAGACCTCTTTTTGTTTTCTTTCCTTTTTTTTTCGATTTCAGCTCGAGATAAACCGATAGTCTAGCCCAAAAGACAGCAGGTGTGGTTAGACTTGATACCATGGAAGTACCGAGACAGTCACAGCGTCGTAGCCGGTTACAGAACATGGTGTTATGCCCATAAGAGTATAACTGAGCGTAGGAGCTTTGTGTCTGGCCACAGGTCTCTCTGTATACAAAACCAGCCGGAATCAGTAGCGCGGCTACGGTGCGGGATACCTTACCTAGCGCATGGCAAAGTTTCAATTCATTTTATTTGCTGCCCCATCCAATGCCGTAGCACGTACCATGGGTATACATATAGGCATAGCTGTATAACAGCTGATCCGATGATATACAGATATAGCAGATTTGTAGTCGCAATAGCAAGTTGAATGCAGAAGAAGCGAAAATCCAAGCCTACTGTAGATCATGTGAAATAGTCACCACGATAAGGGAAAGGAACTGCGATGCAAAATACGACGATAAGAGCAGGATAGGAACAGAATAGCAGAGCCCGCTGTTTGCCCAAACCCGTGTCGGCACTTAGGGTCAGAAGCCGGTGAGCAGAGTCCCATACGACGTACATCCGGATCTGATACATGTCGAGATGGTGGCCTCATTTACGAGGTGCAGTAACGATCATACGGTGGTAAGATGCATGTGAGATGGTCTGGCCATGGGCCAGTGTTGTTTGTTCTGCTACTACTGAAACTGTGGTATTATTAGCACTATCTAGCTACTAAACTCCCGGTGTTAACGGAGACTCAGATGGCCCCAGAAGAGGATATACTGCCCTATATGGCATTTTAGCTAGGCAGTCAAAACAAATACGTGCTATTGGTCGTAATGTGCATCAGAAATATATGTGTGTACTGTATAGACTGCTGCAGCATGGTTCTGATGTGGAATGCTCGTTATCTAACGTATCAGACGTATTTGGTCTCAATAATCAGTAAAGGCACTATGTCCAGCCACATACTGCTACTAAAGCGAATGAAACCGAATTATGACACGATCTAAATGTAGCGTCTATATACGTATAGTTATGCCTTTATATCATACCGATACAGGTATTGACACTCCCAGATGTCCCTTTTGGTGACCCTTTATACTAGCCTAGAGATGTGACGTCAATTTTTCTTTTCTTTTCTTTTCTTTTCTTTTCACATACGATACGAGTACCGCTAAATTTGATTCCAGCAGACTCGAAACCCTCCCTTCTAGCCCTAGAGGCGTCATTGTAATTGCCCGGTTGACTCTAGACGGTGTCTCCTGCCAGACACAGCCATTCGGCCTATGCTAGGAAATGAAAGGCACCACTAAATCTAGCGCAAGGGGCCTGCAGCCATCTCTACTTCAGGCGCCAAGGTGGCCTGGGGCATCAAGAACCAGCCATAATCATGGGATAAAGAGTGTGGTTGATAAAAATAGTAGAACCTATCCAAGAACGACTAACAACAAGAGGAAATATAAAGAACAACGACAAAACACTGTTGCTACTGTTGATAGCTCATTTCACACAAAAAAAAGAAAGAAAAAAAGAAACGGGATAGTTCTACGGGGGTTGTCATTTCCATCAGAGTAGAGACTCTATGCCCTTGATAGTCCGTGACGATGATCTCAGGTATTCATTGGTACAAATACATTGTAGGATGAGCCAAATAAACTCTTTTGCACTACAAAATATAGCCCCTGCGGTTCTTGTGTATCCAACCCAGACCTCCTTCATAGAGCTTAGATTGAGGGTGCCACACAAATAACGAGGCTATCTTAGACTTATCCTTCAGAGCTTAGTAATGTGGCCAGTCGTATATCATTGGTGGTAGGCCATTTGTGTATCCGTCCACTCACCTTACTAGCTTTGCTACTACGTCAATATACCGCGGCCAATGGAAAAGAACTCACTTATACAAAAGAAGTGGCTGCATGTACAAATATGTGTGTCAGATCGGCTACTAGTCCTTACAGAGCCTACAAGATAACGAAATATCACGCTCGATACTACTTTTCTTTACCTAACCAAAATGAAAATAACAGAGTCAATCCTCCCCGGTCTGTAGGCCCAAGGAATGGTTTGTGGTCTGTTTGCTTGAGCAGACGAAACGAACCGCTGTAGCCCCCCCCCTCCAAACAGGTTTATATGGCTTCGTCAGGTAGATCGTATATCAGGGTCGTTAAGTAGAAGAACATGGCCATAGAGAATCAGAGGCAGCTAGCTGAAAATGCCGTGCAAGATGGTATTAATAGAAGCAATAGCCGCGGCCAGCCAGCACTGGCACGAATAAGTGGCATGGAAACATACATACAATGAGTTCTTTTGTCGTAGTAGCATTAGGACAGTCGGTGTTATGTAAAGTGCATGTACAATACATGCCGTGGTTTTCATGTCAGCGTGCGTTCCTCGCTACCACACAATGCGTTCCTTTTGTCCCTACGGCAAACAGAGCAAGGCGTGAAGATCACAACAGAGGGGCCAAGGTAGAATTCCTTGACACCAAAGTTGGGAACAGAGGGACAGCCTAATGTATTTAGTGTTGCCAAGGGAGTTCTATATAAACATGATGGTTATGATGTGATATGGTTCCGAGTATTCCAGCATGTATCACACAGAGAAGACATTGCCTCCCACTAAAATACGTCTTATACTGTTTCACCTGCCCTTCTTTTTTGGGCATAGTTCGGTATTGATGATCTTTTTGCGTTGTTTTTTTGTTCCCGAGAGGTGGACCGCCGAGAGTGATAAAGTATCTCATTCATTTACCATTTTCAAAGTATACCACAGGGTAGCAACAGCGAAAGACGTGGAAAGAAACCAAATGCAGAAGCAGTGCTACAGTTGCTCCCAGAAACTGCAATGCAGATCAGACTAGCTATGATGGGCAGATAGATGGCTTATATAGGAGCCTAACTTTTTATATCGTCTAGACGGCGACTTTATTGAGTGAACCTGCACGATGTAAGAATTCCTTCACTATAATGGATAGGTCAACCCGATGTAAACGATATCACAGCTAGGATGCGGCCACGGTGTAAATATGAGCAGAAGCCTGGTATGGAATCTTCTAGGAGGCTCTCTCCGATTGGCTGAAGACGAGTGTAGTGGCAAATACTAGAACTACATATATAAATATATATACTCGAATGCAGATACATGTCGGATTCCGTGTGTACGCTTGATCAGAGGTGATATCATAACAAGGCTAGGCTGTTAGCCCTTGGAACTATCATGACAGCTAGACTCGGTAATCCCAGCAGAGCCATGACAAACGATTCTTTCTTTTCGTGGGACTCCGTCCTACTAGCGAGCCAGTCTTCGCTTCTCGACAGTGCTTTAGACCCGATTCTGGACCTTTCGCTGCCATACGATAGATGATATAAGTTACATATAAGAAGCAGGGCAATACTGCGGCTGGTCACGGCCATGGGGGGCAACTATTACATTTTAGTTTCTGTTTCTACGGCCACAATGGGATATTCTGATGTTTTCTTTTTCCATGTTTCTTCCTCTTCGGCGAGGGCAACGATTGGCACTAGATGAGTGGTGGCTGGGCATGCTGATACATGTGTTATTTGCTCGTATATAAACAATCAAAAAATATGTCACTTGAGGCACGAACTCATATAGTAAGTCGGTATATTGTACTCACAAATCAGAGTTATAATACTCTGTTATATCAACGCCGTATAAAGAGCAAAGAAAATAAACCCAGGGGCTAACGAATGGAAAAAGAACCGACAGAACCGGTAAAGTAAATTCAGAAAAAAACGCAAAGACTAATTAATCACAGTCACATTCTATACAAGCCACACAATGACCTGGCAGTACTAGCTTACGAGATCGACCAACTAAATTTCTGCTTCTAGCAGCTCGGCGGATCATGCCTAGCTGATCAAAGTATCTCTATAATATTTCAACACTATCTTGCAGCCCAAAAATGAAACGAAAGAATTCTTCACATACAGGGCTGCCATGGCCAATAAAAGAGTCTCGTGGCTACACTCTTGACGCCAAAGTTGCTTCACTTGTGGTGGCATATCCTGTATTGTGATACAAGTGCAGGATTTTTATGTTGCTAAAATAAACACCATCAATATAAGCACCGATTCAGACAGGAATATCTGGCTTAGCATGCTCTTGTCTACGTACTATAGTTTGTCGTTTTCTCATATCCGTTATAGGCACTTTTGCCTATCTCGTATTGTCAGAGTCTCGTAAAAAGTGTGAATTCATATCCTCCCACTCGAGAATCAACGCCATAGTCATCATCATTATTCTCTTCTTCTTCTTTTTATAGTAGCACTGTCTAATGGTTACGGGTGTTATTTCGCCTGTTCCTTCCCGTACAATCTACGGTAGCAGCCGTAAGACTAGGCTCATATCTCCATATCCATTCCATTCAGAAGTCCACACGGTTCCATACTCGAGGTATGAAAGGCAGTTTCTGTACTCAGCATAAGCTACATGGGAAAGCTGAGAATTTGGCAGCTTAGGCACATGATGCTGCTCAACGACATTATTGTCAAAACACGCCAAACTTATGTCCTGTTTGGTGTCATGTATGCTTCGTAGCTCTGGACTTCCATACTGTAACAGAGAAAGCCGCCGTAGTCATCTTATCATGAAGTGTATGGCAATGCTGACTTAAATGAAGCTCAATTTTGTAACCAGCAAGCAGTCGTTCAAGTTGGCAAGCAACAGAAAAACAAAAGATCCCGTTACAACCGAACATCATCAACAGCAAACCTTTAGAAAAGTCATGCCGTGCCAAGAAAGCAAGGATTTTCTCTCCCGACCTTCGGAAAGTTTATGGCAAGGCTCAGCTTTTTTTTTTTGCATCGTTATAGAAATAAGATATTTCTTACAGCCAACTAGAGAAAATGGTAAGCAAGCTTATTATCGCCTAGACACTTAATTTGGTCGGTTGTTGAGATGACCTTGCAAATGTCACTATGTAGTGTTCGAAGGGGAAGGGTACCAACTTAGGGTTTGTAACCCCAAGTGCGAAGTTGGTGAACTATGTTAGTCGGATATAATTACATAGGTGATGACAATGAAAAGCCTTCGTTGCCAAACTACAAGCTTCTCAATGATATTTTGATGGATCCGAGATCGTTTTTGATATGTCTATAAGTAGCATTTTCTGACTCAAGGGAGAATATTAGTTGGTCTGACTTTCTGAGATGCCTTGCCCTGCCTCGTTCTGTAGCCAGTAGCAAGACCTAGCATGGCGAGCGTCAGCTTGTACATGTGAGTTGGATATGCTGGAAATAGGAACAGGGAGAATATCAGCAACATTTTCTTACCAGATCACATGTAGTTGTCTGACTCTTGGGCGTGACGAAGAGGTAACAAGCAAAGGAAACAAAGAGCCGAGAAGTCTATCCTTGTGCCTGGATGTAGGGTGGTAGAGAGACCTACATGTATTGAGTATAGCACTTATCAGGATGGAATCTACATTATATACATAAGTACATGCATAGAACATATTTATAGATACACGGCACATGATTATGAGGCAGAGTTTGGTTGAGAATATCAGCCTGCGGCCAGTAAGTTCAGTTCTGGTCAGCAACTAGAAAAGGATATGCATGTCTTTGCTGGCGACTTTGAGAACTCTCCTTTTCCCGGAATATTCTCTTCTTGGTGAGTTGAGGAGACGATGTTATATACAGCAATCAACGCGAGTATTGAAAAAAAGAAATGATATACCTGTATATCGTGATTGTACTAGTTTCAAGCCAATATGTTAAATCATACAGTATTTACACGGAGTAAGACATTGTATCACTGCTGACTAACACAACATAGTGTGATTGGTTGGTTGGTCTCTCTGACTTCACATTTAATTGATGAAGTAGAATGACTGACTGTGGCTAGACATGTGGTGTTCCCTTGGCGACTTCTATTCCAGTTTCTCAGAATTCTATAACATTGCTTTAAAGTAGATTACCAAGCCATTTGTAACACTTAATAATTGAGACTTGGTAGCTATACGGTGCTTCTGCGTCTTCTTTTGCTTGTCTTTGAGATGAGATACGGTGGACAAGTCAAATAGAGAGCTGGGAAGACTTCAAGACAAGACACAAAACACAATGAAAAGGGAACCTATAGTTAGCCAGAGTTGAGGTAGCAAGGCGAGATGCAGAAGACTTGTACAAGATCTAGGCCTTGGATCAGTACACCCAATGAAACCTACCGAATCATCCGAAAAAAGACAAATAAATCAGCAGGTAGCCAGAAGAGGTCGAAATATAAAGGTGAGTCCCACACCCTAACCCTATGGTTCTGAAGACTATGATACATTGCCTGTTAGGGGTTTTGTGCCCGGGCAAGTTGTAGTACTTCAACCGCTATTCTTGCGCTACCTGGTTGTCTGTATCAAAGTTGCATTGAGGAGAATCAAAGAAGGTTGGGATTTCTGTTAGGGTAACAGAAACCGGAGCAAAAAAAAAAACGATAGAAAGGGTACAACTGTTTCTTGGTGTTCAGACCAAGAGGCGTTGTCTTAATAGCCCCGTCGAATCAGCTTTTAGAGCTGAGCCAAGAAAACCGCTGGTTTGGCTGTTGTTTTTCGGTTGTCTTTCAGCATACTGCAGGTCAGAGCAAAGAAATATGCTTTTTGGGTTACTGTGCTCTAACGCTTGATGTGTGACATCATGTTTGGTGCTTGTGACTTGAATGAGCTGAATGGGATTCCCAGATAAAAGAAGTTTATGGTGATCTAGAAAGCCGCACAGGACGGCTAGACAAGTAACATGTTACGAGTCATAGCTGGATACATTTGAATGAGGCTGACGAGGAACAAAAAGCTATGGTAACTTGAAGTTTGTATTTGAGTCGGGCTTGTTTGCTCATTTAGATTTCCTGTGATATATTGGCGCCCCATCGTTGTAACTAGCTTGATATCTGTTGATCTATCAATGTATGCTATCAATGTAAGCAAGCCTTGAAAAGGGCGGGTGTGCTTTGGCATAAGAGAATGGAATATAGATGTTATCGGCGTAATGAATTGCTGCTGATGGGTTTGTAGCTTTTGCCAGGGAAAAGGTCTTTGACTTATCTCGCTAGCACCGCATTATTGCATTATTGCAATGGGAGGCGTTGTGGTATAGCTGCCATATTGTACTCAAACGATCTGCAGTGGATCACTTTATGAGGACAATAGCACCTCTGCTGGAACCAAGAGAACGATAAGGGCTGCATACTATATCTCTCAGAATGGTGTATATTGACCCGAAACCCATATAACTGCATGTACATACTATATACATGTATGCAGAAGAAGTGATATTGAAAAGATCTTTACGCCTTGTTTCACACACCGTTCGGCTTTCGAAAAGAAATCTGTGTGCCAACCTATAGGTTCATGCCCTTCCCTTTCCCAAAAGGGGACGCATGGGTAGTAAAAGGAGGGTGATTGTCGATCATAAGCCTCCGGAATTGTGCTGATAGTAGCACCAACAACAAGCAGAAATAGCGGTGTTTCTGCAGCGTAGTGATAAGTAGTGTGAAGGGAGTGTCTTGGACGCTGAGCCTAGGCGGTTTTGTCCACCCACACATGCTCTTTTTTTTTCGGTTGTGTATTTTGTGAGTTACCCAACAAGAATATTGCACACTTAGCCGCCTGGTTGATGTGTGTGTAGGGCACACAAATGTGAATTCATATCTGAGCACAGCACTGGGCAGCCTACTTCTTGTTAATTGGTGTCTTTGTGGCCTATATCGACCCGCTGGCTTTGTGCAAGGGCTCGTCCTTTGTTTCCTCATCTTTACGGGGAACAACTGGAATTGCTCTAGCTCTGAGGCTATAGGACTTAAGCGTCACGATGAGGGCTCACAGGAATGAGGGAAGAAGAGAAAGAACGGAAGAACAAGAGAGAATAAAGACTGCTACTGACACTAATACCGACTGCCGTCCACTTGCTGGGTCCTAGTACTAAGATATCAAGGAGCATCCCGGCCGGTTCGCGGGTCCCGAGGCCGGGCCGAGAAAATAGGAAGAACAGACTACTTGACACGGACACGGAGGGGGGTGATGTTCACATTAATAGCACTACTACCATAAACGAAAAGGCAACAAGTTCGACAGGACAAAATAAGACGTAAAAAGAATAAAATACAGATAGACATGGGGGTGCATAATCAAACAGAAACCGCTAGGGGGGTGGCGTGCAGAAACGCTAGAGCAATTCCGTGGATTTCTCAGTGCCCTCGATATAATTATAGCAGGTTATAGGGCCTGGTAGTGTTTTCTGGCACTGACAGCAGGAGCTTGATGCCTGCACCTTTTGAGCAGCATCGTAGGTGTTTTTCTGCTTCTTGTCACTCGAGTTCCCAAGGAGACAGGAGTCGTCCAGAAGCATGGACATCTATGTATGTACATACATATGTGAAAGATGTCAACATGACGGCCACGGTAGCATCTAGTAGATGCACTTCAGATACAGACAAGTGGGTTGCTGCTGAGGCTGTCTAGGAATATCTGGTAGATACTACTCAAGCGTCCCTTTGTTCCTACGTACTGGACGAGCACTCGAAGTCTCTCCAGCAGCACTGCATATTTTACAGATTTTACGAGAATAAACACAAAAGAGGCCGAGGGCGTGTATGTAATGCATGTTGGAAGACGAAAAGTGGAAAGTGGGATACAATGGCCAAGCATCACCGCCTATTTCTAGGGACTGGCCCAAAAGAGAAGAGGTCGAACATGAGTTGCACACCAGCATCAAGCTAAACGGCGCGGGCTGAAATCAAGAAGAGACGATCTCGACCTGAATCGAGCCAGAAGAGGATTTCGAGGGCAGAAGGTAGCAAGAGAAACTATAGGCCAGGCGGGCGTCAAATTTCAACGGCTCCTGGATCTGGCCTGAATACCAAGGAGAAAGACTCTTGGTATCAGCAGTGCCGGCTAAGGCGCTGGTTTGGTCAGTTTAGAAACAGAATTCTGACCTTTGTGCTATAAGCCAGACACAGGGAGAGAATACAAAAGAAAAAGAAAAAAAAGACTTGTCTGAACTAACGTCTAGCAAAAAAACAAAACTGGAAAAAAGAAAGACAAAACGAAGCTAAACAAGGAAAAATAGAGATCCCTAGTGCTGGAGCGGAGTTAAGCAACTTTAGTCTGAACAGAAAGGATCATAGAAGAAAAGAGGGTTGTTATACTCTGTCGTTAGGTGAAAGGAAAACTGCTAGAGTCAGGAACAGAAACCAAGTCTCGTAAACGCTAGGCATAACGTGCTGAGATTTTTGTTTTTGCTTTCCATATTTAGAGCAAGTGACCTGTAAGTCCCCCCTACCGTCTTTCTCTCAGTGAGTTGGAATTAGCTGCTAGCGGGCCCTATAAACGCTACTATATGCACAAATACAGAGGAACGCAGGTTGTCTCTTGGCCCTTTTTTCCACATTATTCCTCGGCTTGGATCCCCTTGCGCCGGCACAGTACAGTTCAGCACGGCTAGAAGCCTAGAAGGGGAAATCATGACCTGCTCGGCTTGACTGGATCCCGAGCAGATTGTCTATAGCCGTGCATGGCCTTTTTTTCCATGAGCTGTCTATACAGACACTTCAAATAGAAGATGCTGCCTCGAACCGGGCACAGAGAATCAGTATTGTCGATATGCAGTCCGTGGTACTCTGGGTCCTTTTTGGAGAGTCTGAAGAAACGGTTTCTAATGGGTAGGCCGTCTGGTCACTGATATATGTACTTGTTACTTGATTTTATTGTTATCTTTTATTCCTGTTAGTTATTCCTGCTTTCTTAAATACGCTATTTTCAAAGATTTTATACCGGTCTTATTTATCTTCTGGGTTTGGTTCCCCCATTTGGGCTGTGACCATCCTTTGTTAAATAAAATGAATTTATCTCTATATATCTTGATTAAGACGAAACTAGTCCTGTTTGTCTTGATCTAGTGCTGGTATTGGCATTAGTAGAAGATTCACATCTTGATTTACGGTTCAGTAGAGCTTTTGCATATTCTCCAGCTTGTTGTCAGAGATTCTTTTCCTGCCGATTAGCTGGCTATTTAGTACTTGGTTTCTTCCTTCCCCATATATATTTGATTCCCGTAAATCTACCTTTGCTTCTGGATCTTTGCCTTTTGCTTTGGCTTGGTTTCTAACGCTGTCAGTTGAGATAGCTTATTCCTGTACTGTTTCTTTTGTCTATTGCATGTTCACTGCGTGATCACATATTCTTCTTATTATACACATATTACCGTGCGTCTCATACATATACACCTGCTTCATCTGCGGATTACTGTGTTATTGTGGCCTTTTCTACATAATATAACGCTCTCGTCTCTTTGAGCAGCAGACAGGATATCGACCAGCCCAGCTTTCTCTCTGTCTTTTCAACCGACAACAAGTGTTACCATAGCTTCATTTCCAGCTGTAGTTCGTTCTAGCT
Organism: Davidsoniella eucalypti; assembly: GCA_004009845.1. Lineage (NCBI taxonomy): Eukaryota > Fungi > Ascomycota > Sordariomycetes > Microascales > Ceratocystidaceae > Davidsoniella > Davidsoniella eucalypti. The sequence goes on along the minus strand of RMBW01000026.1, from coordinate 204,975 downwards.
TGGGCCTCTCTTACTGCCTTTAGCTCTGCTAGTTCTTAGTTCTTCTGGCCCCTCGTCTTCATCGCCTGGCTGCCGCCGTCTTATATGACCTCCAGGATCCCCGTATTCAACCCAGCCCTTTCGTTGCCTTGTCTACTGCCGCCGACACATCTTCTATCTTTTTTATCTATCTCTTTCTCACTGCCTCTTTACTTTGTGATCTATGTAAGAAGCTTGCCTTCCCTCTTTCCTTTATCTTTCCTCCTGTCGCATACTTCTCCGGATACTTTCCACTATATACTGCCAGTCATCCGTCTACTTATAACCAATGCTACCGCTTATCTGAGCTCACTTCACTCTACGACATCCGTGCCTTAGTTATCCATGCGTATATTTATAGATATACATCTATCAGTGATGCTTGTAGTGCACTTATAATATCCATCTACCCTTCACTTTCACGATTCAAGTCCCTACGAACCATCACCGAGTATCTGCCTGCTAATACTCAAGCCCATACATAGTATTGTCGACGTCACTGCGTAGACTCTGTTAGCTTTTTTTGTTTATAGAGATTTCTCTTCACTGGGTGCAGCTTCGTTTCTGCTCCTTTACTCTCGCTATTTTTGTACCTACTTGTTTCTCCGGCCTTCTTTTTCTTCTTCTTCTTCTTCTTCTTCTTCTCTTTATCTAGTCATAATTTCTAGTATCGTCTCTGGAAAGTGAAATCAATCGCCTTCTGCCATAATGCCTGTCTATTGTGCCTATTGTGGTAAGGAATTCACACGCAAAGAACATCTCGAGAGGCACATTCCCACACGTAAGTTTACCCTAACCTACTAGCCCAGCATGTTGATATGTTCCTTTGGTCTATTGAAGTCTAGCCTGTATCGTGAGCTGACTTAAGATTGATCACCATAGACACCAACGTCAAGCCACATCGCTGCTCTGGATGCCACTTATCATTCACTCGCCGGTGAGTTTCTCCTCTCTTCTGTTTTCTGCTACGCGTTGAGCTTCGATGCGCCATATGCTAGCAGATACGCTAGTTATATGCTATCCCAATATTCCTCATGTCATTATCTTCTGCCCCGGGAGACAGGGTCGATCATCGTTGCCTTGTAAATCTACTGCCATATGAAGAATCACCACCCGGCATAGCTTCAGCTGAGGCTGATATCTGCTGGCAACACTGGCATCCCATCTCCGAACTTGATATTGGCTCGATGTTTCGACCCTTTTCGTCATCCTTCACAGTGCTCCTTCTTTATTCCCATCACCAAATGATATCGTGAACATCGAGACCTTCCTCTGTCCTGTAGTGTCTTCGAAAGAATGCCGATCCGCTGATACGTTATTTGTATGTGTTCCTTAGTGATCTTCTGCAACGACACCATTCTACATACCATGAGGCACAAGATCCTCTCAGCTCTACGCCCAATGGCCTTCCTAGTGTGACCGGCCGCACGCCTATTGCTTGCCAGAACTGCGCCAATGCCAAAACGGGCTGTGACAAGCGTGTGCCTTGTTCGCGCTGCGCCGACAAAAACCTGCCGTGCGCGGCGCGGTTTGCTCGTCGCTCATCCAAAGCCGCCATGCGAGCTGCTCAAGCTTCTAGCAATGCTGTGACCAATGCCTTGTTGGCACAGGCTGCCAAGCAACAGCAACAACAACAGATACAAGTGCCTCAGATGCCCTTTTTGAACGTTGAGGGGTTGAAGGTGGCCGATCAGCAACAGCAACAACAGCAACTTGTACAAGCAGCAACAAATGTAAATGCAGTCTCGGCTTCACAGTCTAATGGTTCGCCAGCAAACATTCTACCAGAGCATGCATCGCCAACATCTAGAAAGCAACATAGCCCAAAGCTGCCGTCTTCAGGCAGCATAGACGAGTTTATACAGATAGGTGCTGGGCCCTTTGTCTCGCCGGACACATCATACGGTGATCTCATGTGGGCTGGCGCAGATTACACCCTCGATAGTCTGGCTATGTATTCACACGGTCTGCCATCACTTCCACACAATGATATCCCCATGCCGTGCTTTTCAGGCATAGATGACTTGTCGCCAGGAAGTGAGATGCTGGCTGGGAGTAGCACGTCTTCTCGGGGCTCCATTCATACACGGGGCACTAGCATAATGTCAACAAACGAGTTCGATAACCAGTTCAAAGCCATTGATACCTCTACCGTGACTCCTGGTATGGGTGAGACCATTGAGGAGTTTGAGGTTGTCATCCATGCTGAGAGTGCCTGGCCATTGGCACGGTGTACAGCACCAACATACTCTGGGAACTGCCCACGCACCGCAATCATGCACCTAGAATGCCTTGAACAAAAGTCCAAGCTAGAGGGCCACTGGACTGCCCTTGAAAAGTGCCTGGAGACGGGATATCAGCAATGGGGCATGACCGACCAGACCACCGTCAAGCCTCTGACACAGGCCACAAGAGATCGTATGCTAGCCATCACCCAGTCATATCTGCACAAAGCACTTGACATCCACCGTGGAAGCTTAGCAGGTGCTACAAAGGCGGGCATCAACAACTCGTCAGACTTCAACTTCATTGTCCTACCGCCAAACAACATACTCGAGTATTTCCTCAAGAGCTACGTGCGCAGTTTATCAGCATACTTTCCATTGTCAGCCGCCGGCCTCATCGATGTTAATGAGATGCTTATGAGCAACCAGACATCGACGCTCCTAGTGCTTCTCATGATTGCACAGGGTGCTTCGGGTGTACCCATGACGCAGGCACGCTACCTAGCGGCCGGCCTGACGGAGACCTGCCGCATCTCGCTCTTCGATACCATCGAGAAGAACGTCGAGTTTTCAGCAGACCCTATTGCGCTGCGTTCAGCACTTCTCTTCACCATTCTGGGTGCTTGGAGCGGCGACAAGTGGCTGATGGACATTGCCATGGGCCAACGCGGCATGTACTTGTCTATGCTACGTCACGCCGGTATGCTGGAGGCTCAACAGCCGCGCTATGCGCAGTTGGATGCCTCAACTAGTATCGATCTACAATGGCACGAGTGGATGCAGATTGAGATGAAGAATCGTCTCGTCTACAATTGGGTCATGATAGATCAAGAGCTAGCCTTGTTCCATGACACGAACCCTATGCTCTCGGTGACTGATCTGCATCGCCATATGCCTAGTCCCGAGCTTCTCTGGGGCGCAACTACCGCCATCAATTGGGCGGCTGGTGTCGAGAGCATCTATGGCTGCTCGTCGTCGGCTAATGGCCAGGGATTGCTGCTACAGGATAGTTCCATGTCGGTCTCGTTGTACGACTTATTCCAGGACTTCCTGCATGACAACATCTCATCACATCAGTTGACTCTCACGCCAATTCACATGCGCCTGCTATTGCATCCTATCCAGGCTACTCTAGGTCATGTACGTCAGCTATTGGCCTGCTTTTCAGAGACCATGATGTCGCCAGCCTGGCCGTCTAACTCGATAACAAGAGACAGCACGATGGCACGTCTAGAGGAAACACAAGGTCTTCTGCGCAAATGGTACGACCTCGCTATGCCGGTGTTCAAAGCTAATCCTCTGGATCACTCGTGCAAGACTAGCTTGGTGATCTATCACCTGCTGTGCCTCAACTCTGTGACAGACTTCTTGGAGATTGAGAAACTGGCACGCAAGGAAGGCCTGGACGCTCTTTGGAACGTAGGTCAGAAACAGAAGAAGTGCATCACCGACAAAACGGAAGCCATCTTCCACTGTGGTCAAGTCTTCCGCCTAGTGCGCTCTATGGCGGTCGACAGACGGCCGGCATGGTGGTCTACGGCCTTGTACCGTGCCACACTGATTCTATGGGGCAGTGCTATTACTTCCAAGTACGATACCGGCATCTTTGGTCACCGCCGCAGTAGTTCCTCGCCTGTCAAGGCCAGTACTGGGCCTGGTGGTGCCGGATCGGCACAGGCTTCTCCAAATTCGCAGCCCTCGCCGCCGATCAAGATGCCGCCATGCTCATCTCCAGAGTCAATGGCATCGGCGATGGCATCTTCGCCGAGCAGCACTATCGTTTTCATTGATCAAGTGCTTCCTGAAGACGCAATGGCCTCGTATTTACGGTCCGGTGCTGATAGCACGCCGATGTTGAGTGTTGGCAATGGAGCAAATCACGTGCGCCTCGACCAGGCATTGGAAATCGTGCAGTATGGTAGTATGATGATTGACGAAGGCCTAAGTACTAGGATGGGCGATGGGCTGAAAAGAAAGCTAAGAGCATTGAACAATGAATGGGCGTTTATCAAATAGGACGACTTGACTTTATAAGTTGTCGCGGGGAACACGGTTAACGGTATATTTGGGATACTAGGGTTTGCGGGTTTTGGGACGGACAACAAAGTAGTGTTTGCCTGGATTTATTATTCTTGTTATCATTTTCACAAGGAAAGAACAGTTTGTTCTTTCTTTGCACGTCCTGACGATACTGTTTCTTTTTGGATATATAGAAACTAATTGTTATCTTTGGGTAGCTGCTGGGATTTGGCGTTTCTTTTGGGTATTTCTTTTCTTGGTCGCCTTGCTTTTTGTGTTATCGATAGCGGCCGTTTTCTGTTTTTGAACTTGCCAGTCTTGAGTTGTCGATTTGCTATGAATAAAATCTACCGTATGCAGTTATTACTGCATTGAATGAATGAAATAATCTAGTCTCTTTCCTACCTTCTACTTTTCAAACGACACTGCGTACATTTGCTTCTCCGGTTCCTACCATTTGATAATGTAGAATATATCTATTATGCTGGCATCCTTTGATAACTTTGAAGCTGATATAATACACACCTGTCGCACAATACACTAAACATCATTGAAACTATCTTTCACATCGGTCATTATCATCAAAGCCTTGATATCATCTATCATTTTAGTTTTCTAATCAAAGTTACAAAACTAGGCCCGCATTTGTTGACATCGCTCCCAATGATTCGGAGAGAATGAGACGCTGGCTGAATTCTGCGTTGAATGTCTTGCCGCAGAGTCCATCGAGGATTGCATCAATGAGTCTGCTTGTCTTTACCACATCCATCGCAAACTCTGGTTAACATTCCCATTGTACCGCCTTCTTCTTCTCCCAAACAGCGCACCGAAAGACTTCACCATGTTTGCTGATCGTTGGCAAAATACCATCCACTGTGCTGAAAACATAATGCATGAAAAGCTGATATTTATATCCAACCTCCTAAGTCGGAGAAACATTCGCTCTGAAACGGCTCAGTGAACAATATCCCGAAGGCGTGAACCATCCAGCGATCGATCTCTCGAGTGCCAATTTTGGGTGTCATGGAGCTCGCCAAATATCAAGAGAAGGGCGGTGCATTTATTCTATTAAATCAACTCATGAGCCTCACTGAAATACGTGGAGCCGCAATCAAGGACAATCAACATGTTATCAGAAGGCTAAACCCGCAGATAGAAAAGAGCTATATCGACAAATGGATTACCCTTTTATAGATCAAAAGATATTCGATTCGTCTGATATCAAGAGCAACCCGTTGAAGACCCCGACAAACACTCCCGAACTATACTTTGAAGTGGCTGGCGTTGTCGAGTAAAGAAAAGAAGGAATATACTGAAAACTTAGAGGTTTGCACTCGGAATCCTGCTATTGTGATAATGATCACTCACAACCATGAGCTTCTCAAAGATATCCTTCGCCAATATGGTCCTGCTACGTCTAAATTCGAGTGGCGTCACTCCATCATTGTTAAAAATACCTCGTCAACATGGAGTGATGTCACGAGATTCCACTTTGTTGATCTTCTTTATTGACACTTCGAATTCCCGACAGTGACAAAGCACCTCCCGCTGGTGAACCACAAACTATAGAGTCTGTGACGGAAGACATTGCTCGTTTCAACATCACGGGGAAGAAACTAACCAGCAAAGGTGGTGGACTAGAAAAGTGTAGAGGTTACAGTTACGTTTAGTATATGATACTTTAGTATTCGAAGTCCATCTATCCTATAGTAACGATCTGTTGATAAGAAAGTGCAACTTGCTTCACAAGGGGGCCGACACTTTCATCGTGACCATGAGACTACATTCACAGAAAAGTCAACTGGAAACGTACCGTACTCTCAAGATATCTCGAATTCTAATTGACATGTTAGAGAGTTACGTCCTGCCTTATCAAGCACACCACTTCGCTTTTCCTTTGCCTCGGGCCCACCCGGATGACCACCGTTTCTCTGGCTTTCTTCTTCTAACTGCACATTTGTAGCTTTCTGATCTTCCAAACGCTGCTCTTCTGATATAGTAAGAATTCCGGTGTCCTTGAGTGTTTCTTTCGGGTATCTTGGCATAGACTCAGTATGTCATTCTCCTACCTAAGATGTATCTTGAGCTCTTGTTACTGCATGCCAAATTTAGAGACCCAGCGCTCGGGAGACGTGCTGGCAATTTATCGCACATATCTTCCACATCACGCAGGTAAAGAGACAGTTAGGGAGGATCCAGGTCTTATTGCACAATCATCTTTCCCTCTAAATTGGCCAAGTTTTTTTAGGCGTACTATCATGTTATAGACTTTAGTCACTAATCATATCCAGCAACGTTGATCGAGGGATGTTGTACATAGTTGCAAGACTTTCTACTTTACAACACATGTTAGCCAACCACTACCGACATTTCATTGAAAGTTTCAGTGAGATCGCGAAGCCTATAACAGACCTGGCGAAGGTTCACTTTGGAAATGAAGCACTCAGGTTTCTCTGGTGGCGAAACAAGAACTGGAGCGTTAGTTCGTGAACGCCCCGATTTCACAATCATTCGATGAAGCAGGCCAACGGCCGTTCTTACAAATACCCCTCAGTGGGCAATGGCAGTGGTTCTGGTGAAAACCCATGGACTGGAAGGCGAAGACGACAGGAGGCCCTGTGAACTCGTCTCGAAGAAATACCTCAGAGCCGAAGCAAGATACGACGCACATGACAAGGAACTACCAGCAGTCACGAAAGCTTTGAAAGAGTGTTCCATCGAACTCAAGGGCCTCAAGACACTCGAAGTCGTATCCTGACCATAAGAAGCTCGACGTGTTCAGGAATGCAGCCATCTTGAGCGAACGCCAACGACAATGGCGCAAGGAGCTAGCAGACTATGACTTTCAGATTGTGAACCGGGAAGGAAAGAGGACTGTGCTACCCGATCTTCTCTGCACATTGTCAAGAGTCACACTACGGACTGAAGACGACGACCAGTCAGCGGATCTTTCTTGCGAGCTTCTTCCGGCGAATCGGTGGACGACAAAACCTTCAATCTGCTGACCTCTAAGATCAGCATGGGCAGCAGACGAAACGATAGCACTAATCCAGAGGGAGACGGAGAGGCCGCGGGATTTCAACATGATGAAAAGAGCACTCTATGCAAAACTCGACAAGTGGCCAGGAAATCCGCAAGCACAACTTCAAATGAATATTCAGGACTGCGACCTGATGGGCGATTTTATCGTGACAAAGGGAGGCCGCATCATCTTACCTCCGGACACGAGTAAAGCAACGAGGAAAGATCTGATACCCAGCCACCATGAGACAATGTCTACTAGCTATCACGGATTCGTTCGAACATTGGGCAGCTTGAAAAAGAATCTATGGTGGCGAATGACGGACAAGAACGTCTATGTGACCCAATGCCCCGAATGCTCACAGCTTATGCAGAGCAATTCTGATGATCCAGACCTCGTGCACGACTTAGAACCACCAACCCAACCATGGGCGTCAATCAGAATGAACTTCATGGGTCCATTTCCACCGTCAAAGGACGGATCCGCCATCAAGGAATTCCACTACATGCTGGCCGGGATGGATAGTTTCACCAACAGTAGGAGTGACAACTTCAATTCCGGATCTTTTGCGAGTTTGGGCTCCCAGTCGAGGTTCATATTGATCGCAGCGCCGCATTCAGATCTACGTCTTTCTCTTTCGCCGAGTTTTGCGCGATGATTAATGCGAAAGTGATAGCGTAGACGAAGAAAGCAAGCAAGCGTGTGGAAAGCCATTTCGAAGGACCACGTCAACCGGACCAAATACATCTCGGTCGTGTGTCGACAAGCCATCCGAAGCCGAGATTAAGAGCCGACGTACGATGTCCAGTCCGCATGGATCTGCCGGAGAAACCCTTGAGAGCAAGAGGAGATTAGAAAGTATAGCTAGGGTTTGCGGGAAGGAGGAGACTATCAGTGATCATACAGAGGTCTAGTAGGGTTTACGGTCAATTTAGGATCCAGAATAGTATAGCATAGCTTAAAGACTCTTCAAGCCTGGCACTCTTTCTTCGCCTCTTACCCCTAATTGCTGGTCTTGATAGAACTATATCACCTAAGTTGGGTCGACACACGATACGGCAAGTTCTTTCAGTTACTATAAATTTATATTATGATGCTTTATGTCGCGATGCCACAACACTAGCGTAGTATATCGGCTATAACTGCTTCACAATGACATGAGATACAGATACCACCGTGCACAACTGGCTGATGTTCCTCAGAACCCCGGCTAATAACGTGCTGTTACTTCATCTGCCGAGCAGCTCATTTTCAGCTCTTCCAGTTGTATATCAAAAGGCATTGATATATGCAAGTTCCTTACAACCTCTAAAAGCCGCTAGTTCCCCATCATCAAGTCCACCAAGATAAGGAAGGTGAGGGGTGCGTATCTTATGTACTTCTTTTTTCATATCACCCGAATCACATCTATATTTGAGATATGTATGCTAATATAGGCAAAGAAAGGTCTATATACCATGAGATCGAGTACCGTATTACTGTATACGGAACTATCTGTGTAGATCATCCAACAATGGATGAGGCTGAATTATGCATATAGGGCCTGGAATATTAGCTTTGAATAGTCTAGGATTGGTGATTAGACAATCTTCATTCAAGGACACGTAAGGATAATTATAAAGCTAATCAATTCCAGTAGGTACAAGAGGGAAATTAAGGGAAGCAGCATGTGATGGCTTGGTGGTTGGCCTTATCTTTATGTATATGATCGAAATGGTGGGTGGAAATGATAATCAAGAGGACAACTATAGTGCTCACAGCTAACGTGAAAGTTTGAATTAAGAATTTAGTAAAAATTCATGGATATTGTATTGTACCGTGTTTTTGCTCCATGAAGATGGAGTTTAGAATATCTGATAGTAGAGACATAGTAATAAATATACTAGGGTATATACATACTAGGGTTATCATAATATCTGTATAGCACGCACTCGGTTCTCACGAGTATTCCGATATAAAAAGACTGAAAGTCCATTTTTCGTCTCCAAGCTCGCTGTTTCGCCCTTAGGATTAGTATCGTATTGCCTGCAGTCCGTAAAGCCACAGAGTAATAATTGGCATATATATCCGTGCATTAACAGTCAGCCTACTTATGTTATCAAAGTGTACTGAATTAGACCAATGATAATTTGAACGTATAGGTAATGGATACACTTTGACGTACTGAGATACTGTGTTAATAAATAAGCCCTTGAATTTGCCTTGTAGCCTGCAGCCATACGGTTCAACAGATATCCAAGTCCTCCGGACATTCTATCGGGGTAAAAGTGGCGGCGATTTACGGGCTTATTACTGTGCAATATCTGATAGTCAAGATGATGATTGGGTCTCACCCCAATCCTGATAACGAGAACATGTAACCATACCAATCAAAAGAGCACGATTATTGTAGGCAGCGGGTATGAAAGAGCACGAGATCGCGAAAGGCGAACTTGCGAGGAATGAAAACAAGTACATATGTATACAGATAAAGCTAACATGGCTCCGAGGATGCGGATCGATCCACGGATCACGGACTCGGCATCGACCTTGCATAAAAATTGTCTGTGCGGACAGTAACCTAGCATAGAGAGTGAAGCACGATTTGATAGACCATTTCTTTCTGCTTGTTTGGTTGGGTTTTTTAGTCTACGCAACTATGAAGCTGAGCTTGATTCCAGTTGCTCTGGCAAAGTTGACACTGTAAGATAGAGAGGTTAGCCCAGAGTCTTAGTCCATATTCGGTATCTGATTGAGACTTACATAGAACCCCGCCATTCTGCCTCTTAACTTTATGCACGGTGATCATACTCGGACGTGAGATTGGGAGAACTGCAGCTGAAGATTGGTTTGTCTTGTTACCAAATTTCGTACGGCTCTTCCTTAGCCCATGCTGCGTATAGGGCGAACAAGGAAGAATACGATCCCAGCCAAGATATTACTCATGCACCATAATCATCTAAGCCTGGCTGCTACTAACCTAGTCTAGCCGATGCAAGTGGTGTTGATCTACCACAGGATATCTACTATAAGTATACTGCTATTATCTAGAGCAGGGTTCAAAGAGTGGCTGAGATTCTCTACTATCTATCACCACAATGATTCAGGTTATACTGTCTAGGATCTCGTAGGCAGTCATTCTCTGTTCTCGATAAACAAGACGAATACTTGGCACGACCACACCCCTTTCTCCAATAGTTGATGGATGGTTGGTGATCGTGAAGCGAGAGCCTAAAAAGACTACCATAGAGACACGTAAAAACCGATTGTTACCCCTCTTGGGCTGACTTCGTGTGAGAGCCCAATATATGATAAACGACGGAAGTAAATGGAGATAGAGGAGATAGAAGGATATAGAGAGAATTGCATAGATACCTAATGTAAAGACCTTGGTAGACTTGGGCGGTTCGGTCGGCCTAATACGGAGAGAGACGGGCGCACGACCATGAACAAATGCAGGCTCATATCTAGCTGTACATGTGTATGTGCAGGTGGTTATCAAGCGTGTGTCTGTATGCACTCAGTTCTCACATGGAAAGCCCGGGAAAGATCCAAGATATGTTGCAGAATAGACAGCTGCTCGTGACTACCAGAGACAGATTTACCTACACGGTATCGTTCTACTAAAACCGTGAAAGAATTTATTCACCTACTGCTACACGATGTTCCAACTTGATTGTAGATAGATATTGTAGGTTATATTCACCAGACTTGACTGTGTTATATTCCATTTGTTCCATATGCTCGTGTCCAAATTAGGTGCGCTGAACTTACAGAAAGTGAGACAGAAAACGCCACAAAACATGATCTCAGTGTGGCTTTGTTAATTTAATTAATAGTATGCCTCTTAATGCTTAAGAGGTAAGGGACCTACAAGATGATCACAAGGCAACGAGTACGAGAAGATCAGGCTCTAGTTTGTATGCATGTACATATCTACATATCTATGGACACCAAGATACACCAGTTATTTTTGCCCGGATTATTGCATTTCGACAAGAAAAGACAAGGCAGGATGCAGTCGTAAGCACTTGGCAATAAGAAGTGTAATAACCGGCTCAGCAAGCTAAAAGATGGAGTCTCGCTAATGCAGGTGAGCCAACCTACGGGAGAGATTCTGACGCTATCCAGCAGAGTAAAAAGAAGCCGATACAACCTCAGCATGAGCCCTTTTTGCTTTGCTGCTACAGTTGCTTCCGTAGAGCCCAGAAGAAACTACGACCTTCCAGGGAAATGTAACCGACAGTAGAATTGGTAGCTTTAGTAGTAGTAAGTAGCACTAGGGAATGGCGGTAGAATCAGAACTTTGACGGAACTGCTGAGAAAACAAGGGAAATAGACCCCGAAGCGTATTAGCCTCAAGGAACAGATTCCACAGGTTGAGTATGTTGAAAAATAGATAAATGAGTGCGGAGTGCAACGCTGTCAGGGATGTCGACCCTAGGAAGCCTGAAGAGGGCCTTGAACAACTGAATAAAAGAGAGTTTATTAGCCGAAAGGAATTGCGACACGGAGGTCCGATGGGGGACAACAGATACAGGTCGGCTTCCATAATTATGCTGTTGGCACAGCTACAGTGGCTCACCCAGCTATTATAGCAGTCCAATGGCAGAGCTAGCTACGTCGTCCCGTCTAAATCCTGCCTTGAATTCCACGATACGGCTATGTATGTAGAGACGTCGACATTCACAGTCTCCAATGAAGACGAAGAGATGGCAAATCTAGCAAGCAGCATTGCCCCAATCTGGCAGAATCGAACTGGAGACTTGTTGGCAAAGCGGCTCACGGAGAGCCCAACCAAGCACCGGCGCAGCATCTAGAACGGCCGATCCAGCGGTCAAGCGAAGCTATGGCGATGCGATAGCGCAGCAAAGACAGCCAGAGCCTGTTGAGGTTGCGTCTGATGCTGCAAAGAGGCCCGACTGGACGAGACATCAGCACAGCATCCGAACAGTAAGAAGCAAGAGAGCGAGAGAAAAAACAAACCCGCAACAAACCCCTCTTTTCTTGTGTGGCGTTCCCAGGCCCGTGATTGGAGAGCTGGAATAGCCTCTGCGTATATTCTCGCTCTAGTATGGCCACTAACTATTGCGTTCCCGGGGGCCTAGACGATTCTGCGTTGGGCTACAATGTAACGACGGCCGGTGATTCGGTTCTTTTTTTGTTCGGGTTTCTTGGCTGCATCTCAACAGCGTTCAGATCAGCGAGAGCAAAACCGACATCAAAAAGACCAGCACGGCGACCAACTAGGAAATCAGATGCTGTGCTGAAATGATGAAGGAGCGTGAGCTGGCCAGGCTGGACAGACTGTTTTGCATGAGGCGGCTCAAATCGGGGAAATTCTCGCAAGCTGATCGAAGAAGATGGATGGGAAATGCTGATTGTGGTTACAGCGCTATCCGTAAAATCGAAGAGGGGTCCTTTGTTGTCCTTCCTGTCTGTGCTATGAACGCATCCAATGTATCTGTACAGTTGGTGATTCGTTTCAATGCGACTCTCAATAGGTAACGTGCTTCAGGCGACTGTTAGGGTTGCACCCTAGGCTATGGATAAAGATGGATATGCCTTCGCACTAAGCCCATCTCCCAGCCAACCATAGATCAACGGAACTCTTGCCCGCTTCCTCGCTATATCTGTACAACCGTAGTCTTCGCCCCGGCTTCAACCAAAATGACATCCGTAGTGGTGTCATGGTTTGGGCGCTGCCGCCCCCTCTTTGGCAGCGTGCAAACAACCGCTTAGCGACGGAGGTATAGGCTGCGATTGCCTTGAATCCCGATCACTCTCTACGGGGTCGCTCTCATCATAGGTCGGGCTAAGGAGAACCAAAAGTGCTTCATGGCTGGGGAGAGATGAGGCAAAGAATGAATGGAGGAGGAAGGAAGACAAAACGAAACAAAGACACAGCATCCTCTCCAAGGGATAGCGATGCTGCTGGCCGAGATAAGCCATAGACGGCTGGCAAAGGATCGCGCGGCATCATGGGTGAAACTTCTGGCTGGGCTGGGCTGGGCTGGATATCTGGATGTGCTTTGCGACTTGAAGCTTCTTTTCTGTCCCCTAAGATGCTGCCATTGTCTTATTACCTAGCCATAGGGAGGAACAGGCTGGTGGCCAAGACATCTAGCAGAGCTTGACATTGTGTCTATTAGCGTTATTCGCCCTGCCTCCGTCCCTTTGCTCGATCCATTGTAGTCTAAATCTAAATTCCGCCGTGGACTATGATACAGTAGAGATAGAGCTGGGGGCTCTTGTTTGCTGGTTGTCAGCCCTTGGAATCCTCGCCCTAGTATAAGTCTGGAGGTCTGGTAGAATGATTTCCGTTTTAGGCTACTTACACTGATGCGTTGAAGGGCTCTGTAGCGCCTCTTTTTGTTTTTCTTACGGGGCTGATAGAGCGCACTGGCTGCTAGTCGATCCATGCTTGTTTAACAGCAACCTATATAGCCTATATTGTGAAAGGCGGCCGAAGTAGGCGGGGGAACTGTCAGTGTAGCTCGCTTTGATTTTCGTGATTCGTTTCGTCTGGCTGTCTGCCGGGTGGCACAACCACTGGAGAGCTGGCCAATAGCGAGAACCAATTCGTCTTTCGCCTTTAGTTTGGCTGGAAGACCGCTCTTTCGTGCTTTGGATAGCGCCGTTATAGAGCAGGGTCTGACAGTATTTTGCTACAGCGGCATGTCTCAACCACCACGCTAATATCAGTACCAATATTACAGCTGGATTTACACAGTTGTACCGATGGGTAAGGCAGCTTGCGGGTCCCCGGCGCAAGTCCGAAGGTCGGTAATTGTTAGTTGCTAATTGGCACAGGCACTGTAACAGCACTAATGGTATTGCTTGCAGCGATAGCACAGGCTGTGATGAGCACTGTGATACTACGGCTACAAGACTACAGTCAGATATAGAAGCCCCGCTTGGTGTAGAAATAGTGGCACTAATAGAGCAAAAACAGCGCAACTACATACAGATACACTGCTACTGGTAAAAACAGGGCCTCGATCGTGTAATAAAGCCAGACCGGAGATCAAGCGAGAGGCAGCAAGTCTTATTCTGGTTCATTAGTATTAGTTGCTGTGGAGAGTGTCCGGACGGCATCATTTCAAAGCGCGAAGTGACGAGCTGGAAAGGAGGGGGGGGGTAGCAATGGAAGAATGGCGACGCCTATTGTAGTAATTCGTATGTGTCTCATTCCTACCATGTGTTTTCAGGTCCTTTTCCTGAAATCTGCAATATAGCGTTAGAAAGAGGGAAAAAAAGAACAAGGGATTAACTGGAAAACAGGCATGTTTGGAAGAGACCCCGGACAGTGACAGAGGCGAGAGATCGACCAAGGCAAGTAATGGTTAATGCTAGCAATCACAGCAATGGTAGCAGTAGTAGCTAGCAGTCAGAAACACGGCGTGCCGAAGGTAGGGGGCAGAAACTCCGAGCTGTCCATGTTTCTAGTTCAGTCTCTAGCTGTATAGTAGGCTGCAAGTCAGACCAGTCATGTTATCTGCCTTGTCTGTCTGTCTGCATGCAAAGAGACGAAGGGACGAGAGTTGGGGGGTCCGTCGTCCCGTCGTCCGAGAAATACTTGCCTGCTTAGCCTCCAGAGGGCCAATGGGAGAGCTAGGGCGCCGACGTCGAGAGCAGTCTGAGAAGGCCTGGGTTTTTCGAATATAAAACTAGCCGTCCCTCCACGATATCTGGTCCTTGTTTCCCCCTCTCTCTCTCTCCATCATCCGCATCCGCATCTTCCTCTCGCCTCTTCATCAAACACTTCTCGCTCTCAAGCCTTTCATCTCTACCTCTTTCTTTGCCACCTTTCAAAATGGCTCCCGCTGCTGTCTCTGACGTCACCCCCGTCTCTATCGAGTCGGCCAACCCCGCCAAGCCCTTCGCCGGCAAGGTCGCCGTTGTCACCGGTGCCGGCCGTGGTATCGGCCGCGGCATTGCCCTCGAGCTGGGCAAGCGTGGCGCCAACGTTGTTGTCAACTATGGCTCCTCGGCCAAGGCTGCCGAGAGCGTCGTCGCTGAGCTGATCTCCTACGGCACCAAGTCCATGGCCATCCAGGCGGACATCAGCAAGCCCGAGGAGGTCGCTGGCCTCTTCGACAAGGTCAAGGCCCAGTACGGCCGCATCGACTTTGTCATGAGCAACTCTGGCACCGAGGTCTGGTGCCCCGAGGAGAACGTCACTCCCGAGCTGTTCGACCGTATCTTCAACCTCAACTGCCGTGGCCAGTTCTTCGTTGCCCAGCAGGGTCTCAAGCACTGCGGCCCCGGCGGTCGCATCATCCTGACCTCCTCGGTCGCTGCCACCATGACCGGCATCCCCGATCACGCTCTGTACGCTGGCTCCAAGGCCGCCGTCGAGGGCTTCACGCGCGCCTTCTCTGTCGACTGCGGTAAGAAGCAGATCACCGTCAACGCTATTGCCCCTGGCGGCGTCAAGACCGACATGTACGACGAGAACGCCTGGCACTACGTCCCCAACGGCCAGCCCGGCATGGACATGGCCAAGATCGACGAGGGTCTTGCCAACTTCTGCCCTCTGCAGCGTGTTGGTCTCCCCGCCGACATTGGCAAGGCTGTCTCTCTGCTGTGCTCGCCCGAGTCTGAGTGGATCAACGGTAAGATTCCCTGTATCCCTCCACCAACATAACGTAGTATCTCAGAAACACACCTGCTAACACTGCCTCTTCTCTGCCTGTAGGCCAGATCATCAAGCTGACCGGTGGCTCTGCTACCTAAGTGGCTTCGCCCTCCGCCTTTCCCCCTTTGCTATCGTGCTCTGCTGTAGCGTAAGCTTCTTAGCTTTCTGCCGCTGCTGCTGCCACCTGGAATAGAGATGGTCTGTTGACTACTAGTGCTCGTTGTTATTATATAGAGGGTATGGATGAGGAAATCGCGCAGAGACTTCTTTACTATCGAGTCTGCTGTCAAAAGGATGTTGGATTGCACATTTACAGGTTGTCCTGCCCTCGTTTCTACATATGTTGAGTTTTTTTTTCTGTATTCAGATCGTTTTAATGTATTTGCTATGATTTAAATTACTACCTCTGTACGTGACGTGACTGTGAAGGAACTACGCTATGTGTTTTACGCCATTCTGCTAACAGCTGAATCCTCAGCAACTGCAGCCTCGATAGTTGGTAGGCCTTGGGACGCCGACTAGACACGGACTACTGGCTTAGCTATGTTGGGCGAGTTGACGTTGGAAAGCTGGGCTGCTGAGTGACGGTCATTGCTAATTTTCTATTATTTATATCTTAGTTGGATGAATGAAATACCTCTACTGATTCTTAGGAATGACATGATATGATGCTAGAAATGCCACTGAAATAAAAACAACACAACCCTCTGATCATCACCTTAGACAATATCCTGCATCTCGTTTCCAAACATCCAGAACTCCCAAAGCCGCCTGTATTGATCGGTCCAAACATGCCGCTAACACCGTACCAAGCTCTGGATTTTCAACTAGACGTGCACAGAGGCCTCGAAACATTATGAGAACAGACTTGGCACGCTCTAGATATGCAAACAAAGCCTCGAACGAAGACTGAGGCGAAGACGCAGCCTCTCCGGCGCCCACCATCATGGCCGGAGGCTCTGCAAACGGAGAGATCATTGCTGCGTTGTTATTAGTCGTCAGAGGCGATGTTGGCGACGAACACGAGTGCTGTTGGTGTTGGTGTTGGCAGATAGTGGTGTATAGAGGCAGCGTTTTGCCTAATGTCGTCGCAATCAACATGGCCGTGACTTGAAGACTGCCCATGTTCATGCAAAAGTTGCACGATAGCATTGCTGCGCACGCATCGACAGCCTTCTCTCCGGCTACAAGAACGGCTTGCATAAGAGCCGGCGAAAGCGCTGAGATGTCGGGCAGTTCTTTGAGCGAATCAACTACGTGGCCGTAGCATTTGCAGGATGATATGCCGATGCCGAGACTGCCGCCGCCGCTGTCGCCCGGCGAAGAGCGCTGGCGGAACGAACTACGCGATGACGATGTCGTGGCAAAGTAATCGCTTGCTGGCATATTAGCGTACGAGCTCAGGTCGGCGATATCGGCCTGCTCAAGCCACTGTTTTGTCAAATGCGGCGCCATCTCCATATCGAGTGATAGCGAGCGGCCATGTGCTGCGAGGTTTTGCTCAAGATCTGGCATGGTGCCGGCCACGGCGATGTTATTTGCGCTCCACGGGATATTGACATTGTACATATCGCCTAGCAATCGCGGTCAGAGCTTGAACTCGACTAGTTCTGGAGTTGTTGCACTTGGGAGGAAAACGACACTGACATACCTGACAAGACCTCGCCTCGTGCCCATGCCTCGTTCTGGGCATACATCTGCATCTGGTACTGGTCACTGAAGAAGATAGCTTCGGCTTGGTCTGACACGGGCGAGAGCGGCCCAAAGCCACCCATCTCGTAGACCGTAGCCGGCGTCATCGGATCAGCACGCGGCTTTCCCGCTCTACTAGACGGCGAATACTTGCAGTATATGCCGCACGTAGAACAGCGTGAGCAGGTAGGCCGCGCCTTTGAACACTTGACCTTGGCCTGGAAGCAGCCATCGCACGAAGCGCGCATCCGCGGCTGGCGAGCCTTGGGCATTGCCGAAGCTGAGGCGGAGGAAGACATGGAAGAGGTGGAAGAGGTAGAGGAGTGTAGGGTCAAACTGAGCAACTGAAAAAACAAGCGAGAATAAAACAAAAGCAACCTGGCAGGCCGTGGTGAGATATATGGTGGGATAGTTCTGTGTATCGGTATGCTAAACCACAAGGCGGCTATCCGTAAAGCTAGCAAACGGACCGGTGCATTGACAGCGGGACCTGGCAGACTATTATATATCCAGTGGCGTAGCCAGGCCAACAGCTTGGCCACTTGTGCAGCTGTACGTAACTGGGCTTGCCTCAAAGGACAGGAGAGCCCTGGCCTCTCCTGTGCTTTCTCCAATGTCTCGTAAGGATCTTGGTGTGACACGCCAGTCGAACCTGCTTCCTTTCGAGTGAGATGGAAGCCTCTCATAAATAGGATTCTACTATTAGACCACCTACTGATTGCCACCTTCTATGGCTTTCCTCCCCCCCCCCCCACCACCTGCCGAAGGTATGATAGTGATGGTATAACACGTAAACAAGACGGTGATTCCAGCACTACACAAACTCCAAAGACGAGAGACCTGCCTATTTGTCCGGCTGTCTTGCAGTAGCTGGCTAGGTCGAGGCGACAGCGTAACAAGGAGGAGAAAGATCTACAGGTGGAATCATGCAGTCGCAGCTGTCCATTCGCTGATTCGCCATGGGCTGCACTCTAGTTTATGATATCATGGCTAGATAAGACGCCTCCGCGCAGTAGAGTTGACGAGTAAGATTGCTAGTTCTTCGTAGTGCGCAAGCGTGTGTAACACAGCATGCACCAGACAAAACAGCTCCTTAATAGGGTACAAAGAAGACAAACGGCTTTACCACCGCGGCTGATTATCTTCGTTCTCTTTATTCATCTTCTGCAACTCTCCGGTGTTATACGTTTGAAATGAACCCTGCGGCTGTTGGTCGACGTGGTAAAATGATAGAAAATGCTTCGTCATACGTGTTGTTTTTTGTACGTGGTTCAACCTGATGGCACCAGGACATCCGAATGGCGGAGATCGGATAGATAGCCTAGCAAATAAGACTTGAGCTGCTCGAGACCACTATATGGAGGCGGCAGGTTCGTGTTTTATGTGTCCGTCTGCCTCATTTAGTACGCGGCTACGTCTTTACGGACTTTGGGAGATTTTCGTGCTTCTTTTCGTCCTGGCTGATTCATTCTTTGGCGTCACACTATAATCGGTAATCCAAATATAATTGTGAATACGAAATAGCCGGGTACTGGATTCTACTTTTAGATTGTCTGCTGTCGTTTATAGCTGGCTGGACAAAGAACTTCGTGATCGATATATATGTCTCTTTGATTTATGACTTGAATTGTACATTGGCACTGCTAACCACCTTGAACTGTATGAGTTGATAATGCCAAGGCATGATTCTGTGTGTCCGTTTCAGAGGTCCTTGGCTAGAAGAGGAGTCACAGTTTCTCGTCATCAATGTACTACAATCCATTGTATCTTGAGTCATCTATAGCGAGCCTATAGAGCTAGCCTAGTATTTACTTCTATTCTAGAAACTCTAGTAACAGCACGCCTTTTCTCATAATGCCGTCGACTATGCGTGCTTCTATTGTCTTGCTATGTGTTGTGTTGAGGCTTAAAATAGTGTGGCCAGCTGGCTTCCATGTTACGCCTCGTTTTCTTGGACTCGAACATGATTCGAGTAACTTTTTATTTTCTTACTTTTATCATATATTCTCAGACCCAGATCAGCCTCTGCCGCAAACTCGCAATTCCCACAGTCAATCATCGGCCTGTCTTTTGTTTTTTTGTTTTTTGAGTTGGATGTCTAACATGCTATTTTTGATCGCGGCCTGTCTAGACTCTTCTCTTCTCAGATTGCTTACTATCCCGGCAATATCTAATATAAAAAGTCTTAGAAAAACAATCGCTGCGAGCGAGAAAAAGCGCGGAAATGTTCTGGGTTAAGTGACAGTTTCCCCAAGTTCCTGGATTCATTTGTTGTAGCGAATAGTGTTTCACGTCTTTAGCGTACACTCATAATCGTGATTTCATACGTATGCAACCAACTTCACAAGATACAATTATGCATGTTTCTGATAATTACAACTTGAGTACACATATATGTATGTATGTAAGCTGGGCTTACCAACTTCTCACCCAACACCTTCGTTTCCCTCGTCAAGGCTACGATAGAGAGCGCTGGCTGGAAGATCTTGCAGCCTAACCACGTAGATCATTTCCTATTCTCGTATACTGGTAGAGTCTGTGTTGGCTGTGCAGGACCATATTACTACATATAAAAGCATGCATAGTGTGTAGTCGGGCGTAAAAGAATAAGCCAAGCCACATATACATACGAGTCGCAGGTACGATGTTCGTCTTCGTGTGGTGAAATCTAGCATCTTGGGCTTCTAGTAATATGGTAAGCAAAACCTAATACACAATGTCGGTTAGACTGTATCGAGGAACTCTGATACCAATGCATCGCATGTACATGATTTGTCGGCTCAATGGTATCCCGAGTCTCGGGCAACCCCGCCATATTGCATACGGTCAGCCAATTGTTGACGGACTCCTGCAACTAGCTTGTTTATGGCATCATCATTCTCCTACTGTACGGAGACATAATTATGTAGGCTGCATCTGTCTTACCAACAGCTATCGTCGCCCTACACATAGCTACTATAGGTGCCTCTGATATCATCCATAATTCAAAATCTAGTACAATATGACCATCAACGTATACTATCTAAGCATTCAAACAGTACGATCGACGCTTCTTAGCTTGTATATCTTGGTTCCCTATTCGTGACGTAAAATTTCAGGTGTCCCCCTCTATCATCACTCACTAGTATAATAGAAATGTTCCGTCAGCGACAAAACTTATAGTATCGCTGTTGATAACCGCTATAATATTCATAAAGCTCTACAGTTGCCTATATATCCTCATGCGGATATTGCCTGTGTGATAGCCACTGGAGTCCGGCTCACTTTCTTGTTACATAAGTGTATAGTGACTACACAACAGAACATTATCTTCCCTGCCTACCAAACATTTACCGTTATATCTATACTACTAGTAGCTTAAACAAATAAAGAAAACTCTATTTGTGTATCATGTTTGAAACAATCGGCATGACAACAAGAAAATAGCAACAATACGACAACTTCAGTATATCCTGCCGTATCATGTAGATCTAATTTTCGAGCCACCTGCATAGCCGATACTATAGATTCAGTTTTTGCGTCCTCATGCAGCCTGCAACCACATTGACCTTCTTCAACACAGCCACTGCAAAGAGAAACTATGATGTAAAGAAAAGAAAGAAAAAACGCAACCAGTACCTTGCTATGGTCTTGCTGCTGAACATCATTGCGCCTTGACCTCTTCTTTGTGCTTGCGTAACGGAAAACCCACTAAGCACGGTCTACTTATATCACGCTTGGATACGTTTTGCCGATCCTTGTTGCCCGTCTTAGAACCTATGGACCGTGCAATAGTTCAGGCAAGAGCTGAAAAAAAAAGGCTTTGATGGAAGCCGCAAACAAAGGCCGGGGTTTGCCTTCGATATTGTACAAATCTGCGCTAGGTCTCTTATATAACTATATCTACCAAGAGAATTAGATCATATAGACTGTGTTAAACTGTACCGCGGTATTGATATGTAGATTCGGACATATACACATCCCGTTCCTCCACAATCATGTTTCAATTTCTCTTTAATGTATCTTAGACTCTGTGGTTATCATTTAGCGATTCCTTTGCGAAACTATACCAAATGTCATGGCTATATTTATGTTTCACGCCAAGTTTTTTCCGTCCTAGTCAACACTCTTTGTTCCATCTTTCTTTTCTCTTGAACATGTAGCTTTCCTTGTACGATTGGTACACGCGAATGACTTGATGAAGCAGAAACATCCGTCTTAGCAAGACGTGGTTGTCGGTTCCTTTCACTCCTTATATTTAGAGACGTTAATTTCACCTATTCATGGAATAGTGACTTGGCAGGTCTAGCTGGAAATATTGTGATTGTATAGTAACTCTTCACTTTCTAGTTTGTCTTTTGGGCCTTGGGTACGCCTTACTTCTTCGTCACTTGGTTTCTAGAGGACGATACGGTGTGATATCGACAATACATGACCTGAAGTGACTTTGGCTCTATAATCTAGTTATGTATAGTCAGTATTTGTCAACTCTGCACAGGGCCATGTATGTCAGGCTTTTTTTGTCGTTTCGCCTACAAAACAACACACTTCTCACTGCGATATTAGAAAAGTGTTCATCGCCACATGCCTAGAAGACATTTGATTCACAACTTGCCGCTATGGTGTATCAATATCTAGCCCTGTATGCGTGTTTCTACTCACTGAAAAATGTAGAGCTTTAAAATTGGGGGTAGATTATATGGTGATGAGACTATCGTGTATTTAAATGAAGTGTAACTTGTGATGCTCATTTTCACCTTAACACATGTTCCTTCATGAAACATTGCATACTTGAAGGCGTGGAAAGAAATGAAACGATAACTAGGGTTAGGGTATACATACATATTTGTACATCATATTGCTTCAACAGGTTTAACAAAGTATACTTGGAGATTTTTTCGAACACAGATATTTTAACATCGGAATTCATTTCGGTAAACTAAACGAAGGAAGCATTTTAACAGTTCAAGTTAGGCTAACCAACTACATGTAAATTCCAAAAACCCCGTTTTTTGGAAACAACAAGTACTTGGATAATGTTTCAAAGTTCACTTTGTGATTTTTGTTACTACAAATACAATACTGAGCTTTTTATCACCTTTATAGGCATTAAATCATTGATACTTCTTATGCCATCCATGTCTGATTACTAAAACAACTTGATATTGACAACATATACATCACAATATCTTTGCCAATAAGTTAAGTAGACACTTCATACGTTAGTTCCAATTATAATAGACATGCTCAATTACAATGTATACATGTGATGAAAAATTTCCAGACAAAAAACAAAAGACTTAATTTACTATTTGATCGAGGCAAAGCCGATTTCTCAACAAAAATCTATCAACCCAAAGTCCAGCTGCAAAAGCAGCAAGAGAAATAACAACTAAAATTGATACAAAGACCAGAAATCCAAAAATAAAAACAGAGAAGAAAATCGAAGATAGGAAAGAAGAAGATACCAAAGAAAGATGATGTAGACGAACAGGCAGATTGTAGCGCACAGCATGTATCCAGACTATAACATGATGTGACCCAATAACTGCAGAGGTGGCCGACAATATTGAGATATATGTGAGGAGACACGACAAGAAGAACAAAGGAATGGAAGCTGAGACATCCACAAGAGGCAGTGATGCCAACGATGGAGAACTGCGCGGAGACGGAATTGGAAGCGAAGAGGCTACCGACGGAGTGGGATAGGTGTCATACTTTAGTTGACCAGAGCCTGGCGCATGAAGTCCCCCAGTTTTTTGGCGGGCTCGCCGTGCATCATCGTGAAGTGGTTGCCAGGCATGTGGTAAGATGTGATCTTCTCCCAGTCGAGGAACTCATCCCAACGGTTGGGACCGAAGTCAACACGGTTTTCTAGCAAGAACAGAGCGTGACCAGTGGGGTAAGGAGAAGGACGGGGATCGGTAGGAAGCTTGCAAACACCGTCCTCACACCAGATGATAGTGATCTTGGGGCACTTGTTGTTAGGGATAGGCTCGGGAGTGTAGTTGCTCAGGGCAGTCACACTGGCAGCGAAATGGGGAAGCAGCCATTCGGGGATCTTCTTGGTGGCAGACTTGCCGTCATCCTCACCCAGGATACCAATATCGGCGAACCAAGCGTGGAGAGAGCGGGGAAGAGGCTCAATGGTCACGGGGCAGGGAGCATCGATGATGATGAGGTGATCGACAACGTCTCCGGCCTTGATGAGCTGGTTGATCATCTCGAAGGCGATGACACCACCAGCAGACCAGCCAGCAAGGGCATAAGGACCAGTAGGCTGGCGACGCTTGATCTCCTGGATGAACTTAGTAGCCATGCCGTAGACGCCGCACTTGAACTCTTCGGGTGTGGTCATGAACGGAGAGAAGAGACCGTAGACAGCCCACTCACGACCAATGGTGCTGATCTCAGTGTAAGAGGTAGCAGAGCCAGAGCCATCAGGGATCATGAACAGCTTGCGGGTAGCAGTGCGGCTAGAACCCTGGAGCATCAGAGAAGAAGCCTTGCGGTGGGGGTAGTTGTCGACCCAGTCGCTAGGACGAGGAGGCTTGATGATGGTGGCAGTGGTGTTACCCGGGTGGGTGTTGATGACACGCTCAGGGCGAGCCTTGGGAACAATCACGGTCGATGAAGATAGGCTAGTGACAGCAGCAGCAGAGCTCTTGGAGCTAGAGTGAACCGCGACGGGCTTGGGAGCAGGAGCGGCCTTCTTGGGGCGGGCACCAATACCTAGGGCCTTCTCAACAGCATCGAGGGTGGCGTGGTCCTGGAAGACACTGCTAGGATAGTCGTTGCCAGTCAGCTCACGAAGCTCACCCAGAATCTGCAGAGTCATCAGAGAATCCATGCCCATAGAGGCCAGATCCGGAGCAGCAATCAGTTCATCGACCTCGACACCCATCTCCTTGGCAATAGTCTGACGGAAGATGGCTTGGACATCTTCGCCGTCATCATCATCGCCAGAGTCGATAGGGGTAGTGACGTTGGACTCGGGCTCAGTGTTCTCATCCTCTTCGCTGCAGTCCTCGCTGTCATCCTGAGATGAAACGGCAGGAGCAGCAGTCTCAAACTGCTTCAGGTAGTTCTTGAAGGCACCAACGCTATCGCAATCGTTGAAAACATGGTTGTCGATGTCAATATCGAGATCCTCACGAATGCAGCCGGCAACAGTCAGACCCATGAGAGAGTCAACACCGAGATCGGCAAAAGCAATGTTATCAGCAAGCTCGTCGTGGGAAACACCGACCTCGCGGGCAAGAATGTCCATCACACGAGAAACGACCGACTTAGTCTGAAGTTTGGCGTTGACAGTCGAGATGTTCTTAGCGGTAACCTGCTTCTTTTCCTTGCCGGATGGAGCAGCAGCCTTGATAGCCTTGGCAGGAGCAGCGCGGGCTGTCTCAGAAGCAGCACCGTTGCGGGGAGGCAGCATGATGTTCATGACCTTGCGAGGAATGCACTGGAAGCGGATATCCTGGCACACACCGACAATACGATCACCATCAAAGATGTAGCAGTCACCAGCCATAACTTTGGAGCCCTTGACAGGCTGCATGCGGATGTAAGAGCGGTAGGTCTTGGAAGGATCCAGTTGCTCAGGTAGGCGAAGAGAGCCCCAGCCGTGAGAAATGTAGACCTGCTCGCGAGAGTCGATAGCATCAGATCCGTTCAGGATGAAACCAGAAATGTGGCAGCAAGAATCAATCCAGTAGGGGTTGAAGAAGAAGTTTCCATCCTCGGGCTTGGTCTTAAAGACAACCTTGGCGGTAGCCTCGCAGGTATCAGAGTCAAGAATGACCTCGTCCATGCCTTGATAGCGTGGGCTGTAGTCAACAAGGGCGTTGAACAGCTTGTAAGCAAGACCACGACCAATCTTGGAGGCCTTGCCTTCGGACTCGGCACGCTGCAGATACTCAATGCGTGACTTGATGAGGTAGTTAACCTTCTCAAACTCGTCAAGCCACTCGGAAGCGTTACCGTACATGACCTTGAGGTAGGCATGCTCGGTCTTCTTAGCACCCTCGCCGGTGGTAAAGCTAATAGTAGCAACACCCTGCTTGAGATCGCAAGTAGCCGTGCAGCGTAGCGTCTGTGGGTTCTTCTCGTCCAGAATGATGGTTTTAGGGACCTCGACCTTGCAAACGTTCATACCAACCTGCTCAGTGACAGTAGGGTTGATTAGGCGGTAAGCATAGT
This sequence comes from Davidsoniella eucalypti, assembly GCA_004009845.1. Taxonomy (NCBI): domain Eukaryota; kingdom Fungi; phylum Ascomycota; class Sordariomycetes; order Microascales; family Ceratocystidaceae; genus Davidsoniella; species Davidsoniella eucalypti. Next base: position 179,201 of record RMBW01000026.1, on the reverse strand, counting down.
CGCAGACCGTCATCGAGATATCAGCATACAGAGTAGATGGCAGCAGAGGTGCGCCATTGCATAGATGACCCTGCACAACCTGGCGGATATCGTCACGGCCGAGGTCAGTCTCAGTCTCGAGCGAGACAACTTGACCCTTGATCTCTTCCTTGGTGACCTTGTGCACACTAGTAGTTGACAACTTGGGCTTGGGGGCGGCCAAAGAGGCAGCAGGAGCAGCAGCAATACGGTTCTTGGTAAGGTTCCAGTCACCGGTGTATTGTAGCCAGTAGTTCTTCTCATCGAAGGCATACGAAGGTAGATCAAGCATACGAACGCTGGAAACGAAGTCACGGTGGAACTCAGACCAGTCAATCTGGGCACCGGCAGTGTGAAGCGAGCACAGGGTGTTGCTGAGGACCTTGTAAGTATCCTCGTTGCGGCGCAGAGTAGGGACAGCAACGGTAGCAGCACCAAAAGCAGCCTTGACCATGTTGGCGCAGATAGGGTGGGGGCCAACCTCGATCCAGATGGTCTTCTCATCAACCAGACCGCTGTTCTGAGCGTCAGTCAAACCACCTAGGAAGTCCACGGCATCGCGAGCGTGGTTGCGTAGGTAGGCAGGGTTAACCGACTGTCCAGCAAGAACCTTGCCGAATAAGGGAGAGATGACGGCAATTCTAGCAGGCTTGAACTGGACAGCAGAGGCAGCAGCCTCGAAGTCGTCCAGAATAGGCTCGACCTGAGCGCTGTGGAAAGCGAAAGGAACCTTCAGCTGGGTACACTTGAAGCCAGAAGCAGCCAAGTCAGTGGCAATAGTAGCCATCTCAGCAGCAAGGCCGCTGATGACAGTCTCGCGGGGACCGTTAATGCAGGCAATGTTGATAGACTCGGCACGAGGACCAAGAGCCTCCTTCACAACAGCAACAGAGCCCTGGATGGCAACCATGGCGTGTGTGCCTGCGGTGCACTTGGACACCAGAAGACGGGCACGAGTACCAACCAAGAACAGAGTATCACTAGCAGATAGGACACCGGCAGCATACAGAGCGGCATACTCGCCCAGAGAGTGACCGAGGACAACCTCGGGGGTGATTCCCCAAGACGCCCAAAGACGCGTGAGAGCCATCTCAAAGGCACAGAGACCGGTCTGGACCACAACAGGCGACAGCTTTACAACATCGGGCTCGGAGCCATCAATGAGAGGCATGAACGAAGGGAGACCGTGGATAGATGCAACACGGTCAAACTCATCAATAGCCTCGCGGAAGATGGCGTGGTTGGCATACAGGGTCTTTCCCAGGCCAGCGTAGTGCGAGCCCTGGCCAGTGAAGAGGAAAGCGGTCTTGGGCTGCTTAGCAGAGACAGGAGAGAAATCACCCTTGAGCTTGGCCTCCAACTGGCGCTGAGCATCAGCCAGATCAGTAGCAGCCACACTCATGCGCCAGTAGTGCTGCATGCGACGAGCAGTGGTGGAGTAAGCCATGTGGCTCAATGGAATATCCGGGTTTGCCTTCATGAAGGCAACCAGGCGCTCGGCGTTGCGCAGCATGGAAGTCTTGCCCTTGGCAGTGACTGTAATAACTTGGGTAGAACGACGGTCCTGCGAGGCCGCAATGCGGCGAGGAGCCTCCTCCATGAGAATACCGGTGTTGCCACCAGCGGCACTGAAGTTGTTGATGAAAACGCGGCGCAGCTTGCCATCCGAGCGCTTGAAAGGAGTCATATGGAAAGCAATGTTGACGTTACGGTCAGATAGATCAGCAGGGAAAGTGTGGTTGATCTTGTTCTTGATACCGACGTGGGGTGGGATGGCGTTCTTCTGCAGCATGAGCAGGACCTTGCACAGCGCAGTAACACCAGAGGCAGCCTCACCGTGACCGATATTACTCTTGACAGCACCTAGGTACAGAGGACGGTCCGCAGTACGACGGCGGTCAGCGGGTGCGAAAACGTCAGTGACTGAAATCATCTCAGTGCCGTCACCGGCTTGGGTACCAGTGCCGTGCATCTCAACGTAGTCAACATCAAGGGGATCAACACCAGCCTCGTCGCAGATGGCACGAGACAGAATCGACTGGGTAGGACCGTGGGGGTGAGTGATAGAGACGGCATCAGCCGAGTGGTTGGTGGCGGTTCCCAGAATGACAGCGAGCACACGATCGTTGTCAGCTTCAGCATCTTCCAGGCGCTTGACAATAACGGAGGCACAACCATCAGCACGGCAGTAACCATCAGCACCGTCATCAAAGGTCTTGCAGCTGCCGGTTTTGCTGAGGAACTGACCACGTGAAAGACCAGCGAAAATGTCAGAGTTGGTCATGCACGAGATACCACCAACAACGGCAGTGTCACATTCCTGAGACCACAGAGCAGTGCAAGCAACCTGCAGAGCAGCGGCGGAAGACGAGCAGGCAGTGTCGATGTTCAGCGATGGGCCACTGAAACCAAAGTGGTAGTTGATACGTCCAGGACCAAAGGCACGCACACCACCCGTGATGTAGTAGGTATCGACCTCTTGGGCGGCGTTCAGCTCACGCCAATCATCCGAAGTCTGACCATAGAAGGTACCAATGCGGTCCAGACGGGTGCTAGGAGTGCGGTTAGGTACGTATCCAGACATCTCCAGTGCTTCGTAGGCGGTAGTCAAAGCCATGCGCTGCATAGGATCAGTCTGGAAAGCTTCACGGGGACTCATGTTGAAGAATCGAGGGTCGAAGAGACCAGGGTTCTCGATCCAGCAGCCAAAGGGTGTGTGACTAGTGTTGATCTTCTTTCCAGTAGGATCGTAGTGAGACTCAACGGGGAAACGATCGGCGGGAACCACTCTGTGGACATCAAGACCCTTTGCCAACAGTTCCCAAAGCTTCTCGTGGGAGGCAGCATCGGGGAAACGACCAGCCATACCAACGATGGCCAGCTTAGTGCGGCCAAGCTGAGGACCGTGGGCACCAATCTTGCCTGAAAAGCCATCACGGGCGATTTGCGAGGAGCGGAGTGAGACAGTGAGGCCGGTTTGGCTTTCAATGACACGTGCCAGAGTAGCGCTGACGGCAGTTGGGCCGTAGGGGATGATCAGGCACTCGTTCTTGTTGGAGTCAAAGGCGCGAGCGGTAGCAACGCAGCCCTCGACGGCCTTGTTGAATAGCAGGGGCTCGTTCAGGCACTCCCAGGCAATGGAGCGGAACAGACCAGCAGGTGTATTCTCGCTGATCCACTCACCGTTGCTAGGGGACATGACAGCAGAGCGGGGCTCGCTGTTCTCGAACACCTTGACGAACTCTGAATCTTCCAGCTTGAGAATCTCATCCAGGTCAGCCTTGCCGTGTAAATGGGCGGCATGGTAAGGGCCAAAGACGGGAATCGGGGTGGTCTTGGAGTCAAAGATGCCAGATGCGGAGATCTTGGCGATGGTAGAAGGCTGTCCAGAGATAGCAACGTTGGCAGCCGAGACGGCGCTCACGTAAACTTGGCTAGCAACAGGGATGTTCTACGAGGTTGTCAGTATGCTGTAGACATGGAGAACGAGATATCACAATGATGCGAAACTTACGTTTTGGCTGTGAAACTTGGCAAGAATCACCTTGGCCTTCTCCTCGGTGACGTTGGGCACAATGTGAGTCCATGAAGGCGACTTTTCACCGTCGGCAACAGGCGACAGCTCATCAGCCAACTTGCCGACATAGCTACCGAGACGGAACACTAGCAGGACAGTCTGGATACCGAGAGGTACCAGTTGCGAAACGTTCTTGGCCATAGAGATGGCGGCCGCAGCAAACATACCGGTGCACAGACCGACATTGAAAGTGTGGCTCTCCGCAGTGTGGTCTTCCGGCACCTTCTCGGCGCGGCTGTTGAGGAATAACGGTTAGCATGGAGCCAAATCGACAGGCAATAACAGTAGTGGTATTTCAGACTTACTCGATGTACTGGGCAATTTGCGTGATGCACAGAAGAGCGCTATCCACGCCGGAGTGGCGTCTAGTCTGGCAGTTGTATTCTTCGTTCAGTTGATAAAGTGTACGGAAGACAGGGATTCTGGCACGCTCAACGGTGGGCAAGGACTCAATCTCATCGCGCAGGGCAGAGCCGGCACGCTCCATGAAGGCCTTCGTTACAATGCCGGGCTGGCCCAGGCGGCAGAACTCGGACAGACAGGTGTATGTGTCCAGGGACTGGTCCCCGAAGAAGTTGAAGGCCATCTTGCTCTGGGTCATCATCTTGGCGATTGGTAGATGACTGTGAGATAATGTTGAATATGGTGTTGGTGAATAGAGCACACAAAATACAAGGCTCAAAAGATGGATATTAGGATAGAAAGAATATAAACAGCGAATAAAGCAGAAAAGTCTAACAGATGCTGAAACGAGATAGATGATGGAATAGATACAAACGTCAACTGCAGGTCTGGAGTCTGGAGTTGATAGTCTGGGAAGAGATAACAATACTAAGAAGGCAAAGCAACGATAATAACAATAGAGTCTGGGTCTGGAAGATAAATAAGTAAAACAAAGAACAAGATCAAAGCAACAGAAGCAATAATAGGAAGATCGCGGCGTCAAGAGGCACTAGAGAAAGACGGACTAGAGGAGTAGTGAACAAGGTCAACGAAGCTCGCTATATAGGATGTAAAGATATAGAAAGTATGTTGCGACTAAGCAGCAAGCTAGAAGATAACAATAGGGTCTGGAGATAATGGAAGTCCTCTATTCGGGTCTCGTGTTTGATCAGAGCGCCTCTTGGTGAGCAGAAGGAAAGAGAGAGATGATGAGGGCGTTGGGAGCCTTGATATATATAGAAATCCAAAACACAGCAGAATGCCTAGCCTGGGGGTTGGTGTACATCGCCGCAGCCTTCCTCACAGGCGGCAGCTGCGGTTTTCTTGAGCTGCTGATGCCGGCGGTCCTGGGAGCGGGCCAATCAAGAAGTCTCCAGCTGGGCTGACGGCAGCCATCTAGGGAAGCAGCCCCAAGAACACCCAGCCCAGCCAAGCAGCCGTGTGGCTCCTGCCCTGGGGAGCGGCGGAGACAAAAACAGAAGGAGAGGCCCAAAGAAGACAGCAGAAGAAACAGTATCTGATTATCTGCATGTCCGTCTTTTAGTACGGGTGGTAGTTGCAAAGCCAGAACAGACACCACTGCCAACGTTCTATATTGCTTTTGTGGTACTTTTTGGTGCTGTCGGGTCCCAGGTTGTCACTGCTATTGCGTCTGCTTCTACAGTTGCTTCTTCAGCTACTATCAGTGCGATACGTCCGCTTCCCTCGAGCGATCTTCCCCAAAGACATGGCTTTGTATGTGGGTGGCTAGGCAGGCCTTGGATTGACCAGATGTCCGTCTCTATGCAGCTCGTGCAGAAGAGTAGCAGTAGCCAAGTCCATTTTGCTACTGTGGTGCCCTAGCGAATATGATTACACACAGCAGCTGTTGATATGATACCAACTCACCAATATAAACACCGTCTCTTGCTCCAGTCCAGCAGGGTGTAGTCGATCAAATATACTCTAATACGCCCCCCTCGTCTTTTGTTCTTAGTGCTCTCGGCAGACACGGCCAAGCTGGCTCTACAAGCACGCTGGCATTTAATCGCTATTTTATTGCGTTTTCCCAATTGGGACTCCGCGGCCTCTATGATTTGCTCGCTGTGTTTTTGTCTCCCTGTTCTCTACACCCGCCACCCCTCGCTTTTTTAGCTCTCGTTGTTTTCTCCGTTTCCACTGCAGTCCGATAAACTAGCCTCCCTTTTACCTATTCTTTTGGTTCATGGTGGTGTAAGTATCTTCTTCATTTCATTGGGTCTTTGTCACACGCCTGGCTATATTTATCTTCTTTTAGAGTTAGTCCATGGTCACATCAATTCTAGACCAGAGTGGGAGTGGTGTCTCTATCATCGTGTAGGTCCGTATCATGGTCGCCATAGTATTAGTACACACTATGTACATATCTACATAGCATACCTCGATTATAGCGTGCCAACAGGCCAGTTCCATGTACTTTTTTTGTTCCGTGTGATCGCCACAAGTGCCTTCTATGTCGGGCCCGGTTGACTGTTGTTCTTTGGAGATCCAGCGCTACCGATAGCGCTGAACCTGCCGTGGCTACAGCACATCGAACCGCCCGGTAGAGCTGTACCACGAAGCGCCCAGCACTATTTCCCTCGTTTCCTTGCACGCCAGCATCTGGTTTCCTTTCGGGGGCTGCTGGCCTCTAACCCTAAATTGATGTGGCCAGGGAGAATAAGGAACACTGAGAAGACATTGTGTCTTTGTCCTCCCCTCCGCACCCCCTTTGCTCGGGTGTTCACTTTGTCTCTGTTCCTGTCGCACTCTTCCTGTCTATCCTGATGCTCGCTCAGTCAAGTATGTATCTTCCTGTACAAGTTCATGTATGTAGCGGTGGCAACAGCACTAACAGCAGACGCGAGCTCTACTGTAACCCTTCTGTGGAATGATAATCAGAGCCTCCATCCATGCAGAAATCGACACAAATGCATCCTTTTCTTTACCGGCTGGGACTTGTTTGCCATGGGGATTACTTCCATGATTTATGTTGCCTAGATTGTCCCGTTTAGCTTCGCTTCTAGCCTTGCCGGGCTAAAGTAGCATTTAGCGTTAAAAAGATGGTGTATACTACCCTAAATATATGCACTAACCCTAACCTTGGCTTGTCAGACCTCTTGTTTATACAAGCCCAAGAATATATGTCGACTAAGCCACGTCTGACATGTTATTCTGACCAAAGCCATGAGAATTACCTCTCATAAGCCTGACTAAAGCAAATCTTGCCACAGCTCACCTCAATCTAATACAAAATCTATAATGGCCATTAACTATTCCAAAACTACGACTTATATATGTAAAATCATCATCATCATCAACGACTTTTATATGGTATGTATAGCATACTCACTGATAGTTTTATATATCGAGGTATAAAAGAAACGTCAAAGTTTATTGAAATTAAGACAGCTAGGATAGGCGGTATCAATATGCACTTGACGAAAATCTAGTACGATAGTGCTATACATATGGGCATGGGTTAGTGCGAGCTGTATACTATTCATAACTCAAGCCTCACCGATAGGTAGGAGGACATAGGGGCAATTAATATTATAAAAAGGCTATGGCAAACTATCTCAAGTGGTGAGTAGATGCAGCTGAATAGTAACGACCACATAAGTGTACTGCTGGATGGCAACAGAAAGGCCAAACATGACAAGGCACACCAAGCTGATAAACCATAGCAAGATGTCAAAAACATGCCGGATATTCTACGAAAGTTCATCGTCATAACCTCATAAGTAAGCGGTGATAAGTTACACCTCGGATCAGCCAATCAGAAAACATGTCCGCAATTGCTAAGCCGCCTTCACCGGCTGACTACTGCACATGAGATAATTTAAAATAGGCCTTTAGCAAACGTACCTTTGTTTTGGCTCATCTATCTAGCTCTCTTGGCACTCTTGTGTATAATCATATCTGCCCGGCACAGGCGAGCTAGTATGCCTATATCACGGACTTTGCCCATCAACCATGGAAGCGGAAACAACTTGGGGCAGTAGGATCATTACCAAGTCACCCCTCGCTCAATCTGCCTCAAAACTACAGCCAGAACCGTTATTTCCATTTATCCTTTCTCATGGGTTCACGAGCTATGATCGAGGCTAGCTATTGTCCGTATTGGAGCACATCAAGAAACAACTTACAGCGCGCGGGTTGTCTTGTCTTTGAAATGTGGTGGCTTTCTATCAGCAGTTTAGCTCTGGAAACTTTGTTCGATAAACAGGCCGTCCCCCCCTTTTTCTCTTTTTTTTTTTTTCGTTTCTTTTTTTGACAGCAGCTTAGTATACATGGGATGTATCTGTATCTATATGTACATTGAATAGCAACCAACTAACTGTGTATCAGATTCACTAGATATCAGCCTTGGTTTTGTACTAGGCTTTGCTCCCTGGCAAGGGCAACACAATTCAAGCCAATCCGTATATCTATCTGCATTGTAACCAACTATGTATTGTGCAGCTCTTGCTCTCGCAAACAATGGCCTTGTTTTTCCAGCTGTTGAATAATAGGATCAGTGGCCAGTAAAAGCCCTAATCATTATTACCATATCATCATCCAGCCGGGCCGCCTAGCAGACATGCAGGACAGGGCACCGTTGTTGCTAGGAAAATAAAGCGTAGCGAGCTTTTGCTAGCTAGCATCTTTGTATCGGGGTGGATTATATGGTCGCAGTGGGAAGGGCAACAAAAAAAAGCCAAGTAGTGTAAGTAGCATTTATTTTCTCATTTGTCAAGGCTCCCTGAACTCCGACGGACTCCCCCAACGACAACAAGGCGATAATTTGCAGTACCGCTTCAAAAGGCACCGCTCTATCTTTAAATAACAGGATAAGCAGACATGCTCTAACTATTGCCTGTAGATTCGCAACCACCATTCGATCCGCAGTTATCGCCGTTTCTGCCGCACGATTGGTGGCGGGGTGGCCGTCAGCTTACGGTGTAGGGTAAGAAAGGCACTGCAATATGGCTCGGTAGAAAGGCATAAGGTGATTATTGGAAGTTGATATAAATAGAGATAATATTGTGTTCTAACCCGAATAAACGACGTGTCGAGGTGGAGTCTGATTGCTTACATAGAAACATGTGAAATATGAAGCTTCGGGTTAGGGTATGCTATGATATTGATAAAACCATAATGGAGTAGCAATACTATTTTTATTTTTATTTCTTCTTCATCGTACAGAGCAATTAAGATCCACGTACGGCAAAACTATTTTCTCTCTATCAGTGGCGAGATCGAGGAAAACTTAACCGTCATATCCTGTTTGTATGTAATAGAAGATGGCAAAACACTAGTGAATACGTGTTGTAACCCAAACAAGCCGTCTTCCCGTATGACGAGTTGTCATGGTTCGCCCAACAAGGTTGTTTACACTACGAGCCTAAGTTCCCGAAGGGGAAGCAAAAGTAAAGCTCCCTATGTGACTTTATTAGCACCTCACACCTAATCTGTACTTGTTGTTAATTATACGAACTCGGGTATATCATACTAGGCCATCCACAGACTGTATGTTAATGGGAAGAAAATAAAAGGACATTAAAGCTAGACATCAATTTTTGAAGACAGGTTTAAACTGTTAAGCTAATTATAGTACTTATGTAAGAGCCGTATCAGCACCATGAAAACTTGATAATCATAGACACTGCAGATAATGATAGGTATGAATACACATACATATGTGTGGTCATCTTTTTCACGGTTGCAATGTATTTACGTAGTGTTGCAGCAGGTAGTAATAGACCACCGGACTTTCAAGTGTTAAGACGAGTGGCTTTTGGGTTTGGCATGCGATAAACCGTCTTTTACTCGGTTCTGGACTTGGACCTAAATTTATTGCTTGGGTAGGTTAGTTGGCGCCAATAATTATTATTAAGGATATCGTATAGTTACCTACAATATAGGCAATCATTTGCATCTCCCCCCCCACAAGGCCGATAAAAAGTCCGGAATATAGTCCTTGTTCAAGAGACATAACGCTATTTTAGGTATTCTTAAAGCACATGCTCAGCCATTAACCAGAAATAAAACTTGCCTTTTGCTTATCTTGATATACAGCCGCCATGTATAACGTGTGATCACATGTACGGGACAAACGACGAGCCACCTTTAGACGCTTTACTAGGTATCATAGTAATCTATATGTACATACATATATATATAGCCACCACAGTGGCACAAAAACAAGTATGAGAGAGTTATTGGGTATAGCCTCCACACCTTTTAATGTTTAATTTTTTCTCTAGGTATTCACTTCGTAACCATCTGGTAATACGCCTCTGTTACTACCTAGTCTGCTGACATCTGACAAGAAGATCTTCAGGCCATGGGGACTTATATGTATCTACGTTGTATATTTTCCTTGTAAACAACTTCACGGAAAATTATCTTATCTGTTTCGTCTTGCCGTATTACTTCCCTTCATGGTCATCTTCTTTGTCTAGGCTGATATCTTCCTGAAATATACTCTCCGAATAGAAAATCCTTGGTCCTGTTCTATGCCTAGAACTTATGAGTTGCTGGCCCTTTTCCCCTTCAGTTTGTTTCATTGATCAAGTGAAAATCCGGTTGTTTCTAGAACCATGAATATAGTTTACATCGGGTATACAGAACTAGAGAGTTCATGATACTACTGCCTACCAAAGTTTCCTCATTCCACACCTAGATGGTGTCCAATGACATCTTCAAAGATGGCACCCCCTGCCTAGATACCGGTCTGGACTCTCACCCCCTCCCCGGTTAAAACGTAGTGACTTTAGAATTCACACACTGAGAGAGAAGAAGCCTGACCAACTGTTCATGACGGTACAAAATGTCGCAGATCGTACCTATTCAAGAAGTCTCCGCTGCGTCCGGGGCTTTACTTATATCTGGCTAGCTTAATATTGATGCAGAGTCACTGATTAGAGAATGGCCCCCTTGAATATAAATGACCAATACCTATGGCTATGGTTATTGTGTAGAGCAGTGAGGCCATGATACGATATGTAACTGGAGGGAGTTTGACATTTATTGTAGTAAGACTGTACTTTCATAGCTATCTTCAAACTGTAATCTTAGCTGGCCACCTCTTTAGTCGCTTTGATAGTTGTTTTTAGCTACTAGTAAAGTATAGTTCCCTGGAACTAACCCGGGGAGGAGTTTCTTTTTTGGTAATTCCAGCCCAAAAGCCTCCCACATGTTGATGTCGATTAGCTGCACAAAGATACAAAAGTACTACCAACTTTGTTCAAGGAATTTCGCTTATAGCCATTTTAGCAACAGCAGTACCACGACCCAAGAAAAGATGCCTCTCGACCGTAGAAACACTACGGAGGTTGCCTGGGGGCGCCATCGGATGGTGGTAAGCGAAGTCAGACTACTCTCTATCAAAAGGCCGTAACCGAAGTGGATTCGAAGACTGCTTGTGGCTTAGCGAGCACCAACGATTCTCTTCACGCATTTGTATGGACAAAAGACCTTGCCGTATAAGATGACCGATATAAGGCCAGTTAGTGAGAGTGACTATTCATACGTCCGGATTCTCATGTAGATACGTGCGAGACTACATCGGTTTCATGGGCTTCATAGCATGACTCCCCATGATGAGTATGTAATTATATTTGTTCTAAGAAAGTATCTAGAACAGTGTGCATCGTATGCTTTCACGCTTGCATGTGGCTTGTGCAGCGTATCATCCATTATATGTGCGTCCAGCAGTGGAGTTGAATCCTTAGTTGGGTGACCAGCGGCTTTGTTTCGTTTACCTAGAATACGGCAGTGGCATATGTGTAGTAGATTTGCAATTTATTTATCCCATCACGATGCAGGCATGCGCGCCACGATATTGCCGTACGAGAAAGACTTTGCATTGCGGCCGTGATCTTTGGTGCTTCTGTTGTTTTCTTAGATAAATACTAGGTTGCTATTGAATCATGTCACAAAGTAAAGGCTATGTTTGCGCCATTTTGTAAGTTCACGGACGTCTTTAACTCAACTCACGCTCTGTGCAACGTTTCGATACACCAAGTTTTTTAGTACCTTTTGTTTTGCTTACTATTTCTTGTTTTCTTTTTTTTTTCTTTTTTCTTTTTAAGACTATTGATGTTAAAAGCCCGTTTTGTTAGTTGGGCACACCACTTCGAGTTGTTTTACAGTTATATCACTATAGACTAATGAAGCCGCTGAGGTCACTGTGCGGCGGCTGCGTTATTATTCTTTCTTCCGGGACTTATATATCGTTCTTTTCTTCATTTTCCTTTTTTAGGGTTATTTGCCCCAGGAAAGAATCCGACCTGGACTGCTTATATCTAAAAAACAGACAAATAGAGCGAGATATTGAGAGTGATGAAGAATGTCCTGATGACTGATTCAAATAATGGATTTGTTTGGTATACTTTAGTCAATACAAAACATAGTACTTTACCTGTGTCTCTAGTATCTGTTGTCATACAACAAGATGATTTACATTATGAGCGTTCCGACTCCAATACCCTACCCTATCTACATATTAACCCTACTTAACTTAAATATACAAGTTTGGATAAAAAAAGAAACGACAAGACCTTAATTTTGACATTTTCAAGAAGAACATGGACTAGTTTACTCCATTCCAAAGTAGGATATAGGTGATAACGAATCGTTTTATGTTATATTTTATATTTTTAAAAAGCACACCTTTATGTATTCTATTTAACTACCAACCAATGGAAATATTGATACATCAATAGACCTCAACTAGCCTGTAGCACGGCTGATACATACGATACGTAGTATCCAGACAATTTTAATCTTAACGGGCTTCCTTTTGCTCTTGTTAATTGTATCAAAAGGCTTGTCTTAGCGCTAACCACATGGCTATGCTAAACATAAACCAACAACCGACCTCTTCGTGGACCCTAGTAGACGAAGAATAGAACGAGAATGATTGTGCTACATACAGCTGTGATGTGGAAATTACTTTGGTCTGCAGGGTCGAAGACACCCAAACAACGTTCCCAAACACCGCCCTAGTCTAGTTAGTACATGTATAGTGGTTGCTGGGCGTACATAGTGATTGCAGATTTCAGACAAAGGTCTTCCTAGTCCCTTCACTGTGTGTCTTGTATGCAATCTACTTTTTGGAAGGGAAAGAAGAGAATAGTACGAGGGACCCAAGAGCACGTTGATTTGCCAAGGTCTATTGACATCTCGGACAAACAAAGGGTTCTCCGAGCTCTACCTCGGCGTTTGGGAGACAAGCACAAGTTTTGAATCATGAGCCTCGCAAGCGAGCGTTCATCGTTGAGATCTGACGAGCGTTATCATATTTGGAAGTTGAGTTCCATTATCTAGGATTCGCTACGCAGTCAGGCAACTAATACACACACAATGCGGCTCGATCTGACCGTAGACAACGCATACAATGTAGAGTATTTGTCAGTCGCCTACATATGTATGTATTGAGTACACACCTGAATTAGGCCGGCAACTTATACAAGGCAGACAACAAGATATGTCCGAAGCTGAGATTCTTCTGGCCAATAAAGAGTAGTAGTATCAATATGTAAACTAGTGGGCTATAAAATGATATCCCGATGAGATGTACTTACTACATATCTGACTCCATCGGTTAGATGATACTGGCGGAATGAAAGACGAATGTCGGTCTAGTTTCTGATTTTCCGGAGCACATGCGCTAATAGTAGACAAAATAGGGCGAAAAAACGAGATGAAAAATCCAATATGAAGATAGCAGTTCTTTGATATACAAGATATAGCCTATCGATCACATCTCATTGAAAGTACACACAAAACATCTAGAACGGCCGCTTATTGAGCGTAGTGGATTTGACTGATTAGATGTTATTCCCATGCTTTCCCACTTGAGCACAGAGCCCTTAAACCCTGTATATTGTATATTACAGGTGCCGAGGAATGTTATAGCACTGCTGGACGTTGTAAATAGAAGCGTCGTCGGGGCTCCGGGTGTCAGGGCCCCTAATTCCTGGTGGCATCTAAAGAGATAATGTTCCACTGTACTACAACCTCCTACTACAACAATGGCGGTCCCTTGCCGGCCAATTCCTAGATGAAAGGTGGGTTTCCAGTACTGCTAGCACTAACGCTTATTTATCTCGATGGGTGTACGCCCCTAGAACAGGATCGTGAATTACAGCGCAGTCAAGATATTTTAGTAGGTAACCAAGTCAGGTTGTTTATTTCTTTCCATTCCTTCTCACGATCCCGTTGTGACGCTGCCATATCATATGGGGATGATGGGATGGATAGAATAGAAATAGTGGAAATATTCCAAGAATATAAATGGACACAGACGACAAGATCAGGGCGGGGGAGAAGTTAGAAAATAGTGTCAAACCACTGCGATTGGTGCATTAGTACGACCTTATCGATATGTCACGATAGTATCACGCATTGCAAGATTTCTCGCTTTATTTTCTGTACGCGAGTCTCGCTCGCTTCAAGTAAAACTTGGAATGCTGAATCAAGACCCGGCAGTAATGATAGCGATGCTCTAATGTCTATGTTGCATAGAGAAAAAAGAAAAGAAAAAGAAAAAAAAAATAGCTCCCTACACCGCATATCCGTTAAACCGAGTTCAGTCGAGGCCGCTGCATGATTTATGCTTGTCACTTAGAAATCAAGTCTTACTGCTAACTATTGTTTAATCCAGAAACAAGGAACAATAATAATACGGGAGAGAAAAAAAGAAGAGGCAACTTGCTTAGACAGCCAAGCACGGCTGGTCTCAAATCAACAGAAGATACTGAGAGTAGCATAGCAGCTTACTAACATGTTGGGCTCGATGTCATATAGTTGACATGATGGAGGTCAAAAAAACAAAAACAGATAGAGCCAGCCCTAGGAACGGTAGGTATGTATAATACAGTGTGATATATGACTTCAAGGGTTTTGATTACCTTGCTTATCACAGTCTACATATTTTACGGCGCTATTTCTTGGCTTTGTTTTCTCAGGCCGTCTGTCTTTCTTTTTTGGACATTAGATATAGGGACATCTTGGCTCAAGCCGTGTCTACTAGATCATTGATAGTAAACGAAGTAAATATAGCAAAGCCAGCCAGACCGTATCTGCAGGCGGCTTGCTGGTGACCGGTCCGGAATCAATGGAGGGTGTAAGCAAGGGAGACAACTGTGGTGGATCAATAGTAGTATCTTGTTGACATCGCTTCGAGGCAGAAACATGAACACGATAGAACCAGTTCCAAAGAAAAACCAACATACATGGGCATTGGTGGCGATTCTTAGACGTGATGTACCAGGAAACATGATTTTTTCCAGAAGTCCCGGATTTATGTGAAGCTCTTTTTAGCACCACGGCAATGTATAGCATAACGTTTGCCCAGAAACAAATACTTGTGTATATCCAAAGCTGGACAGCGCATTTGCTAGACCTGCATGTCCTCTCGAGCGCAAACCTGCATATTTGTTGGCATCACAAGTTGACAATGATATCAAGTATAAGCGGGGTTTGACTTGCACCGTCCCCTGCCTGGCTGAGCACAGATTGTATCAGTGCCTTGGCAGCTCAAGTACAGAATGATTATAGGCTTGATGACCTGCTGGAATCACTGGTAGGCGAGTAGGCAGAAGAACGTGCATATGCACATTTGGACCTGAGCAACCATGACTCTACCTGAGCTGCAATAATAGCATGTCATTATACATATTATTATGTTATATAAAAAATAGTGCTCAACTAGTAGTTGAAATTAGAAAAATATACTGGATTTTGATCTCTGCCGTTTTGATGTCATACTACTGCAAATGTTTCTAGCCGACCACAACCTTGCATATTGTACATACATAATATAATGCACATGCATATCTCCGACATTAAGGCATATCTGTGTGTATACTGTAGTTACTCATGGCTATTACAATAGGCAGGTTTAGCAGAGGCCCAACCGCACAATACGAGAGAGAGCCCAGCAGTCACTACTGCAAGGCGCGAATCAGCCCAGCTGAGCCGGAATATCTTGCTGTCTATGTATTATGTATTTGTATTGTTCTTCAGTAGCACCACAGCGAGAGCCAAAGTAGAGGAAAAGAGAAGCAACGTTGTTCCCTGCTATTAGGGCGTCAAGTCGCACGTCCTGGTTCTAGGCTGGCTGAAGACTGGCATTTTCAAGCAGAAAACTCGCACTTTAGTTTTCTTCCCCTCGCTTCAGGTGGCTCTACCCTTTTTTCTTTTTTTCTTGTTCGATGTCCCGGCCTGATCCGTCATAATAGGAAAAGATCAACATGCCCAAAATAGCCCGAAAGATGCCTCCGCGGCCGGCCGGTCAAAAGAGAAAGATAAATCTAAACATATGGTTTCTTGCTATGCTCGCCTATCATATGAAGTATGACGCTGCAAATTTCTCTGCGAGAGATAAACACCAGAGATCGAAGGGGCAAAGTCCGCCCGCCAGCCAAAGTTAAGCTTGAGTCATGGTTTGTAAGATCTCCTGACAACCCAGTTAGTAACCTAGTAGGAGCCATCATATCTTCGGACGTCCGGTGCAAAGTGGCGCTGGCAGCTTAGCTTATTGCTCACTTAGCAAACGATTCCTTTGGACCTGGAGCTTGATTTATCCTTGTTGTATCTTTTTTTTTCGTAGCAAATGTCGTTGCTCGTTTATTTATTGTTTTTACCAGACATGCTTGCCTTGTTTTGTTCCATCTCTTAACAAGAAAAGATTAGCCAAGGGCGTTTTCTTAGGATCGAGATAGAGTTTTGCTAGTAACAAGTTGTAGTTCATGCACGGACAACTCAATGAACATCCAAAAGAGTAAAGTCCTAGTTGTATGCTAGCTTCAACGTTGTCTGTGCTTCGATTCTAGCCGCCGGACATCTATCTCACTCCTGATAACGGACTTGCCTAACTTCAGAGTTGACTCCTCTGCATCGTTGCCGACCATCCTTATCTTTGGATTTACATATCACCTGTGTTAGGCTTGATATCTTTCTATCCACGCCCCTTCCAGCTACAACGTCAAGCAAAGCGTGGAACGTTAGTTCGTATCCGGTATTCACTTGCGGGCATTGCGATATCAAGACGACTGGATATGCGCAACTGGCGTGTGACGATACCTGTAAAGTTTCTAGATCTAAGCACAAGTACTGCTTGTTTTGGTGTGTTATGTGCTTGGTAACGCATCAGCCTCTCTACGTACACCTGAAGCAAATACCTATGTGACCCTAAGACACATGGGCCTGGTCAAAGCAGGATGTCTGCGAAGCCGCCGGCCAAACTGATGATAAACTCGCAATATACTTTTTTTTTTTAATTCATTTATCTTATGGAGCTATAGAGCTATGAAGATGTACAATATACTTACTATACGATCCGGGCCTTGCTCTATGCATATTCCCATAAAAATAGCTGTATTATAACTATCACTATCTCTATACCGCCATCAGCTGGCTCTTATATGATCAAGCCATGACTGCTTATCTTCTCTCCGCCTCACTATTATCATTAGTATAACTACTCTGCCTAATGATACATACACCCTGTCTTGTTAGGACATGAACATAGTAGTTTTGTCTTATAATCCATTGGGAAACCTGAAGCTGAATCAAGGTGGTTGGTTGGCTTGTATTGATCTAACTTGAGTTTGTACCCAGTCATGCCACATATTGCACATGTTCTACTTGGTTGATTTTCCATGCTATATTTACATTTTATGCATTGAAGATACCGCTTAATGCTTCTATCACGACAAGTCACATAGTAATGTATTGAAATTGAACTTCACCGAGACATGCATATATATCTGCATTTTTAATCCGGCCTGGCTGGACACATTATCCATCACATATTATATTGAATCACAGAAAGCATTAATGCAATGGTACAATGATGTAGCTATACGACGTAGACTTATATCTATATGTAGGTGGTGGTTATTCTCAGAATGGCAAAAACTAAGCTACATCTCATCACCATGGCTTATATATATTGTTGTATAAGACTACAAGCAGCCTAATCGATATACATCATTCAGCACACTCATCTGACTTAGCGTGAATCCATATTCTGATAGCCAATGTACAAATAGACGTTAATGAGTCTGATCTGCCGCCTCAGTTTACATACTGGTCATAGCTATCTGTAAGCATAGTAGAGGGCGTGTGTCTTGACAGTTCCAATCTATCGTTAAGACTCTGCAAGATCCTACGCTTGGATGGCTGCATGACTAAGACCCTTAAGAACTGATACCAACTCAGCTGTCTGTCGGTACACACGATATCTTACATGTAAACATGAGCCCAAGCAGGCTCTAGTCTTTAAGCCTGCGTACCAACATATAGACGCACTCGTCTATCTGCAGAAACAGATGCAATATGCAGAGTTTCGGGTTTCCACTTCTCGCTGATGTCGGCGACCTGATTAAATATACCATTAGATATAACCGTTATAGCTAATGTATGTACATATGTAGTTGCCTGTATAATTGCATCCAACGCCCCTCCCCCCCCCCTTTCGAGTTTGTAAGACACGCTTGAGCTGACAACAAACAACTCACTCTAGAGTCAATTTACGCTCGGTTTTCTGCATGTAACCAAGCTTCCATATTGATTCCTACACAAGCCTCATGTGAGAAAAAGGCACATACAATAATAGCTATCCCTTGCTCCCTTCGATGTGGGAGACACTCGGGATATCTCCTCTGTACCAACGCCATCTTTTGACATACCTTAGCTTGAGTGACTCTACCTTGGGATTCCATACATTGTGAATATATTCTCTTGATCACAATGTCCATAGTCCGTGAATTGGTATTCCCGTGGATCCTATATCACCCTCCAATGTGAGGCCCGATTCTTCACCGACTATACTATAGGCCCCTAAATACTACAGTGGGCATCGATTTACATTTCAGCTGTTGCTGGGAAAGCAAGTTGTAGATTTCGGAAACTGATTTGCACAAGCACAGGAACACCGACACTTCTAGTCAAGTCTTTCAGTTCTTTTGGTTGGCCTAGTGTTAGTAAAGGTATCTGGCTATGTGTCATTATGCTACTGTACATGATGTAGGTTGCCACTTATATCGCATTACACTTTGCTAGCATGGCTAGTTCTTAAATTTAATAGGGTAGTTAGGTTGAACTGGTATATAGTACATGTAAGACGTAATGCAGAATGTCCTAGAAACGAGAAAGTACTTGGCAGATACAACATGGCTAGGTGTTCGGATACATAGATTACCCATCAAAGCTGTGCTATTCATACAAAGCGATGTTCATCATGTACAATAAGACTTGTAGTACAGACCACTAATCCTTGTAAAGGAGGTCAATTTACCAAATAGTGCCTAACATGTCGTATCGTCGGATCCTCCAAGTGTGGAAATGTACCTTTAATTCATATAATCCGAAGGTTTTAGTTCATTACATCTTACCCTCCTTTCGTCTACCTAGGACAGGAGTTGCTCGCCAGCTATTATATCTAACAGTGGCGTTAAACTCGCCGAAATATAAACACCCAACATCAACATTCATCCCAAGGGCGGTTTAAGAACAGACTATTTTTCGTCACTATAACTGAAATTTGTAAGCTGTTCCGCCTTTAGACCGGACAACCACTTGAATATTGAGTCAGCCTAGAAACCTTGATAGGTAGATATGTACCATTGTGTATAAGTCAGCTTAATCAAATAGCATTCTTCGATGTCGTGCTACAGTTGGTAATACTACATTAGCTTCTTTTTCTCGGCTCTTGTTTTTTTTAGGTTTTTTATCACAGCCTACAATCAACAAACATACCTCTATAGCCGGAGTTGCCCTTATGGACTTCCTATCTGTATATTTGTCCATTGGAGGGTGGGGGTAAGCGCGGATTCGGTACCAGGAGTGTAGTTTTTTGCATGTGTGCATATCACTTCGCATGTAAGCACGATTCCATCCTCAATATATATATCAATTGCGCTGTTATGCTGCCACCCAATCTAACTCAATATGAGATCATGTGTAAACATAGTTGCTGGCGGAAACTTTGAAGGATTCATACTCCTTCATCAATACAAAGTACGGAGTACTAATATTTTATCTGTATTAAACATTTTGTACCTATCAGAGATATAGTTTCCGTAGTCATATCGAATACTAAACTGTAAACTGTCAGAAATCGAGGCTTTGGCCGTTTCGGTATAATGCTTATCCTCTGCCTGCATCGGCCTCGTTTATTTTTTTTCCATTGGTATTTCCAATTCTCCCCAATCTATACTCCGTGGGCAGACTACACGAGATCTGATTTCGAATCATCTACCTCGGATATATCAAGTATCTGGACGAGATCTGCTCGGATATTCTCCAACGGATGTAATGTACGTGCCGAGATTATTTGGCAAAATCAAACTTTGCAGGGCAATATTAGCTAATTATCACAAGATACAACGGGAATTGATGTGTTTGTACGGAGACATGGAAACGGTGATAGTCATTGCATACCATAGGTACTACCGTATTCTATGCTTGGAGATGATTAGCTGCAATATTGGTTGAAAACTATAGATATATCAGTATCAGGATTCTATGTCAATACGGCGTATCGAATATTTTAACTATTACGACATGGATGTTAATGTATAGAGTATTGTTTTTACTTTCAAAAGGAAAAAGAAAAAACCGAGAAAATGGCTATAATATAATCATGATAATTCAATCAAATTAAACAACGCAGCATCACTTTCACTCTAAATTCCAACCCCACAAGTCTATCCAGCCCACAAAAAACGGGTCAAAGTGTAAATCAACAGACTAAGGTGTGCCCACTTGTGCTTGTGCAACCTCAACATCAGTGCACACTATCCTTAGAATGATCAGACCAAACTTCACTTAATAATGATAGGATTATGTTCCTAAGATTATCCGTGTTCAAAAATGCGATTCTTTATAATTTGAAAGTTAGTATCGCAAATACATGAGTATCCCTCACGTATCATGCAGACACTCCATTTATCCGATGATATCCCTTTAGCCATATACCCTCTTAAAACCCAAGAAATAAACATGTCTTGAGAATAACATTCATATCTTGCATCCCTCAATAGCAAACTGGAAAGATTCGGTGGCTACTAATAACAACCGATATATCTTGATGTAATCCACCATAGGGCATGCACAATAAATGGCTGCAGTAAGTGATAACCAGGTTTATACCAACCTAATCCCACACAAGTTATATGTAACTCTAGGTGAAACGGAACTACTAAGGCCATTTTTCCTATGGATGAATTCTCCGGGCACCTACATATGGAAGACTCATTACCCAATAAGTCTAGCTTCATGCGATACAGTTCTCATGTATCATAAGTAACTCGAGAATCGAACTCTGTTTCTCAAAGTTTCCATGGTGGAACCGTAAGACCAACTTGTTTTGAATGCTATAATGTTCAATGCCTTTGTTGACTCAAGTCTAGCCGAAATCCGGAACTTGGGCTGTGGTGGATGAATAGATCTATCTTTTCTTCGCTTTAAACTGGAACAATAATAAAGAGCTGTTTTGTTGAGAGAGGTGTGTGGTCCTACTCAATCCACTATCTCTCATTTTTTTTCTTACCTTTTCTAGTTACGAGACTTTCTTACACAATATGCCACTCGGTATTTTGTTTAGCATGTATTGCATGTCCCTTCACAGTAGTCGTATGGAACCTTTAGAAAAAAAAAACCCCTTTTCAAGACAGTCGCCATACCAAGTTCGTTGTTTGTAGTCATAAATTCCCACTATATTGCTTATTTTCTTTTGTTTACTTTTGCTCGGCTCTATGCGAGCAACGAAGCCTTGGGAACAATACACTTGTTAGATGTATCCGGAATGTTGTTGACTTTGCCTCCTAAGGAAACAAAAACAAAGGTGGGAAGGTAAAACAGACTTGCCCCATCGTCTTCTCCTTGACCCTTTAGATCTCAATGTTTACATATCTCATGAGGCAATAGTACATGACTGGTTTTTTTGGGGGTTTTTTAACTCAATGTCTTTAATTCTGTGCTTGTTCCTTTTCACCGTCTCCTTTCCAGAATATGCCACTGCCTCAAACTATAATTTCCACCAACAAAATAATACGCCATATTGCTAATGTTAAGCCGTCAGGGAGGATCAATAAAAACACAAAAGGTTTTGACCAAAAAATACTTCATACCACCTCCTATATATCTCAAAGATTTAGTTTAGATAACACCATGCTAAGTTTTTCTTTCTTCACTTTATAGGGATCGGTTTGTCAGCACCATATCCCATCATCGTATAGCTACCGCCTCCTTCCCTTCACTTTATTATTTCTTGTTTCGAGGCTTGGAACTTGAAATTGATCACTATCCCTTCATGCTTGTATAACCTCCCACATCTTAGAAATGATTCCTACGCTGATGATTGCCTGCTACCTTTTGAAGCTGTTTCACTAGAAACAGCACCCATTATTGTTTCCCCTAGCGTTGACTAGGACTCCCACATATGTTTATTTTGCCACTCTCAATTGTAAGATGGATTGTGCCTGTAAGTAAACTGTGTACAAGTCTAAAGATATTTCATATGCACACGCCTTGTTGTCTAATTTGCCATGTAGAATACTTCCCTTGAAGGCATATCCGCTGTTCCATAACTCACGACGCCTCTATACACATCTTTGATGAAGATCTAAATTTCAGTCTCTCTACTCTAGTTCTTTGTTTCAAATAATCATTTCTACTTTAGGTATGTATCGTGCATTAAACATAGAGCGCTACATTCACGCTACTCTGTCTCTCCATACTATACATTTCTGTCCACTAAGTTTATATACATGGTACTTCATCTTGAATTATTAGATATGACTTCTCCTCTTCTCTTGCTGTGCTGATCTGCATCCCTCTCAGACACAATAGACCATATCAAAAGTCCTTACCCAGTCAAGTTCTTTCTACCGTTTTCACGCACCTAATACAAACTACTGGTTCATTGTTTTGATTAATGTATTCATCGTAGCTCCCTATTCTTGATGCGACGAATCTTTGTCATGGCCCTTTTGTACGAAGTGTAGTATTCAAGCTAGTTCGCAAGACTTACTATCCTTGGAATAGCAGTTAAGGAAGAATTAAGCCGTATAGTATTCCATACATCGTTATAGTGATTCAGATGGTTTATGTCATGTAGTTTGTATACATCTTGATCTAGCATTATATATATATTCTACCCTGAAGTAGAGAACTTTCATTTATGCCTAACTATTTATTTTTATCATTAGGCTTATGATCACAATTCCATGGATATCCTTTTTCGGCAAAAGCTGGTGTTGGTCTATTCTCATGTGAAACCTATCTCACTAATTTGATGACTTAATGAAGATATCTACTTCTGTGATATAGACCACTTTCCTGGCTCTATTGTACCTTGAGTTTCACCGCTATGAACAGCAATCACTCAGAAAAAGAAAAGGAAAAGAGAGACAAAAACAAAGCCATGTCTCTCAATACCGGCTGCATTTAAAATCCTACTATTAAATGACGACAATCATGTCATTGTTCCCTGAATGTAATCTAGAATGCAACTGTTTGAAATAACGAGCCAATTTGTCGCTCAATTTGATCCACTTTCGAGCATAGATTTTGATATCTGCTCAGTAGCTGAGGCAGTTTAGACAATGCCGTTTTTCTGCTGCTTTATGAAGCTGTATCGGGCTCTTTGAATTATAATCTTCTAACCTTTATGGAGCCCTATTAGGATATCCACTACGGGACGTAAAAAGTACGTGTTCTAACCAAAAACATAAAGTAACAGCGTTTAACTCAATAATTAAAAGAAAAGGGCGTTGTCTTATTCCGGCCAATGAAAGGGGTCGATATTTGCTTTTGTGACTACTCCATTCCTTTAGATTTCATGGGCACAGGGCAGGCCAAGCTGTAAACGAAGACGATCACAACAAGGCTGTGGCATGAGTGATCGCTAGGCAATTGTGACGATTCAGGTGGCTGTGATAGAGCAGCGTGACACTGTTGGTCTACAAGAAGGTCAAGGCAGTTATTTGACACTTCACAATCAATGGTTTCTAACAATGGTGAAGACTCAAAACTGCGTCCTGACCCATCTCTTGACATGTGTATAAACTCCATGATTCGAATGACTATAAGTACAGGAAAAGGCCTATATTCTGTTGTTTCTGGCAATGATGGCTATCCACTGACAGTCAACCTTGATTGTGAGATTGTGAAAGAATGACGAGCGAATCTTTCCTCTAGAAGACAAGAAGCACGGTTTTCCTAGCACATAGTCTGCTGATCGGGCCCGCACCACAGAGAATCTACTGTCCCTCGCCCAGTTCTTCACATTCGATTGAATCTCTTCAAGTGAGTCATGTAACGGACCAGTGATAAGCCAGTGGGCCCATGTAGTTTGATAAGGCCTAGTAACTTGCTAAATATGTCAAGTTTTTTCTGTGATTGAGTTCTCGATAGCCCTTTGGTTTAATATTGTTGACTCCTTCGTGCTGCTAGTCTACAAGTAGTTTTTTTAATTTTTTGAACAAATAAAAGTGACAGACAGAGCGCGTTGTCCTAAATCATAAGGCGGTATCCAAATTTGGGTAGATAGTGCACTATTTCTCAATACAATGTCGAAGTGTTATTTTTACATATAGGATTGGAGGCATGTATTAATAGGGTTAGGGTATATGACATCTATTATGTTGATGTTGATAGTTAACGTTAAGAACCGAATGATACCAGATAAGAAAAAAAGAGTATCCTGCTAGAAAGTCAAGTGAAAAACCTGCTCACTGCTAAATCAAGAACATATGTAGAAAACATAACGAAAGAAACCCCCACTACCGAAAAATTACCGAAACTGGATATCGTGAAAAGTACAGTACTAAGTGCTATACAAGATGAAATGCTAGCCTATTTAGTCGACGATAGGCTTATTGATTAATAAAAAGACCGTTTTTAACTTGTCCGGATCCTGTCATGAAGTCCCTTTCCCGCTGGATCTGTAGATTATGCTGCAGAGATAGAGATGGGATGCGAAGTGGCTTAGGCACAACTCCATACGACGGCCCGTAGTTCTGGTCCAAGTTCTGCGCCCGCTGTTGTTGCTGTTGCAGCTGCTCAAAGGCCAGCATGCTGTTATCTGGAGGAGATGCCGCTTTTCGTGGTGTCAAATTGCGCGCTGTGGCATCTTGAAACGGGAACCCTGTCGAGTTGAATATGTCGTTGACCTGGCTAGAGTCTGTCACAACTCTAAACGGAGGCTGCTGCTGGTATTCTTGCTCGGGTATCGACTCGGCAAAGTTTCCCATGGAAATTCGGGAGCGTGGATCGCTATCGGGCGAGTATGGCTGGAAGGTCTTGGACGGCGGAGCACGTATACGTGCACCGGGGTTATAAGCGCGGATCGGCGATTCCACAGTCAGTGCTTGGCCAGGCATATATTGCGGCTGCTGTTGGTTCTGCACTTGTAGTGCCATTGGTAGTGTCGGGTAGACCGGTCGCGCAGCAGCTTGAGTGAAATCAGAAGACGAGACTGCTACGCTTGCTTGCTTGTTGATGGGCATTGTTCTGCCACTGCTACGATCAGCCGTTGAAAAGCTGATGCCCGAGTTCATCACCCGGCGCTCGCGGTCGGACACCATGGAATCTTCCTCAAACTCCGTCATCATGCTATCTCGTTCTTCATAACGACGACGTTGTTGACCGCGGTTATTGCCATTGTTTGTTGTAGGAATAAATGGCGGTATGGGACGGGGTAGATCGGATACGATTGGACCGCTTAATGCGGGTTGTTGTGGTATAGAAGATCCGACTCGGACCATCCTATCGTTACTAGGCAGTTTTGGTGGCGGCACAACCACAGTAAGCCCCGGGTTTTTACGAGAGTCTGTTCTATCGGGAGACCTGTCTCCGGCCATCGGGCTCGGGGCTGATCGAACATACGCATCGGGGGTTTGTGTTATAGAACTTGGCGGTGAGAGGGCGGCTTGTGGTATAGCTACATATGACGTAGTTGTTTGCTTTGAGATAGTTGCTGGGATCCGAGAAAAGGCACCAACGATAGAGCTTGAGTTTGAAGGCTCATCAATGACTGAAGGCGTGAATTTACTGTACCCGCTTGCCTGTGGCGGCAACACACCAAACGTTGAAGTATTGGCAGACTCAGTCTTGCCAAAAGCTGGCGTTGGAGCTGTGATAGTAACAGCCAAGGGTAATCTAGGAGGAAGGTTTTTCCGCTCAGTCGCTGGCGCAGGCATTGCACCAAATTTGGAGTCTTCAGATGCGAGCCGTTGGTGGCCTGATCTACCGATTGCTGCCAAGGGTCGAGAGGGCATCAAGCTGCTTCGGAACCCCGAAGATAAGCTGAAGCTAGCGCGTGCCTTTTGAGCCGCCGCTGACAATCTATTGGTCGATCTGGGGCTACTCTTGACAAAGGCTCGAGACGGGGTCATTTCCATCATGGCAAGTTCGTGCGCGTGGCCTTCTTCAGAAGCGCCGAAGTGGTCTAACCTAGTGGGCGACATTCCTGGGGGGAGGTCATCATGGAGCGGAGCAGATATTTCCGCCATGGCTAAGCCTGGATATCCGTTTCTACCTTGACCTCCATTTTTGGTCAGACTGTACTCTTCGGGGTTAGCAGCATTGAGGCGTTCATTGCGTCGTTTCTTGCCGCAGAAGATTGCTAGAATACTGATCATGATGGCCCCCGTAAGTCCAATGCCGATTCCAACTCCTTGAGCTGTGGTGAATGCCGGTTTCTTCGAGTCGTCGTCGCCTGATGCGGCATTAGTACTAGAGCTATCGTCGGCTGGGCTACTTTTCTGGCTCGAGTTGTCCATCCCTGCTGAAGTCGATGTCTCTGTGACAGGAAGATCCGTCGGTGAGTATTCCTGTGTGCTAGTGGCAGTCGCTGAGGTTGAAGTAGATGAAGATGTAGATGGTTTCTTTGTAACTGTGGTCGTCGTCGTCGTCGATGTTCCGAAGGAGCTATATGAGTTACACATATTGTTTGCGATTGTTCTATCATCGTCTAGCCAGGACAGTTAGTTGATGTCTATAGTGGTCACACATTGATAATGGAGCACTTACAAGATGCCTCATCTGATGAGCAATTATTGGTGATACACTCAACAGCAACTTCATTTATTGAGAGGCCTGACTTGCTTGTCAAGGAACATAGGCACTCTAAAGACGGTGAATAGCCGCATTTCGACACTATGTCGAACTCGCTCGAGATATTCCCAAGATAGCACGCTTCTGCGCAGTTGGGGACTTTATCGTGTATCTCTTCTGACACGAACAGGTATTGAGTGGTTGATGTAGACGATGCTGACGAGGTTGTAGCTGTCGAAGATGTGCCTGGGTTTGAGGTAGACGTCGTAGAGGCAGCGACAGATGCTACTGGAATGGCAGATATCGTTGACGCATGGACTAAAGCCCACCAGAGTGGTTGTGAGGCCCTCATATCGGCCCAGACGAGAATACTCTACCAGAAGATGTTAGTTTTTCGAAAGGCAAGTCATGTCATGGAGATCGCAGATCGCAAAGAGAAGATGGATGGACAGCATGGGACGATCGAGTTGTATATTCTGTCGGTCTAGGCCATAGTCGATGGCTGACTAGCCACCAATAAGCAGTAGGCGGCAACTGCGAAGGTGATAAAACCTTTACTGTTATATATGAACGTAGATCACACTGTCACATCTCATCAACAAAGGGATTTTGCAACTCGTACCTAGATTTTGTAACCAAAAAGCTACCTTTTTATAGTCCGTCGCATCCCGCTAGATGGCTTGTATGATGAGACAACAAGATATGTAATGTAAGTGAAAAGTCGTCAAAGTATTATTTGTCTTTACTTTGTGTGTATCGAAACTGGCTTAGGTCCAGCTTTATGATTTCGAGAAATAGAGTTGTCGAAACACCGTATGCTCGTAGTGTAGACAGTGTGATAGATGGAGTGATAATAAAATTAGGGTGATTATATAAAAGCTCGTAGGTTAGAATAAGATAGCTTCGTGTAAGCAGTATGTGAATAGTCGTAATAATATCATAAGGGTATTTAACATGGGCAATAAAAAAACTAAAAATACATTTAGTCAGAAAGGAAATGAACACGCAAAGGAAGATACAAGACAAGCCTCGAAGCCATATTTCCATGGTGATCTAGCCTCTATATCAGAGGAAAGGCGGAATAGAATCTCTCCAATCGTCACTCTCGAATATCAGGTCCGTCCTTTTAATATCGAGCCAACGGGAATAGCTAGTCATTGAGATTCTAGGCGCATAGCTCCTCTCGGAACGAACACAAGTTAGTAGAAGCGACCGAGAAAAGAAAAAAAGAAATTAGTCAAGAGGTGCCATACTAGTCTCGCCCAATATTAAGCGCCGACTAGAAGAGAGCAAAATTGCTACTACTAACAGCAGCATTGGTAGTACATGCTTACCTACTGGTAGCATCAGCAACCCGCCAGTAGTCAAGATTGCTCATGTCGAAGCCCGCGCCTAAAATAAGACACATATAGAGTTCTCGAGTTTATATTTGGTTACCTACAAGGCCTCTAAGTTTTCCAACAGCTTCTCTGGCAACCCAATAGTCAGCCTCTTCTGTTTCGTCATTACTCACGGTTAATGGTGTGTTGGCTCCTGCACTGCCTGTCATGAATAGCCTTTATATTGGCCTTCATCAAGACCGCTCAGCAGGAATCTCAGAGCAGAAATCACTGTGCCGAAAGACCTTCAGACGTGCGAGAATCAAGCCGTTGAAGATCGTGGTTGGCTGCTTCATATTTCCTATTTGGGTGCAGCTACTGTAAGTTCGTATTAGTCTGTAAAGTGGGGCTAATCTCTACTCTGTCAGCTTCAACTAATCACGCCAAAATGATGGGTTATACATGTTAAGCTCATTTTAGGGTTGCTCAGGTTGACGCTATTCAGCATCTTGTATAATGATCTGAAAGACATTTCGCCAGATTTTGAAATTTCCAGAACATTTCAATTTGCGAATCTTTGAGAAATGAAGATCACCCATACTCTCGTTCTCAAATTCTACCATCTCGCGTTCTAGTGAGCAGCCGCCTATTTACCTTTGATTGGGGCGGTGTCGACTTAAGCGCCTTGATTTCAATGAAACGCTCATATTTGCCAACCGTCTAATCCCTGCTTATCCACTATAGCTTTGGGTTCCTGGCCACCAGTGAGCGTTCATATACGCGCCCTGAGCTTGGATGAAGCTCTACAGCCTGCATGGTATGAGTGAGACGCCATCCATTCCGGTAGTCTGGCAAGTATGGTATTCCCCTCTACTATCGTTATCCACAAGCAATGCCACATATGCGGAGGCTAACACGTATAAGCGAAGGCTTTCTTTGGCCGTATTTATGCTAGCTTTTGCTATACCGACGCAAGTATTACTAAATTTATCATTTACTTTAGTTACTAGATTCTCTTCGGAAATCTGTACCTTGTTATTATGTCGGCCATCTTATAAGACGAGGCGTGGCGTTCAATGATCTGCACTGCCTTGATATTACTGATACTGGCCAATTTTTGTTCAACATGAACGCCATACGTCCATCGCAGCCACGTTAGTCCTAATAGTGTCCGCATTTACAAAGAAAGGTGCTATTGAAAAAAATAAAAAAAGCAAAGGCAAAAGTCCACCTAGAAACATAGGGACTACTACTAACTTAATCATGTGGTATTAACTATATATAATCTACTTCTCAATCCAACATTATGTCCATCCTTCCATAAACCTCTATTCAGTAGGAGCGCCCAACTTGTCTGTGGCGCTAGGAGCATAAGAAGCCTGGGCGCGGTTGGACTTGATAACATCTTGAACTTGCTTCTCAGTGAGGTCCCAGTCATCGGTGCTGAGTTGAACAAGTTCAATTTCGTACAGCTTGGTGATCTTTTGTAGAGCATGGTAAGACTTCTTATCGTACACAAAGCTAATACTAACACCAACACGGCCGAAACGGCCAGTACGACCAATTCTGTGGATGTAGGTTTCCGGGTCAGGCTCAATGTCACCACGGCCTTTCATGGGAATGTCATAGTTGATGACCATCGACACGGTAGAAACGTCGATACCGCGAGCCAGCACATTGGTGGTGATGAGAACCTTTGACTTTCCGGATCTGAATTCCTCGAGAAGGCGATCACGGTCAGCACCATCAAAAGCACCGTGGATAGCGGAGACACGGTGGCCATCAGCCTCCATGCGCTTTTGGATTTCGCTAGCACTGTCTCGAGTCTATGGCTTGTGTTAGATTTATCAAGACTTATGCGCCAAAATGACGCAGAGGCATAGGGATGAATCTTACCTTGACGAAAATGACAGATGAGCCGACAGTCATCAGGCCGTAAAGTTTGCATAGAATGTCGTACTTGTCGGTCTCGGAGGGGCAGTCCATGTACATTTGTGAGATTCCCTTGACAGTCTGGTCACCACGCTCTAGCTTGAGCTCAACTGAGTTTGGCGCAAACTGGGTCGCGTACGAGAAAACTTTGGGTGGGTAGGTGGCCGAGAATAGCAGGACCTGGGTATCCGCAGGCAGAGATCTAACAAGTAAAGGTGGTGAATACTCAGCTGTGTGTCTCAAAGCGTAGAACTTAAGGTTTTCATATCGCTACTTACTGTCTGATACGCATGCATTGATCGCCCAGACCCTGCTGGTCTAGCATGTTATCGGCTTCGTCAATAACAAGAATCTTGAGCTTGGAAACATCGAGTTGCTTCCGTCTTATCAAATCGAAGACGGTACCGGGAGTTCCAACGACTACGTTCGCCTTAACAGCAGCACCACGCTCAACGCCACCGGGAACTGCAGCAGCAACTTTTAAGCCCTCGGAGAACTGGCCGATTTGTTTGAAGACAGATTCGATCTGACGGGCAAGCTCACGACTAGGCGCAAGCGCCAGCGCCTGTGGTTGTTCGGGCTGAGAAAGGTCGATGCGAGAGAGTGTACCGATACCGAATGCGGCGGTTTTACCGGTACCCGATTGCGACTGGGCGATCAGGTTCTGGGGGGGCTCCTTGAGGATGATGGGGATACCGGTAGCCTGAATTTTGGACGGCTTAAGGAAGCCAAGAGTTGCCAATGCCTTCTTGATATCATCGGAACTACAGCAGAACATAAGTTAGAAAAAATAGCCATCAGCCATCAAAATAGCGGGGTTGCTCACATAGCGAGATCAGCAAACGTAACGGCAGAGTAGAACGGAGTGCTCTGGTCGCCCTGGAGATCGGTCAAGGTGACCTTGACGTCGGCGGTGGAATCCCAGAGGCCAGGGCCGCCAGCGGCGTTGGGCTGCTCAGCTTCTTCGGCCATTGCGGGTATGGTAGTGTCGCAAGGTGCGGTGGGAAAAGAAGAGACGAGGAACGAGTTCGGCTAAGACGTGGAGTATCGCGAAGGAGATGCGCTAGTAGATAGACGAGACTAGCAAATGATAAGCTGGTGTAATGGGCCGCGAGATGAAGTCAACTTGTGTCGCAGAGTTTTTGAAAAGCTTCAGAGCTAATTGCACACAAGACCAATGCTGCCTGCCAAGCTGGGGCAAGCTCCTTTTGCTCCTGGAATTCGATCCAATCGCAAGCTGCGATGCGGGGCTCCTTGTGCTCTTTGTGGATAGTGGGGTGTCATTGTATAGCCGGAGTTATACCGTGCATCAAAGTAAACAAATGAGCGAGCTAAGCTTGTGACAACAACACTGTGATGTGAAAGCCATCGATGAGTCTGCACTTCGGACCCTGACCAATTTTTACTAGAGCATAAACATGTATATGGTGCAGAAACGGGCCAACCTTCCGATCTTTTAGCTGGCATATGTATCTATCAAATTGCGTTGTCGTGTAGTTAACATCCTCGTCCGACTCTGCATTAATTTCTAGGACATTCTCTGCCGGCTGTGCGTGACCCTAACAATTGTTATTTTAGGGGACAACTGGTTTAACATCCACCAAAGCTACTGTAAACCCTGTAAATCGCTTGCTTGCATGGCTAGCCCCGCCTGCTATTTTAAGCCAGCTCCAGTAACCAGGCAATGCTGCTGCTATACAATATATTTATTTGTAGTCCAACGCTTCCGAGGTTTTTTGTTTTGTCTGCGTCTGGCCAATTCAATTTGGGAAAACCAAGCATCTGCATCCGAACTCCATCTTCCTCACATCTTCATCAGCCTTTGTGTTTCCGCCGTGCGCAATCTGGCTCTTACAGCATCATTTGGCGTCAGCGTATAGTTTATTGAGTCTTCTCTAGGTCCTCTCTTACTGCATGCTTGTTTGTTCTTTTTGAATAACGACAATGGCTGAAGTTGGGATAGTGCCAACCCTAGGCGCAGAGATCAAAGTGAGTCGACGATATCCGATTGCCCCGTTGTACATATGTGTGTCGTGACCTTTTGGTGCTGATGCTATTGTAGGATGGCTTCAAGCCAGCTAGCGTTTGGGTGGGCCATGGAATCGCATGGCTCGACGACCTCCAGCAGTTTTATCGTGAGCGAAGTGCCATTGAAAAAGAATATTCACAGAAGCTCACTGCGCTCTCCAAGCGCTACTTTGACAAAAAGAACAAGAAGTCGGCATCGCTAAGTGTGGGTGATACGCCTGCTATGACACCCGGTTCTTTGGAAAGGTAAGCCTACACATCCAATTGCCGAGGAATGTTGGTTGCTGATCTATCTGTCTATGTCCATTACAACAGCGCATCTATGACCACATGGTCAACTCAGCTCACTGCGGTCGAAAAGCGCGCCGAAGAGCACGATCGATATGCTATTGATCTCATTGTTCGTGTCGCCGATCCAATGAAAGCTCTTGGTGTCAAGCTAGAAGATCTTCGTAAACGCCATATCGAATATGCCGACAAGCTCGAACGTGAACGAGACGGATCATACGCTGATCTCAAGAAGACCAAAATCAAATATGACAACGCCTGCCAGGAACTAGAAGGCAAGAGAAAGAAGACTGAGTCCTCATTTGAAAAGGCGAAGGCCCAGAGCGCATACCAGCAACAAATCCACGACATGAACAACGTCAAAAACGCCTACCTCATCAATATCAATATTACCAACAAGCTTAAAGAAATATACTACCACGAGTATGTGCCAGAGGCAATGGATAGTCTCCAAGATCTCTTCGAACTACGTACGATCAAAGTAAATGACCTATGGACAACTGCCATGCAGCTCGAAAGCGCTATGCTCAAGTCCAGCCAGGGCGTAGCAGACCATGCCACCGAAGAAATCACCAGGAACAAACCTCATCTTGACTCGATGATGTATATTCGACACAATATGGCGACTTGGCAAGAACCCGCGGATCGGACCTTTGAACCTAGCCCTGTCTGGCATGACGATGCAACCATGGTAGTAGATGAGACTGCTAAGGTCTATTTGCGCAATATGCTCAACAGATCCAAGAGTCAGCTTAGCGAACTCAGACGTGAGGTGGACAAAAAGCGGCGAGAGGTTGAAGGCGTCAAAAAGCTTAGACAACGCGTGCGCGATGGTTTGGAAGACAAGGACGAAGCCGAAGTTGTGCGGCAGGTGTTTGCTATGCAAGAAGAGCTGCATGAAATTGATCGCAAGCGTCTTACTGCTGAAGCCGAAACTACTACCATTACATCTGCCGTTGGCGATGTTACTCTGGGAGCCATGAATCACAATTTCAAAGCTCAAACGTTCAAGATCCCCTCTAGCTGCGATCTCTGTGGTGACAAGATTTGGGGAATTTCGGCCAAGGGAATGGAGTGTCGCGATTGCGGTTACACTTGCCACACAAAGTGCGAAATGAAAGTTCCTGCTGAATGCCCAGGCGAGCAAAACAAAGAGGAACGCAAGAAACTCAAGGCTCAGCGCCAAGCTACAGCCTCTGCGCTGCTTACACCAGACTCTGTCGCCCCTGCTAAGACCGTCGACCTTCCGACGTTAGGTAGATCTAACACCGTGAACTCGTCGACTTCGATCCAACGCACTGTATCTATCTCCACCCAACCACCAACGGCCACTCGCATGCCTGTAGAGGATCCCCCTTCATTTGCAAGCGCCCCTTCTTCTGAACCTGATGCCCCCAGAGCATCTACGTCGTCTGCTACTTCAGGTAGTGCCGTTCGGAAGAACCGTATCATGGCCCCCCCTCCGGCAGCATATGTCGGTGGTGGTGCTGGTGGTAGTGCGCCTATAGTTGCAAAACCTACTTCCCAGAAAAATGGCAAAATGCTCTATGCATTTGATGCTAGTAGCAGTGGGGAGTTGTCTGTGCCAGAAGGCCGCGAGGTAGTTATCCTTGAAGATGATGGTATGCCCTTCTTAGTACGTCGTTTTTGTGTGATATTTGACTAACTTGATACAGATGGTTCCGGTTGGACCAAAATCCGCCTCGGCTACAAAGAGGGTATCGTCCCAACATCGTATCTTGAAATCTCTACCGCTTCCCCTGCGCCTGCCCCTGTACACATCCCAACGCCGAAAACTCCGGAGCCTGCCGGTCGCCCAGTTTCTATATACTCTATGGATGGCTCTGCCAAGAAGAAGGGACCGGTTGTTGCGCCTAGACGTGGCGCCAAGAAGCTTAGATACGTCGAGGCGGTGTATGCGTATACCGCACAGAGCGACAATGAACACAGCATGTTAGAAGGCGAGCGCTTTGTGCTATCCAAGGAAGATCCTGGCGATGGCTGGGTTGAAGTTGAAAAGGCAGGTGCTGTCAAGAGCGTCCCTGCTAGTTATGTCCAAATGGTCTAGAAGTCCGATCAATAGCATCTACGGGAATCTTGGGCAAAACGATCCGATGGTACGAGATATAGCCCGAGTATTCATCCACAAGGCCCTCAACATTCGCCGTTTATGCTCTCGCCATTAACAACTCTAGCCTAGAAGCCTAACCTTCGGACCATGACAAGTCCAGCGCCGCGCTTCAAAACATCGGCCTCGAGGTCTGCGTCACAGAATCTCCGTCTAATCAGGTCTGCACTCAGACGAACAACGCCCCTTACAATTAAACGAATCGATCCGCCTCAACAACACGTAGTAGCTATTAGACAGCTAGAAAATATGACCAATAGTGGCCAGAAACCTTCTAGCAAAGCGCATAGATCAGTCGAATCTCATAGTTATCTCCGGAGAAGTAATAACTCTAGGAGTCAGTCTAGAATCCAAAGTGTGCGCTTTATACGGAGGAAGACATCTGGTAGTACATATCACAACGCCCTCCGCCAACTTAGTAATCACAGAAACCCCACCAATCGCCCATCCAAGTAACGAATAAGCATAACGAAAACTTGGAATATAGAACAGTCATTTTGGATGTCTTACATGTTATTTCTCCTGCCATGCTGTAGAGTATAACAATGGTCATAGTATCACATAAACCCAAGAGCATTATGCAATTATACCCAATAAATATTGATATTTTGAAACCCGGACACTGCGTTCGCAATAAGTAACTACCATTCTTTGTATTGTAGTGTATATGCCATAATCAAGGAAGGCCCCCGATGTTGTTTCTCTTAACATCTACGACCATTGTCAAAGCTATGTACATTATAGTCTCTTTAATCTCGTTTTGTTGGTCTTTGTCATTTTCACCTCTGAAACGACATGAATTGGACGGAAGGGAATCTTTCCCGCAACTCGAAACCACGTGATTCTCTTGCTATAAAGCAAAAACAACATTTTGCCCGGGCCCGAGTCGGGATTTTCCAAGGCACAGCCGAGCCACCGAAATCATTTGCTTTTCTTCCATCAAACTCAAAACCTTTGCTTTGTCCTAACTCGATTCTCTCGACGCCCTCTCGAGTCCATCCATCATCAAGTCACGTTACCTGCATGAATAATGGCCCTGATACTTCATGGAATCCCGACAAGTCACGCAAACGCAAAGACACCCGTTCTGGGGTCGATGCCTCTCTAAATGATCGACGTAAACGTTTGCTGCAAAACTCAAACTGGGTTGGGATAAACCAGTCCAAGGCCCAGATAGGACCAGCTTCGAGACGTCCTCGCTCCAAAAGTCCAGCCTCTCGCGAGAAAATGGCATCAAAGGACTACATATCACCATTCTTCATACGATCTGACGTGCCCAGTTCACCACCAATTCTTCCTACCAACAAACACTCTGCTATCAAACCCCGCATTTGGATCGGAAATCAGAGTCTTCAGGGAACCTCTAATGGTTCTACTAGTTCTCCCAAAAACACGCATCATTCGTTACCCCATGGCCGGCGTCGTCATACTACAGAAAGCCAACATAGTCACTTGGATCAATATTCTTCGACTCATAGAGTAGCCTCATCCCCATTGACGTTCCATAGTCCTATGCCTAGGCGAGCACATATCGCACAGCAGTTATTTGAGAAGGGAGCACACTCATCAACAACTAGCATGATCGCTTCACTAGGTACTGAGCTTTCATCCGCAAGTCTTCTTTCGGATCCTCAAGTGTTGGAGGAATGGAACGACTTTCTTGGTCTACCAAGTACTGTTGGTCATCACGAATCTGAAACCAGCGGACTTGGAACTTCTTCTGTTGGGCCTGGATATCAGAATATTGAGTCAGATGATGAGCAGTCTTGCGTAACAGCTGAAAGCTTATCAGATGAAATGTCTGTATTACTAACATCAGAAGCACTCTCCTCCGCCAACTTCAAGACACCTTCTCCAATCGCGGAAACTGAAGCCTATATTCTGTCATCAGATCCAAGTGGGCAATCTTCGTCTGGTGCCATAAGTACTGATCAGGGTGTACGAGTATCACCCCGGGTCTGTACGCCACAGCAAAGCTTACAAGTCTTCCCCGAGGATACGACTGTACAGATCACCAATTCACCAACTCCATCCTCTCACGATGTAACTCCGCAGCCATCAGTAAAATCTATCCTTTCGGTCAGCAAGGTCACTCATATTTATAACTACGTCTCACCTAATCAGAAAGCCAGAGAGTCTATGGGTGCCACTGGCCAATGTTCATGTGCAGATTTGTCTGTTCCCTTGCAGACGATCCAGACATTTGACAATGATATATTGAGCGGAAATCCCGCAGAAACCCCACGGATGCCAGCTACAAACCCTGTCAGTAAAGTTAGGAAACTATCTTCAGAGGATGACTGGATGAATTTTGTGTTTGGTGGAAGCGCTAGTGAGACTCTAGAAACCGATAAGTATTTTGAGGAGGCTTTACGAGAAAGTGTCCGGAATTTGGTACCTCCTGAAGTTGCAGCAAGTAATATTGCCGAGGAAGGATCGAACGGTACAGCCCTAATAACTGAGTATGGGCGATCTCCCACAGTTCAGTTTTCGGACAGTGACAATGGCCACTCATCGGTTTGTGCAACAGTTGGCACCGAAGACGTACGTGAATCTACGCCAGTTGATTCGTCATCTATTCTTCTCCAAAACGACGGGCAAGCATCATACAAGCCGACCGAAAGTATTTCTGCTTCTTCCACTAAAGCCATTGGCTCTATGAGCACTAGTTCTGAGCTAAATGCCAAATGCACAGTCTCCAATGTGGATCCAACAATGTCCCAGTCAGATTCATCCGAGGAAGGCCCTGTCCTACATTTCTCGCATCCAAAGCTATTTGTCGGACGTTTGGCATCGGGCCCGAGCGCGTTATCCGACAATGCTCCAGTGGGTAGGGTTGAGCCGGCAATATCCCTTAAGAAACCCAAGCGAAGCCAGCGTTTACGAAGGACAAGGAGCACAGACGGGAGACCGGATATCCGTAGTTGGCCGGACTTTGACGACGACCCTATCGAAGAATGAATATAGTACTTGTTGTCTACCACCAGCATACTACACTTTGACTTGTACTGTAAATGGCTGCTAAAATGTATAGAAATATTCAAAGGTTTGGATTATCACCTTTCACGTAGTAAATTTCAGCAAAATCTTCATTCATTGAGTCTAAGTAAGCGTTAATCATTGAGCATATTTTTTGTAGTCCAGAGGCGGCCCATGGCTAGGCCCGTCTTCTCCGATGTCGCCATAACTAGGGGAGGATCAGAAATTTCAAAATAGCAGTCCAGAAAGACTGGCGATGGTTGATAATTTTGATCTGATAAGCAGAGGGCTTAAAGCATAGCGGGTCTAGGAAGGCCAAAGGTGGAGCTAGTCAAGGATAGATCCCGGGGTAGTCCTCCTAACTAATTCGTTAGCAAGTTTGTTTTTTCTAGGATATCGTCTAATATATTAGTACATGGTACGGCGTAAGGCCGAAGCAGAGGCCGAAGCGACACGCAAGCTGGCGCTGCAGCACAAGTTAGAAGAGAAAAAAAACGCAGCATACGATCAAGAAGACAACTAAAAAATGCCCGAAGTGCAACGTGCCGATCGAGAAGAACGAAGGATGGTAAGTTATTATTCCTATTTTCTCTCTTTGGTCTGTCTGCTCGAGGACATTGATAGCT
The DNA here is from genome assembly GCA_004009845.1 of Davidsoniella eucalypti. Taxonomy (NCBI): domain Eukaryota; kingdom Fungi; phylum Ascomycota; class Sordariomycetes; order Microascales; family Ceratocystidaceae; genus Davidsoniella; species Davidsoniella eucalypti. The sequence continues at coordinate 141,305 of RMBW01000026.1, read as the reverse complement.
AACTTGTTGTTTCCATGACAGTTCCCATATGACCTGTAAGTTTTCAACTAGTCTTCACCACTGCTTCTCCTCCCTCTACCTACCGCTATATCCGCTCTCCGAAGCCATGATCCAATACACCGATGGCAAGTCAACTAAAGCCATAACATTTAGCTAAAATCTTTACAACAGATGACTACTAAAGAAACAAAAAGAGGAAGTGGTTATTGTATCCCATTTCTTCAATACATGCCTATTAGTTAGTTCTTAATCCCTTCTAGGCTTAATTTACTACTGGCCTGGGCCTATAAACTGTAAAGGAAAGCAGGTAAAAACAGGGCACTACCCCTCTATCTACCGTGAAGCGGCAATCGCCCTCCGTACCTTTCAGGGCTTAAACAATTTTTGACTAAGGCATCGCACCTCTGACCTGAAGATTTGAAAAGGATTTTACAATGCTAAAGACACAAATGGCAAAAAGGTTATAAAACATATTGTTCTTGGCTTTCAAAATTTACAAGTGATTTGTCTTGATTTCTTTTCAGTTCTCTTTCAATTAGAGGAATGTTTTCATTAGGCAATTAATTATTGTTTTAGTTAGAATATCTACTAGCCAGTGATATATCACAGGCATCCCACCCAGACACAACAGGTTCATGGTGAATGATGCCACACCCTAATCAAATCTGAATCTGATCTAGCATCATCTCATAAAGCCATTCAGACTTCAGATAGGACTCAAATCCTAACAAACCCAAGTTACATAAATCAATATATCATAAACAAACATTTTGCTGTAATCTCAGTACTTAAACATTTTGGTGCTATTCTAGGGTTTTAATAGCATTGTCGTAGGCCTCTAGAATGGGGGCGTAGAGCTGCTCAGGACTGCCCTCTAGTGTTCCAAGTATGACTGTATCCCCAAACAAGATTGATCTGATTGTTGAGCATAAATGTTTCACAACACCTAATGGCTCTGGGAACTCATCCATTATACAGTCGAATCCACCTATAGTCATATCTGCAGTCTTAAACTTAGCAATGGCCTCCAGGCTTCCAACCTCCCACCATCGAAGATGATCCATACCTTTCCTCTGTTTGATATCACCAAACCCATTGTTCCATGATTGGCGTGCACACATCCAAATCAAAACATAAAAGAACGACTCTAGGTCATGGCGATAGGTATGGTCAATCCCCTGCAGAACCTGAATTGCCATGAAGAGAATCGTACCTGTTCGATGTTTCACACCACTTGGACCACTATCTTCCATCTTGGCTAGATCGAGGTCAATAAGCATACCACTGAAGCCATCTGCAGTCTTAGGGTCTGTGATGACAATGTTGTTTGCTGAAATGTCCCGGTGAAGAATTCTTCCTGTCATGTAAAGAGACCTGTGAGCTTTTATAGCATCTCTTAGTGTTTCAAGTAACTCTCTCACTGTCTGGAAGCTTCCGAGGGGACGACCAGCAGGGGAAACAACAATGCAGTAGTAGATCCTATTGTCCCAAGAGACCTCAGTAGCAGGCTGATCTTCGTTAATTGATGGCTGATCTTCGTTAATCGATGGCTGATATTCGTTAATCGATGGCTGATCTTCGTTAATCGATGGCTGATATTCGTTAATCGATGGCTGATCAGAGTTGATCGATGGCTGATCAGAGTTGTTCTCTGATTTCTTCTTTGACAAGCGGGTATCGGTAGATGGGTGGTCAGATGTTGGCTTTCGTTTTTTACTGGGGGTAAATGCTGGCGCTAGCTTTGGAGGTTGTCTGTTTTGGTTGAGAAACCGGTGCTGTTGAGACAGAAATTTCAGGCATCCTCGTATCTTTTTGGTGGATGTGATTTGACAATAGGCTATCATCTTGTTCACGCCCTTAACACCCCGTTCTTGTGCTAACTTCAGGTGTTCAACTTCCGGAGTCCGCTTTTCCGGCACCCATGAAAACTTGACAACATATCCTTCAGTTGTAGTAAAGCATGTGGTTGCTCGACTGACAACTGCAGTCCGGCTTACAATCTGCTTAACGAATGTAAACTTCAAGCCCTGTAGCTTAATATATCGAGACCCATTCTCAGATTTGATAGCTGTGTTGAGGCCCATGGCATCATCATCCATTGTGGCATATCCAACAAGAGCTCGTGCAAATTGCTCTGGCGTTTTATGGATATCAATCAGATCTGAGCTATAAGGCCCTGATCGATCAAACACCCAGAGCTCCATTCTTGATCCACAGAGCAAGAAGCCATGAACAAACATGCGTGTAGGGTCATCACCAAAGATACTTCGAACATAGCGTGTCAACTGAAGAAAATCCGCCTTGAATCTGCTTTTGTCGTAAGATTGCTTGTGCTCCCCAACAACAAGAACATTCCTATAGCGAAAAGTGTTGCCTTCGATTGTACGTTTCTGGAAGAAGATATCGATTTGACCTTTTTGCCCTTCAAACTGACTGGCTGTCGTTGTAGTATATAACTCGTTTGGCGAATGGGGGAAAGAACTATCTTGTAGTGAGCATAGCCACTTCCAGACGGCGCTCTCACTGGAAATCGAAGGAAATGATGTCCATCTGTTACCATGATATTCTGCCATCACATTGCTCAACATCTTGTTCTGTTCCTCTGTCCAAGTTTCAGGGTTGAAGAAATTGTCAAAGAAGCCACCGACACCACGAAACGTACAGTTCTCGATCTCAAGGAAGAGCTCCCTCTCAATAAGTCGACCTGCTTCACTATCACAAAATCGACTAGAGCTAGTCTTGATAGGTGTCTGAAGGGATGGATGGGAGAAAGTAGGCCGTGGGGGTGTTGATGGGCGGATAATGGCAAATACTGCAGCCCAAACTTCAATTTCGGAGGCTTTGTTGATGATATGTTGAATGAGGGGGTTGAATTTGTCGATTTTTACAGCACCCTTGTCCAAGTCTGCCATTGTGAATAATATGGCTGCTCTTGCCTTTAATGCTCGTGTTGCGGGTGATGCAGCTAAAGATGTTAGAAGACCATCAACTAAGTTTTCTTGTTGTCTCGAATCGATGTCAAAGAAGTCTAGTAGTAGAGCTCTATGCTTCACAAGAATATCATCAATAGGGTTCTTCTCGATGATATCGAGTTCTTCTTGAGTGAAAGCCATATTGGTATGTCTATAATAATATGGCTGGTTAGTCAAGGGTTTCCTCAATTGAAGTTAGAAAGGAAAATGTAAACAAACCTCTTCCAGCATAAGCGGGTTTTTGCAGTAGGATGAATAGGAGAATGATGAATAGGAGAATGATGAATTGACGCAGGAAATATGGTAATGTTGAGGGTGTTTATTTCGCCGATATAGAAGTTGAGAAATCGTGATAGGGTGTACTTTTAAAATGTCCAAGATGATGATGTTGATTTTAAAATGCCCAAATAACAACAAATGGACTCTGTTGTACATTCTAAATTGTGGAGGGAAACTGCTTATATATATTTATAGTAGTTAGCTTTATAGTGGATACCTGTTGAAAACAGCCAAGAAAACATAGTTATGCTGCCTAACAAAGATTGCTGTGACAACCCATAAAACATAGTTATGCTACCTAACAAATATTGCTAACAAAACAACAGTTAGATGCCTAATGAAACTTTCCTCGAACTCTGAAGTAGTAGTCAGGGGAAGGCTGACACTAGTGGCTATTACTACTAGTTATAGACAGAAAAGATTAGATTGAATGCCTAGGGGAAAACCTTCGGAGATTTCAATTTACCACAATCCTTATTTTTCATAAAGTTTTTTTACTATGCCTTACTTTCTCTTCCGGTAGTCTCATAAATAGATTTCTGTTACAACCTGAGAAAAGACCTTTATTCTGCCAAGATATACTTTAATACATTTTTCATTGTATGTATCATTTAGATACTGTTTCTAGCATCATCTTTGGGTTAGATGGATATAGACTTTAGAATCTCAAATAGTTGTGACAACTTCATCATACAACCTATCTCCTTTAGCCTCTTGATGTTGATGTCTTCCAGCTAGTGAAACTAGCATATTCCTAAGCACTCCACGACATAATTTTGGCTGACCATCGCAACATCAACAATAATACCTTTCTTAGATATCTACTTTTTTTTTTAGTATGTTGTTCAATGATGGCGTGAACCACGTGATATATATATATATATTTTTTATTTTTGGCCATTACTAAAGATATCTCGTAAAGAAGAGGCTGCCCGAGAGCGCGCTGCGGAGCTAGAACGGCAGAAGATAGCCGCTATAGAGCTTGAGGAGGTTGAGCGCCAGCGGTTGCAAGAGTTAGCACGCAAAGAAGAAGAGGAACGGCGTAAGGCCGAAGCAGAGGCCGAAGCGACACGCAAGCTGGCGCTGCAGCACAAGTTAGAAGAGAAAAAAAACGCAGCATACGATCACGAAGACGACTAAAAAATGCCCGAAGTGCAACGTGCTGATCGAGGACATTGATAGCTAACTTGTTGTTTCCATGACAGTTTCCATATGACCTGTAAGTTTTCAACTAGTCTTCACCACTGCTTCTCCTCCCTCTACCTACCGCTATATTCGCTCTCCAAAGCCATGATCCAATACACCGGCCATAATAGCCGTGACAGAACTACATCGAAGCGGCCTGTGGAGGCCACCTGCAACAACTGATGGTGAGCACTATTCGCTCGTCCCACATTTGCATGAAGCACACGTAGGAGGGGCGTAGCAGCTCGGTGATAGTTTGAAGGTCGTCTATTCATGAGACGGTACTTCATCGCTATCTATTTCCATCTCGGCGCGAATAAATAAATAAATTCATCTTTGGTTGTCCTTCTTACTAAGGAAACCTTAAATATCGACCCGTCTGGTATCCGGATGCAGCAAGACTTTATCACTGTTACCCATGAAGCTAGCCTAATCGAAATCTTTCCGTCACGGGCTTGACTGGCCTAAGCGTGAAGGCCGCCTCTCACTCCACTACGGCTTCACATTTAGCTACAAGACGTTTGGAATTGACCGGGACATTCCTTTCATCCCATTCCCGGACTGGCTGCTCCCTCTGCTTCCTAACTATGAGGGTCGCCCGGACCAAGTCTGTCTCCAGCATTATCCTCCAGGGACAGGCATCCCACCCCACGTTGACACACATAGCGCCTTTGACCAGCTATATGCGCTTTCTCTAGGAGCGCCGATAACTATGCAGTTCAAAGATGGGCGGCCTTCATCTAAGTCTTCTACTAGTAGTCCCCGTATCGTCGATGTGAACTTGCCAGCACGCAGTCTTATCCAGATGAGCGGCGACTCGCGCCTACACTGGACCCACGGCATCCGAGCCCGTAAGACGGATCCATTGGCTGATGGGAATTGCCGGCCGCGGGCTGACCGGTGCAGTTTGACTTACCGTTGGCTTCGTGAGGGTGCCGAATGTGAGTGTGGAAACGAAAAGTTGTGCGATACTGCCCAGCGTCGACTTGGCATAGAGTGGGAATATCGATGGAAAGTACAACCTTCCCTCCTACAACCCTCGGGGGGGTACCTTTGAGTTCGAGTACCTCCCCCTCCGTCCAAAGACGAATTTTTCCCCTTCGTCGTGGGTTTTAAGAGCGACCAGCACATATCCCCAATGCTGCTGTCCATTCTCGTTTTCTTTTTCGACATTTGTCGACTTCGAAGCACCGTTTCGTGAGGCCTTGAGCCCGATTTCCCCTCTCGAGGGACGTTCTCACCAGCGACCAACCCCGCACCTTTTCGATCGTTGGTCTCCCGAGTCTATCCACTCACCTCAGGGAGCCACACTCACACACGGCGGGCAGCCTTTTGAAGGTTCCGGATGCCCGACCCCGCGGCGCGGGAATCTTGTCGCTGTTGCTTCATCCATAGCACCCGACTCGATTACGCCAAATTTTTCATTCTTACGGCCACGATCACCAGCCTCTTGGTGGCTCACTGAATAGTGGGGATGGTAGCTCCACTTAGGAGTTGGTTTTGTGGATCTGTCTTTTGGGGAATAGTTTTGTGGATGCACTGGTTTTTTTTTTTTTTTTTGTATTTGTTTTTGTTGCTCATAGTGGAGGTATGGACCACTAGTTCTTCGGGGCTAGGGGACGGTCTCGTCCCGCACATACAAAGCTATTGAGCTTGTCAAGCGGAGGACGTTAAATATCTGTCCGGTAACCAATCCGGCGTCGTATGATCTTAGTGATTTAGGTAGACGTTAAATATAATCAAATCAAATCAAATCAAATCGGGCTTCGTCCCACTGATCGTTTAAATACGGCGCATTCCCTCGAGACAGGCCGTTCCTGTATCTTGCAATGTCTCTATCTTGATTCACAGGGCTTTGACAACTGCCTACACTCCACCACTTCTCGGGCCATTATCGTCTTATCAGTCAGATAATAATAAAAGGGCACACCCCTCCACGCCGGCCTGGACATACACCAAAGCTCTATATCATCTTAAATCAACGCGCATGGCTTTCTTTCTGTATTCACACATCAACGTTAGCCAATAATCAGCCATGGCCATCTTTGCTGATCTAGACGAAGAGGCTGCTGTCCAAGCTCCGTTGGCCCGCTTCCAGGATGTAACTCTCGATAACATCCAGCGTGTCCTGGATACGCTCCGTCTTGCGCCGCGCAGCCTTCCAGACGCTCTTCCACTCCAGCCAGCCCCAGAACCCGCCGAATCAGACACCGAGAAACCTAGCTTGGAAGAGCTCTATCTAGCTCTCGATAGTGCGCCAGATGCTACCGTGCCCGCCACTATCAAAGCATTTGCCTGTTACCCGTAGGTTCTCCCGGTTTACCTAATCTTTGTAAAACTGCGCCATATGATGTTTTGGCTTCAAGGGCTTTTTTTTTTCTAACACCAATTCCTTGTCTAGAATCGCCATTGAGATTGCTTCACATATCGACCTTAACACCCTCGATAGCCTGGCCCTTACTTGCCGTCCGATTCACGATGCGCTCTTACAATTCCGTACTGCGCTAATGCGCTCAACGCTACACTGCTTCCGGGAGGCTCTTCCACTATTCACAGGTCCAATTGCAGATTACAGAGCAGTGCGTTGTGCCCGTGATCGAGTATGTCAATGTCGCCGTTGTAATATTGTTGTGTGTAGAGTAAGTATTCTCAACTATTCAAGCTGCTTCTAGCTACCACATGTCCAAACTAACATTTGCCGTGTTTCCTATTCATACAGAACTGCGTTGTGAAACGCCCAGCAGCATCCGCACTGAAAGAGCGCCATCGTCGGCTCTGTCTAGACTGTACAAAGGCTCCTCTAACATCTCTCCTTGACCCGCCAATGGACGAGCATCTAGAAAGCTCTGAGTTTGTCAAGCATGTCATGTGTAGCTGTGAAAGTGATGATTTCTGGCTATGCAAAAATTGCAATTCTGGTACCATAACCGACGATGCCATGTATCAAAGGTTAGTTATGCCATATAGCATGATGTCTATGTATCATGCGAGCTTTCCACTAACACCATTGGACTATTTTGACAGACTCTGGACCTGGAGGTTCTCGTATGGCGAGATCATTGGCGGTCTTGGCACGGGTATAGGTGACGGTGATCGTGGTGTCATCTGTGGTCGTACTTCACGTTGTCTAGGCGCCAAAGAGCGCGAGCAAGAGATCGACTGTGATGCCGAAGACCGCCGCATACCAAGTCCACTGATGTTTGGTTCATCCAGCTCCAGTAGTGGCTCAGGCTCATCATCACCACCGCTATCCTTATCCGATACTCCCGTCGTTCTAGACTCCGCCAGCGCTCAGCTGCAACTCCAGGCACCTGTGGCTCGGAGAGATCCCGGATATAGCCGTCACCAGATCGAGGGTGTCGGCGGCCAATTGCGTACAAAGTTGGTCCGTATGATCAGAGTCGGCGCTTCAGTCCCAGAGTGGTCGGATGAACGCAATCGGAAGACTATCCTGGAGAAGGAGGTCAAGGGTGAAGTGCGTAGTTGGTGTCGCTGGTGTTGGCGACCTATTCCCGGCGAGAAGGATCGCCAGGCTTTTGATGCTTCCAAGAAATGAGAATGCAGAAAGATCTTGCTAGATAGGTGGTTATGGTTTCCTGCTCCTCTTCTTTATTTTGATTTCATTTTTTTGTTTCTGTCATGTCGTTAGTCATAAATGGCTAAAAGATTGTGACAAATCTTCTAGTAATATACAAAAGAGTCTGGTGCCATCATTAAAGGCATACTCGACCCCTCTATATAATCATACATATATATATATATATACCACAAAGCCACACCGCTTACAATTTAGTCCATCACATCGATACCCATTATACGTGTCTGTGTCAATCCTTCCCTTCTATGAACAATGAAACAATACATGTGTATAACAAGTAACTTTTTATGTGAACTCTTTTTGATACATTTTGCTTTTGTTACAGATTATATGCCCCCAGTATGCTTCCGTGTTTGATTTGATAGTGTACAGTGTCCCTACCAGTCATGAGAAAATAAACTTGACCTCTCCCCGTGACATTAGGCCTTTTTTGTAATAACTCCCTTCCCTGGCCATTCAAACCACCATTGTCCCCCATAAAATAACAATGTAGTATACACGAGCATGTGAATATGCTTAAATCTCTCCACGGAAGAGCATTTCCTTGCGCTTGGTGCGATCCTCGCGAGCAGCCGCTCTCCGAGGACCCCAGCGGCTCTTGACAACCTCCAGACGATTGGCAATCCTCTCCTTGTGGTGACGAGGTGCCTGTGTGCAGATGGTGATGAAAACCGGGGAACAGTTGAATTTCTTGGATAGCGCTGTGATGCTCCACCTCTCGGGGTCTTCAGCACGTAGACGTTGGATCTCTACGGCATCAGCCTTCGTAAGATGGTAGGTAGGAGAATCGCCACGTGACGCCACGTTGAGTGCTGGTGGTAGGTCTGCAGTGGTCAATTTTTTGCCGGAACCAATGATATCTCGAATGCTGTGCAGGCGCCGAGGATCAGTCTTCGGTAAAAACTTGTATGGCGTATGGTACACATTCGCAGCGGAAGAAGGCGGGTTGTAGATGATGGTATCGGTAGCCTCATTAGAGGGTAAGAATGTTGGATGCGGTGGTAGGCTTAAAGCCCGCTTCGTCCGGGCTGTGGTCTTGTGGCCACGGATGGCAATTGTAGAAGAGGAAGTCGAGATGGCCGTTCTTGAAGCTGACACGAGCAGCCTGTGGAGATTGCGAGATTCCATGTTTGGTTGCGTATGTTGTGAGGGTGGTATTTGTGATCCAGCTAATAATAAACGATCGAGCTGTGTGAACTTGAGGTTTGTCGAGCGAAAACAATGTGCTTTTTGGGGCAAAAATTAAATAGTGCTCCTTGTGTTTCGTATTGTATATATAAACGCAAGAGATCAGTTGGTTCTTGTGACACATATAAAGAAAGTCAGTTGTGTCTACCAGCCTAGTATTTGACTCTCTACTAATCTCGAGATCGCATCAATTTTGCTTCCATCAAAGTTTTGGTCTCCATCAAAGACCCCACTAGCAAGCAACTGGGACCCACTTTATAGAAAAGTAGCCTTGCTTAAGCTATTCATTTATTTATTTATTCATCGTTTTACGTTTTTATCTTGATCACGTGAATCCAACTTTAGGGTCGTCGGACGTCGAGAAACCCTAATGGTCCTCGAAGAAAGGCAAACGTCTGTCAAAGGTTTTCTGACGAAGACCCATAGACAATACTCAGTCATTAATTTCTATTTATTTATTTATTTATTTATCGTTTTACGTCTTTATGTGGATCACGTGGATCCGACCCTAGTGGATCGTTAGACGTCGAGAAACCCTAATGGTCCTCGAAGATCCCCCCATAGTGGAGGTCCGAACTAAAACTAAAAAAGCAAAACAGAAAACACAGAAAGCAAAAACAAATTTCGCATGGTGGAAGCAGTGGAGAATACAAGCAGCGCTAACCTGGCTAAACTTGTTTCTTCACTGTCCACCTAGCAGGTTGTTTGAGACACAAAGGAAAAGACCAGAGTGCTCAGGGTGCGAGGGAGATGCTCAAGGAGACAACTATCGCGAGGTCGGTGTCGGGGGATCGGGAGGAGGTCAAGCAGCATTAAGCTAAACTTTCTTCACAGCCGTCCCCCTGGTTGGTTGTTGGAAAACACAGTGGAAACCCAAAGTGTTTTCATTATGAGGGAGCGACTCAAGGAGAAGCTATCACAGGTTTGTTTTGGCATAATCAAATGAGGTGCAAAGCACAACACAAGAAGAGCCGGGGATTGGTAGGCACAAAGGAAAAGACCAGAGTGCTCCGGTGCGAGGGAGATGCTCAAAGAGACAACTATCGCGAGGTCAGTGTCGGGGGATCGGGAGGAGGTCAAGCAGCATTAAGCTAAACTTTCTTCACAGCCGTCCCCCTGGTGGGTTGTTAGAAAACACAGAGGAAACCCAATGTGTTTTCATTGTGAGGGAGCGACTCAAGGAGAAGCTATCACAATTTGTTTTGGCATGATCAAATGAAGTGCAAAGCACAACAAAAGAAGAGCCGGAAATGTCGGGCAACTGGAACCTTCAAAGTGTTGCCCTCCGAGTGTGAGTGTGAATTCCTGAGCAGCGGAGATGAGGCTCGGGAGACCAGCGATCGCGAAAAGTGTAGAGAAAAGGGGGTGGGCGATCGTTGGTGAGAATTACCCTCGAGAGAGGAAGAAACAGGCTCAAGGCCTCACAAAACGGAGCATCATGAAATAAATCAATAGATGCGAGAGAATGGACAGCGACATTGGTGATATGTGCTGGTCGCTCTTAAAAACCCACGACGAAGGGGAATTTTTCGTCTTTGGACAAAGGAGGAGGCACCGAAAACTCAAAGGTACCCCCCCGAGGGTTGTAGGAGGGAAGGTTGTCATTAATTTCTACAAATATCAAGGAGACAAACTTCTTTGTAGATATATGCCCCTAACCCTTAGGAGGACAAAGAGGGGAAAAGTTTAGCCAGGTTAGTGCGGGTCGGATCCACGTGATCCACATAAAGACGTAAAATGAGAAATAAATAGTAAATAAGCTATGCATAAACTAGTTATGCACATTATTCAGTATTATGTGACTCGCCGTGCAACCCTAACTTTCTACTTGGCTTCGTACCGCTTTTACAATGACGTTGGCTCTCCGATTACAATTTAGGCCGGGAATAGCGGGTCTTTCATCCGTTGTTTCTCGGAAGTTAGAACTAGTCTTAAATTATGTTCTGGTGATCTTTGATGGTTCGCCAATTTACGACTCGACCCTTGCTTACTGTGCCTCCCCAAAGTATAGAGCTGAGATTATTTCTGCGCCGTTGATGGTGTTGATCTAATTATGAATAACTCCACAGCCTCCATGTAACCGCCAAAATGACCCATCTACCCTAGTTAATTATGTCATTGTCGAATTTACTCCTTGGGTATATATGTATGTATGTATTTATGACCCTGTGATCAAAATAAAAATATCGTAGTTTCCCCTTTCGAGATTTATCTCTACAAGAGTGATGAGTTAGTCCTTTCAGGTAAGTAAGCTAATGTCAATATGCTCATCTCACAACGCCACACCACCTATAAGGTCCACCTACGCCCTTAGCGATGGTCGTAAGTCCCCAGTATTTCTATAATGATTAAACAGGAGACTCATACATGTAGTTGCTTGCCGGCTGTTTGAAGCAGATCAACTACCTGTCATTATGTGACCTTTAGGAACCACTGTGTGGCTTTTAAACGGAACTGCTCAATGGCCGGGGCATGAAAAAAAATCATTAATTTCACAAAATGATTATGTACTGGTACTTATTCCTCACACTAGAGCTGCTAGTTGGCAAAGTGTCATATTTGTTCATTTTTTACAAAAGATTTACGACATATTCAAAATACAAAATTTATCAACAAAGTTATGAATGCTTCTTTTCCTTCGTATGAGGATGCTTGTCGCCTTGATGGCGCTGCTGCTGCTGCTCGTATCGAAGGATTTGTTCTTGGTCTTTATTCTATGCGCAATCCACAGCGGCACATCTTTCAGTGTACTAAGGCTGATAACCGTGTTGGCCGTAGTAATTCTATAAAAACATCTCTGTAGTACCCAAACTATATAAACTACAAATATAATATCTTTGCTAGCTGACAGCTAATGAATAAGTACCAGTACATAATAATTCTACAAAATGGAGTATTTTTTCATACCCGGCCAATGAGCAGTTCCGTTTAAAAACCACGCAGTGGGTCCTAAAGATTATTCATAGTTGTCCTATCGATCAAATCAACCTTGATGTAATTGAAACTATAGTAGCGGGCGGAGAGATACGCTTTTTCCCTCTAAGTTTGCACAAATGTAGTTGAATGTTCGATAGGTACTCAAAGTCTCTGCATACCAAAGAATGGTACATAACACCGACTTGCCTGAAGTTTGTGCCAGCCGCAGCCAATATATTCATGGCAAGGTACTCTCTGCCACTTTATCGGCCTTAGACTGTCTGGAGTATGCATGCATTGACATCATGCGTAATGCAGTCCGCTATAGTTAGCGGTTGTGGGGTTACATAGCAAGCCACTGTAACTAGACTGAAAAATGCTTTCACTTGCCATGAAGTATCAATAATGCATTCATGGCCGCTGATGCGTTCTTCAAGCAGTTGTTTCGTATTCATCCGTAGTCTAGCGCCTACCATTGAAGAACTAGCTGCGGGCCATCTACATTTTGTATAATTTCAGTATGCAGAAAACAATTGATTGGGTCCCTTTTTAAAGACGAACCAAGACAAGTCGGTTTTGCCTTGCTACATGTGATAGTTCCTTTTGACTTTTGCAACATTTCTAAAATTGAAGGGGCTTGGAAATGGCGCTTTTGTCAGAGGGAAACAAATCAACCCTTCCGACATGAAAACCTTAGCAAAAAAAAGTATGAGATTCCTCTTGGTCTGTTTATTGTCTACGTATATCGAAATATAAGTAGCCATATTCCAAAGGAAGAGTTCATAGGACTTGATATTCTGCTTCTAGACCAGCTTGCCGCGTGGACTGAGGCGTAAACATCGTGCTAAGGGGCTCTAACACTATAGATAGGATGCGATGCTTCTGTTCTGGGGGGCTCCAAGGTTCTGTAGCATTTTTCAATAGACTAGCAAACTACCCAAGCTATCAATCAGCATTGGTGCTATTGTCCATTACAGCATTACTTGGTGAGAGAATAAGCCTAAGCTCCTTCGCTGAGGTGTAACTAGCAGCTCATTTCTGGCTTCTTCGGGGCATTCAATTGTTAGTTAAGTTACATACTGTGACATATAGTTCCATCGAGGCATTATATTTGCGTGTACGATTGGATTGTCCGTATGCTATTTGTGTCAAAGTATGACGCTGTCCGATGAAAGACAAATTTGATTTCTTATAATTACATATAAAGTTGTTGCAGACTTCCAATACGTCTATGTAGTGGCCCTGTTCTAAGTTTGGCACAGGGCTGTATCAAATTAAGCCCATGTAGAAGGCTATTTCAGGACTGTTTTGGTGTCGCATCCTGTGCAAGATTCAATATCCTCCGCGTTGTATTTGAAGCTAAGTCGAATGAAAAGTAGCTCCCTCTGGCTTTGTTGTGATGGGCTGTACTAGGTACTAATATGCATCTATAGTGGGTTTCTACTATGCTGCAATCAACCTAAAGTGGCTTGTTTACAGTCGTCCAGAATAGAAGGTACCTCCGTAAATGGCCTCATCCGACGCACGACGCACCCTCCTTCCAGCACAAATTACTGAGGTAGCTACTCCTGAAAAATGTGATTCGTACTCTTTCAAACATTCCCAAGATAAATGGCCAAAAATAACATGACGAAAACTTTGCCGTAAAGCTTAGTTAGCATGGCATAGTACATATATCTTAGTCTAAACATCCCCCTCCTCTCGTTGCCATTGAATATATTTCTCATCGACTTCTGATTGTCATCCCCCCATCTTTCTCACCAAACTCACCATACAAACCTGACATTCGCTACTCAATACAAAATAAAAACACTGCCATTTCGCTCATACATCACACCACTAGCTCTACAATAGCCTCGTTGTGTACAACTATTCGCACATGCCCTACACATATCGCCATTCTTGCCAACGGAGTCTCAAAGCACCCAAATAACGCCGTCGCCTCCCTCTAGTCTTGTAATATTGCTCGCCGTAACCGAAAACATAGACCCAGGTTGCCCGTTTTACATCACACTTTTTCTTACGTTTCCTCAAATAACGACCTCGTGCCAGAACATTCGGTGCTATCGCCTGCATTTAGCACTAAATTTGTGATTACTCTTACTATCACCAATCAGCGTTATCGGGTAAAACTCAAATAAGTCGCACACCATCTCTGCAGGACTTTTTTTTCTTTCGATCACCCCGTCGCCTTCATTTTGTGATCAGACCTCTCTAGCTCTGACTCCATCCCACCTTTTGCCTCGTGGCCATCACATTGCACCGCCAAAGCACAAACTACATACTTAGAAGGCGTCGAAGCACATTGCATCGTGACCTCGATAAATTACATTCTTCAACTCGCCACCACGCTTACATATTTGAGACCATTCTCGTCTTGTTTATCACTGTCTCTTATTCGAAGCCCAAAGTCTCGACTCTTTTTTTTCTTTTTTCAAATAACCTGTCACTGCCGCTTACTTTTCTTTCGCGGCTTCTTGCTTCTTTCTATCCATCGTTGCAACATACACACTACTGTAAGTCACCATGTTCATTCTCATAGTTGCTTGTCTCATTCCGAATGATTTCACCCCATTGAAACGTAGCTTTCTGTTTCGTCTCGCTTTCTTTCCGTTTTCTCCCCTCTCAACAACACCTTTCTACATATTTCCAACCCACTACTATCCCACCATACCAATACTACAATACATAGTTGTATGGGATCCTGGGTCCACTCCAATCGAATACCTAGTCGGTACTTGGGCTTTATTGATGGCCATCATACTGTTGCTTCTCTACTCTGTGTACCTTTTACGGTTCATATCGTCACGACTGACGCACCATTGCGTTCATCATTCCACCCATTGGCTGGCTTGACTAGCCACTGAACAAGGTTTTACGAGAATCTGAAATTCACTGAAGCGAGTCGATCCAATCCTTTGAAACCTCTTGTTTGTTTTAGTCTTGGGTCACACGCTTCAGCAGCACCCTTGCGACTAACACCACTTATTCCTTCGCGGCCATTATAATTGGACCAGCTTTGTTTAAACTCATCCATATCCCGACTCCCCCAGTGTTGTTTACTTTGTAGTCCTTAAATTACATCGTGCCCCCTGTTCTATTAATGACAGACAACCTTACATCGAACCACAAACTACATTCGCACATAATTTCTAACGTTGAGATTTCATAGTATAAACACAACTATATAGGTCGCATTTGTTTGTTGATCTACTACACACAAATACTCTCATCGTTACTATCAGTACGACACCATCATGAGCTCTCAAATTTCCAACGACATCCGTACTACTAGTCTCCCTATGAAGAATACAGGCCAACAGTCCGAAGTTCGTACTCCGACTGCTCTTCGCACCATGCCTTCTTTCACTCGTACAAATGCCTCTCCTTCTCAGGCTGATACGGGATTCTTCAGTGCTTACTCGCCAAACCGCGCCATGTCCAGCTCTCCAAGACTATCCTCTCCCGCTCGTTCCCAGATCTTCGAGCGTGATGTCCAGGACAGTGTTATTATTCCACGATCCCCCATCCCAACTCATATCCAAACCGAGAACTACATTCCATCAGTCCTAGATGCTTCTTCAGAGGCCATCACTGACCGTGAGCTTGACCCTGAGACCGTCGAGATCATCACACACAATAGCCATCAATCAGCGGCCCATGCCGTTGCGAACAGCATTCCGCAAAGCCCTATGGCTTTGTCATACGACAACTTGACCTCATATTGGACTGATGAAGTCATCTCTTTGTCAGATAGAGGACACGGGGATGATGCTTCCAACTACGGTTCATTCGATGCCAGCAGTAATGACGTGCGGCGCCTGAGTTTCATCTCATTCCATGACGTTGTTCAAGGTGAGCAACTTAACTCCCCCATTTTGGGAAGTAGCAAAGATTCTATCCACATGGCCGGTCTTACGTCATTATCCAGCCTTAACCGCTCAACATCTCCTATCCGCTCCGCATCGCCTATACACTCTCCTGTGTCTTCACAGGGCCAGAGCGGTTCTCCTGCTGCCAGCAAAACTGCTTCTGTGAAGGGTGCTGAAGCATCTTTCCGTGGCTTAGACATGTCTCCTTCGCGCAAGGCCTTGGCTAGCCCTGTCTCTATGCAACAATCTATCAACTTTGCGACTGGTAACAGTGAAGTAAGTGTGGAAACTATGGCCCAGGCTCTGCGTCGGACCACTAGTGGTGATCTCGGCAATGTCGTTCGCAGCCATCCTACTAGCCCTATTTAACAGTTCAACACTGCAACACACGCAAAACATACCACGCCTGAAATGGTGAAAAACTCTACTGTGTTGAAACACGATTAGTTCTTAGATTTTAGCCGCGTTGCAAGGTTAAATGGTGCCTGTTTCCTTTATTAAACGTATGCATCCATATGTCTGGTGCTACACTATGCCTTTAATAGGTTTTTTCTTTCTTCTTTTCTTGCTTCGCAGCAAACCCACCGTTTTATATCCTCTCACGATTTGTTATGATGGTTCGTTTTTTATTTATTTATTTTGTTTTTGGTTCATTGTTTTGTTAGTCAGACTTGTTTCTCTTCTTCCATATATCGATATCACTAGTCTACGGTTTACTCATGTTTGTTTTTGTGTTTCTTCATTGGTGTTTAGCATAGAGCAATCTCCTAAACACTCGGCTCCTCATTTAGTTCAGTTGATAGTACTCACTTTAGCAACTTTTTGAATGACCATCAACGTTCATATATCTATCTGTCTTTTGTGTCACCAATTTGTTTATCAATGCGCTTAAATGTCCGGAGATGTTTGAAACGCCTCCACTCAATTGGATGCTGTCTATTGATAGAGATTATATAATGTCTAGAAATGTTACATAATTTGCGTGGTCTTGTTTTAAATGTTTTATTTCACTTCATAGTCTCAGTGAAACCCTTTTTTATTTTATTCGCCTACTAAGTCAGTGACAAACGATGAGCCCTCCAGATACGCCATAAATAAAACAAAAAATAAATTTAATACCCAAAGAAAAAAAAAGAAACTGAAAAGATAATGCGTAATGTAGGGAAGAAATCCACACTATAAACAGATTTTCCCGAAAGCAACATGTTTCGTCATGAATGTATAAGGGTTGATGTCGTTAGGGTTGACTATTGTTTCCCACATAAAAATGTAGTTACGAGCCAACGGAAGAAGAAGAAGAAGAAACGATACAATAACTTTTTTGGTGAATCGATCTAAAGCTAACCGACTCTCAGGATGCTTGAGAGCATCAATAGAAAAACAGTGGCTTTAAAAACGCTCCTTCATACGAGCAGAAACACCACGAAGGTTGTTGTACACTTTACCAGGTTGCTTACCCAGAATCAAAGCGCAAACGCAGGCCTTGGCGATCTGAGTAGGCTTGTAAGCACCGAGAATGTGGATCTTGGAATCGGCAAGGACCATTCTGGTGCGGGTAGCGTTTTCGATGGCGAACTGTCATGAAAATGTTAGCAGATATGCTCGGAGAAAAGAAATGTGGATGAGCATTATATCATCATGTCTTGAGTAAATGAGAACCATGTAACGTGTGGTACATACCTTTGTTTTACCATCCTTTCCAGCTATACGGCCGATAGCACGAGAAAGATGGTCACCCTGTAGTGTCTTGACATCCTTGATCTCAAAAGTCTCAATGTACAGATCCTCCAATCTCAGAAGCTACGTGATTGTTAGGACTATTGTACATATATTTATTGGTTTCGTCCATGGATCATGGTAACTTACAGCGATAGCATCCTCGATTTCGAAGCCGAGAGAAAAGGCCTTGACGAAATCCTCGGCCTTTTGTAGTGCGCCAGGGTCGGTGGTGTGTTTGGAGTTGCGTAGCTCAACGGACTTGCGCTTGGTGTTGAAGCGAGTCTGGATCTTGAGATGCTCGACGAGCGGAGGGTAGATGCGTGGCCAGTTGGTCTTGAGTGGCGATAGACGGTGCGGTGGTATCCGGACCTGGCGAGTCTGAATTCTGGTAGCAGCGGCCTACGAAAAGAGAAGAAAGGCTAGTTAGTGACAGTGAAGATATATGGAGGTAGTTTCTGGACGTATCACAAGTAGTCATCTTTGCCTACGATATGCGATTGACCTGAAATATAAAAAGATACTGTTATATGTAATGGGGGTGACATACGACATCCTTTGCGGCCTCAAAGAGTGGGCGACCCTCAATATCCTCATCTAGTTCCATGTCGGAATCGTCGGTTTGAGCGACAGCATTCTGAGCCTCGAACACCGGCATCGCAGTGTTGGCACCATCGAGCAGCAGATCATCGTCATTCTGGGTCTCTTGCATGATTTCCTCGACGACAGAGAAAGCAGCGGCGGCAGCAGCATCAACGCCGGCCGGGGCCTCCACCGACTTTAGTGCGGTAGGCGCAGGCATGATTAAGAGGACGGGGTAGTTGGTCGGTGTGTAATATAAGGAAATAAAAAAATGTATGGCGTATATAAGTTTTTGTGTCGTCGATATTAAAACTGGGGTTCTTTAGGCAAATAAGTCGAGCAGCTGATTTCGGCGTAGAATCTGGAGAAAAAAAAAGTAACTATTATGCCTAGGCGAAAACTTAACTTTCTACTAGGTCTTCTTTCTGCGCAGGTCTATTACGTGATTTTTTTTTTAGTTTAGTAGTAGCCTCGTTTCCGTATTTCTTGATGAATTTTCGGTGGCGTGGCGTTTTTGGGTGGCGTTACTGGGGTGTCTTTTTCTATAATTGGCCCGATAAGTTTGATAAGCTTCAGCCTCGCTTAGCTATACATACTCTATGTATTATTATGTGACTTGACATGTGACAAGAAAATAAGAACAACCCCTAATAGGTAAATACCCTAATGAAATGGATGACTAGCTGTTCAACATGGTTCAAAACTTAAAATCAGATTCAGACTTTTACTGTATTATGTATATTTCTATAACTTATACTAGTTATAACTATTGAACGAACATGAGGGTAAGGGCAATGAAAATCATTATAAAGGCTTTGGTATGATTACATGATTTATGACAACGAAAATAGAATAGCCCTTATTTAGAAGAATTTAATGGGATGAATTACATATAGATGGTTTATAGATTTTTGGGGTGTTTTACGAATCCTTTTACATATATGATTAGGTATAACTTTTTTTTATAAAAAAGTCATATTTATTAAGGTGGAAACGGAGCTTTGATAGCTTTTTTTTAATTTTTTTTTTAATTCATTCATCTTATGGAGCTATTGCTTTGATAGCTATATATGTGCCTTTATTTTGCCTAGGTTTTAGGGTTGCATATGGCCTTTCTTTCTTTGTCATTCCCTTTCCCAGGTTTGGCCTGAGTTTTCCCTAGGGAGCAGCCATCTTGTTGCATTATCACCAAGATTTGCGGGTGTCAAGTCAAGCGACAATGAAAATTATCGATTTTGAATTTGGATCAACTTGAATCTTTTGGCGGGGCAAGTCTTTGTTGATGTTCCACCAAACTTTTAAATGCTGGAAAAAAAAAAAGAGTATGGGTAGGTCTTATCGGTAGCTATTATTGGTCCGATAGGCACACTGGAGCTTTCTTCAAGGGTGGCACCTTGCAGGGTATGAAGTTTTTCTTGGGGTTTTCAAGTCTTACTTTTGAGCCTAAAGCAATCGAGAGACGAATCGAATCAAAGTCGATAATGTACATAGTTGCTGTTTTGAGAGTAGCACTGTAAGGCTCTATCTTAGGTCAACAGCGGGCGATTATTTTTCCTCGTTCCGTTGCTTTCGGCGCCTTGCTTGGAAACAAGGCCTATTTTGCTACGAAACCGAACTAGCAGTTTCCTAGACTGATTTATAAAGCGTAGCCTCATTGTGTTTATATCCTTTAGGTTTTTGAGTCTTTGGTAATTTCTTTCCGTTGTTCTGGCCAAGCTTTGGTTTCTATATATCTTCACTCTTTTGAAAAAAACCCTTTTACCACCGATTACAGCCATTGGTTGCCTGTGATTTGTGATCAATATTTGGCTCTACAAGGCCTTGTATAAATCCACAGTCTCGGCTGCAACTCGATTCTTAATTCCGATCAATTTTGAGCTCGACACACCCCGACAACTACGGTTTTCAATATCTATCTGCCTCTAGCTTTTCCCCGTAGTCACCTTAGTGTGGCTAGCTAGAAGGAGGTAGCCCAACAAGATACCGTCTTGTATCAACAGTCTGTGACGCCTATCCCAACTTCCAGTTGCTAATGCTGTAGCTGGACGATCATGACCCGAAACGATGTCTAACCGCTTGATCTCGGTTTTCTTCGCTTCCTTTAACATTAGCAATGCCGCACATCACGCCATAAAGACTGCTTCTCAATACAATCTCACGGCCTCTTCGCCGGCTGTCATACAAAGTTCTCGAGCACCACTTCTTGCTTTTGTCCCTCGACGAAACCTCTATAATGGCAGTCTCACGCGAGCACCCCGCCATGTTGCCCCTCAGTCTCTTGCACCCCGGAAACCATCCGTAGCACGCTCAATATCAACCTTTGCCGGCCCGTTGTCTCGCCATAGCATAGCTTTCCAATGGCATCCGGTTACTCAGGCCACTGCTGTTTTAACGGTCAATGGTCGCAGGCACACTATGTTAGCACCAGCTTCACGTGGTTGTCGTATCTCTCATCGTACATCGAGCCATATTCTTCTAAACGTATGCCGAAACTATAGCAACACACCAAAGGACTCGTCAAAACCTCAAGAAAAGTCTCTCTCACAGCCTAATAATGATACTGAAGATAAATCTACCAAACCCAAAGATACAGTTGGTCCTGCCACCGCCCCACCAGCTTCGAATGTTGATGGCAACCCGGAGACTATTGCACATCAAGTATCCAAGTATCTACACTTGCCAAACCTACCAATTCTCCAGGACCTCCAGATAATGAATCGCCCTTCAAAAGAGGAGCTTCTTGCTGCTGCAACTGGCTTCTGGCAGCGATTCACGGTGAGGTTCAAATGGGCTTCTATTCGTAGCATGCGCCCTTGGAATGCTGATGAATGGGGCGCCTTTGTGTCTTGGTTTATGCTAGGTCACATTGTTTGGATCTTACTAGGAACAACGACGTTTTTCTCTATCATAATATGGTCTATCAATACTGTGGTTGCTCAGGGTACGTCATAAGCATATACTATATTTTGCGAAAGAGCATCGGTGATGGATCTTCAATTAACATTGATAACTTCTCTGTAGAAACCCTAGCTAAATGGATTGGCGATTATCTGACTCAGTCAGCTGGCGTCACCATAGTTTTCGAATCTGCCATTGTCCCGAAGTGGAAAGACGGTGTGATATCTTTCCGCAATGTTTTTGTATCTCGTCGCCCTGGACAGGTCCTTTCTTCGGTTAGCAAGGGCTCTTCTTCAGATGCCGCTGCTGTGGCTGCTGCGGAACGCCAGTCGGAAGAACCTGTGACGCTCGTTACTATCGCTACCGACGATGGAAACTACACTCAATTCGATGTTACCATGTCAACTGTCAATGTGACGCTTTCATTTTTGAAATGGTGGAATGGCAAGGGTT
The DNA here is from genome assembly GCA_004009845.1 of Davidsoniella eucalypti. Taxonomy (NCBI): domain Eukaryota; kingdom Fungi; phylum Ascomycota; class Sordariomycetes; order Microascales; family Ceratocystidaceae; genus Davidsoniella; species Davidsoniella eucalypti. Next base: position 119,646 of record RMBW01000026.1, on the reverse strand, counting down.
TACTAAAAGATGTTGAAATCAAAGGCGTTAGAGGCATAATTGACCGCACTTCGGTTCGTTGGCCCGATAATCTTGGAAACCCCTTGAACTATCGCTATGAAAACCAGCCTGGCGACTTTGAGTTGGCTTCCTTCAAAATGGAGGATTTCCTCGTAACTGTTCATCATCCCGATGGCTTCCGACCTTTCCCCGTTAGCATATACTCCTGCGAGTTGCCTCAACTTCGGAAGCAATGGCTATTCTATGATTTTATCTCTGCCAATCACATGTCAGGCTCTATCGATGGCTCTCTATTCACTATTCATCCCCGACAAGTCCAAACATTTGGGCCCGCCGCTGCTATTGGTGCTCTTGGTGCGCATATGGCTGGTATCGGTCCACCAGAGGCCTGGAAAAAGGTCAGCCGCATGCGCATCGATGGACTCAAAATTGACCATCTAAATCGTGGTGTCCCTGGAGCCTTTGGCTGGATCTACGAAGGAAATGTTGACATAGTAGCCGACATCATCTTCCCAACCGACGAAGATGAAGGTCTAAGCAAGGTCGTGTCCGATGTTTATGATCACCTTGAGGAGATCGTCATTGCCAACCGCGCGAGATTTTTGAAAGAAGCTCCCGAACTTCTCGATCGCACAGGCTTGTCTGCTGTTTATAAGCCCGCTTTCGCACTCCATGCTGTTCCCGAGGCTGAAGAAACGAAAGATCCCGAGACTCATTTGTCGCCCGTGCCGTCGTCATACATACTACCTTCACGCACGCCTGACTTCATAGATGACCACGACCATTCTGATCATAGCATATCACCACTATCGAGTCTGACTAATCAGGATGACCGCCGATATGCCCTATTTGATCTACGTATACACTTTAACGATGTGAAAGCAAGTGTTCCTCTATTTAAGAACGACCTTTCATACGTGAACCAAGCTCTCGTGCGCCCCATCGTTGCGTATATCAACGCCAAACGCACTTGCATTCCTATATCTTGCCGTCTTGTTAAGAGACATAGCGACTTCCGTGGCTCTTGGACCGTATGGGACTGCGGTCTGATGGATGATCTCTCGGCTGAAACCTACGATGCATTCGCACGTGATGTCGAAGATCAACATAACCGCGTACGAAGACTTCGAAAAGTTGGCTTTTGGACACTATCTATGGCCATTCAAGCCCTCTTCATGGGCATGGCCGGTAGTGTCATGTAATCGTGGTATTATACCCCAAACTATCCTCTCTTATTCACCTCTCTAAATAACCTTCTCCCCTCAAATCACACTCACTACTTCAAGATTAAAGATTGAAGTTTAAACAGCTTCTAGTCGCTGTACATCCCCTTGTTCTTCTTGGTTTTCCTCTTTTCTGGCGAGGTTTCCCTCCATGCTTTCTTGGAGTTTTCTGGTTTATATGTTATTTGTTACAATTATCTTTTTATTTGGTAGGCGTTCACGGTTAGATCACATTCCCATTGTTGAGAGGTTTTTTTTATCATGACATGTCAGACATTATGATCCTTTTTATGTACAATATGCTTATCACTATATATATCTATTTCATGGGTTTTAGTTTGTGACATATGGTTGGTAATTTTAAGTTACGAATCGACTATTATCTTACACCTATCATTCCCAAGAGAGCACCTTTGACTGTAATAACATCAAAGTTTTAAGGTTCTTTTACGTTTTCTGTCTTCATCATGTACTACCTTGAATTTAGGTACGAAAAAAGTATTTTGGTAAGGGTTTGACAAGGGTTAGCCCTGTTTATACCAAACATATCGTCGTCTGGTAGTCAAAAATTTGAAGCACAAGATATTCAGAATTAAGGAATCAACTTTTAATCCAATGTACACCAATATATTTTTGGGTGTGTATATTATCGCGATAGTACATATATGCCCTCAACAAACCCCCAAACAGTGGAAAGCAAGAAACCGTGAAACAAATCAAGAGAAGCCCCATTTTGTGCAATACGTCATTTATACCTGCCCGTTTCCTTAACTACAGCATTGATCTTTTTTTTGTAAAGATTTATGATGTAGAAAGGTAGACTGACATGTGTAAGATGCGTGCGAAATATCAAAGAAACAAAGATCGAACTAAGACAGGAGAGAAGAAGTAGAAAAAGAAAAAGGAAATGTAGTGATATGTGTTGATGAAGTGTTGTTTGTGTGACAATGCCTGGGGTCGTTGATCACGTCAAGGGTATGAAGAGTGAGTAACCAAGAGAGATAGTAAATAATGAAGTGAAACGTAAAAGTAAATTTTGAAGAAGAAAAAGGGGTATGTTTCGACTGAATCGTTTACTTTATCTCAAGCAGCTTGACGTCGAAGGTCAGCTGGCTGTTGCCTGGGATACCGGGAAGAGACTTGGAGCCGTAGGCCAGAGGGGCGGGGATGGTCAGACGACGCTCACCACCAATGGCCATACCGGCAACACCGATATCCCAGCCCTTGATGACCTCACCCTTGCCGAGCTTAAAGTAGAAAGGCTTGCCCTTCTTGTTGGCATCGAAGACCTTGCCGTTGTCGAGCTTACCGATGTAGCGCATGCCGACGGTGTCGCCCTTCTTGGCGGCACGGCCGTTACCGACCTTGCGGTCATCGAGAGTCACACCCTGGACAACACGCTTGGAGGCGGGGGCAGCAGGCTTAGCAGCGGGTTTCTCGGCCTTCTTTCCGGAGGCCGTGGGGCCCTGGACAAGCTCAGGAAGGAACTGAACCTTCTTGTCGCCCTTCTTGGCCTCAGCGACAACAGACTTGCCCTGGTTGTTCTTTTGCTTCTTGGACTTGTCGTCGGCCTTGATCAGCTCATCGAGGTTGACATCGGCAGTACGCTTCTTGCCCTTCTTGGAGGTGTCGACCAGCTTAGGGGCCTCATCCTCAGATTCAATCTCGGTGATGCGGGGGTTGGCGATGTCATCAAGCTCATCCTCCTCGTCATCTTCGGAATCGTCATCCATATCCTCGGGCAGGTCGTAGTCCTCATCATCCTCGTCGCAGGAGTCGCAGTCCTCCTCGTCTTCCTCATCGTCCTCGGTAGGCATGACGTAGTTGCCGGTCAGGTAAACGTTGTGGGTACCACTGACAACGAAGAAGACAGTCTCACCCTCGGAGATGTGGATATCGATGGGCTGCTGGTAGTTCTGTAGGGTTGTTAGCATGGTGTTCTAGCAGGTTTGGTAGGCTAGAGCCGATTCACTTACGCGCTCGGTGTCCAGAGTGCAGATGACGAACTCTTCGGGCTCGTTCTCGGGGTCCTCCTCCTCATCGGACTCGTCAGACTCGGTAGCAATGCCCTTGCCCTTGTTAGGCTTGGCATCCTCCATATCCTCATCCTCTTCCTCCTCCTGGGCAGCAGAAATCAGCTTAGCCAGGGCAGCGGCGCGGGCAGACTTCTTGGACTTTGTAGGGTCGGAAGGGCCACCGTTCTCCTCCTCGCTGTCCTCCTCATCATCGGAAGCGTTGAGAAGAGCCTGGAGAGTCTCATCATCGAAGTCCTCCTCATCGCTCTCCTCCTCGTCGTCGAAGTTGGGGGGCATGCGAATGAGCTTCAGAGTAGAGCGTGGGATAGTAGGGATGTTACCATCGGAATCAGCAATAGGAGCAGCAGTGGGGTCAAGAGCAGCCATGGTAATGCGGAACTATTAGATACATGATCAGTTAGCTTTCTATCGTACTAAGAACAAATTGCAACATGCGACTGTGAAGACGCTGTGATCAGGTCCATTGCCGGGACCAAAAGCACTCCAAGTAACGAGGGAAATATAGTACTTACGTGGGCCTCGACACCGCGAGCAGCCGCGGGGACCAGAATCTCACCGGCAGGAACCTCCAGACCGTAGACACCAACAGGCAGGAAAGACATGATGGTGATGGTAGATGTGTGGTGTGAATTAGTGATAAATAAGGAAATGCGAGACGCAAGATGCAATAAGACTATGCAAAAGAACGACTTCTATAGCTGGGCGCAACAAAGGCTTTTAACAGATAGAAACTGAATGGAATAGCGGAGAAAAAGAGAAGCAAAGAAACAGCTTGAGGTTGTGAAGATGTGGTGGTTGAGGAGAGTTAGAAAAAAAAACATTAGGTCCGAGAGAAAATCTTTTGAACTCAAACTTTTTTTCCTGCTGCTGTAAAGGCCCCACATCAAATGGCGCTGACCAGGGGCCGCGACAGCTCTTGATTGGCTAGATAAGAATAAATGGGCCTATCATCCCGCGGCGACGCCAAAACATTTTTTATTATTTAGTTCCAGCGCAATCAACAAACGCATCATGGAAAGAGAGTGAAGACTTCTTGTTGCGGACATTCTGCCCAAGTCTTTCTTCAGCACATGAAACAATGAAAATAAGACTAAACTCATTCTTTAGTGCAGATATCTATGCTAAATATCCGTGACTAACGGTGTATCCGCCGCCATAAACATTGATGGTATATCCTAAGTGCTTACGCTACAACAACTGTCTTGCTGTGAACTTTGACTTGCAGCTTCACCGCCCAACTTATCACTAGTCTCTAGTCTTTGCTCGTTGGCCGGGGCAACAATAATACAAAAAAGGTGGTCCTGCAGGCGGAGCAAAGCCATTTTATTCCAGATTGTTCCAGTCGTTGCCATAAGCATGTATATGCCAGCTAATGTGTCGACAAACGATTAGTATAAGTAGCCTGGAAATAGAGTCGTATGTACGAATTGCGTATAGTAAAGTTCATTGAGTTAATCATGACTTTATGTCAACATATGTCTTTGCGGCTATCTCGAAGTAATACCCCGACCGGAGTCATCTTCCGGACCAAGCCCGGAGGGTTAGCAATCGTAGACTCAAGCATCTCTCATCGCTTTTCAAGATTTGGACTTGGTTTTCTAGAGGGTGAGCATCTATGTCCTAGGGCTGGCTACCTAATGTTTCCACCTATAGCAAAACCCAAAAAGAGTTCCGAAAAGTTCATCAAGTACCAAAAAACGACGATCCGGATCTAGGGAACGGCCAAAAATACTGAATCGAGGCGGACTCGAACCGCCGACCTTTTGTGTCCAAGGAACCTCGTGAGAAGCTGTTAGACAAACGTGATAACCAGCTACACCATCGATCCTGTTCTCCGGAGATTTCGAGGTGAATAAATCTATATCAATGATACCAAGAATTCCGCCGTCAACCTTCCCCAGCTTAGGCTTAGAAACCAAGGCTGGCCAACGTCAATAGTCAAATGGGTGGAATCTTTTCTCACCGGACGGGAAGTTTCCCTCTCTATAGAAGGAGACCAACCGGTCACCAGGAAAGTCGGAGGCAGCCTGCCACAGGGCTCGCCGGCCTCACCCATCCTGTACATGCTGTACATGACGAGCCTACATGCGGCGGTTTGGGGTCTGGCCTACGCTGACGATGGCCTCGTTTCGGTCTCATCTAAGAACATTTCAGTTAATGTGGAAACCATCAATGGAACCCTGAAAAGGATAGAGAAATGGTGCAGGGACAATGGTCTTTCGCTAGACTGGGACAAAACAGGACTGTTACACTGCCGAACAAGAGGATGCTCCTCCATGAGTCCAGTTACGCTACCCTGTGGAGTGATACTAAAGCCTTCCAAGTCTCTAAGGTGGCTAGGTGTATGGTGGGATTCCGGCTTCAACTTTTTGGAACACGCAAAGCAGGTCACTGCTAAAGCCAAGAGAACCACGAACGCACTCCGAGCTCTCTCGGGAGTGTACCGAGGAACCCCAGTGAGGAGTCTGCTACATGCTGTAAGGAGTTGCGTGCTCCCCCAACTGACGTATGCCTCTTCCACCTGGTCTCCCTTCATGCAAGCTAAAGGGAAAGAAAAGCTAGAGGTAGCTTTGAGAGCTGCCCTGAGGGCCGCACTGCCAGTGTACTGTACCACGCCAACTAGGCTTTTGCACATCCTCTCCTCGTTCCCAAACATGGAGATGATACTGAAGGACCTTGATAGAGCCGCCGCCATTCGGGCTTCCACGGTAGACTCCCGGCACCCACTGTGCATCACAGAGATAGAAGGACACATCGATGTGTACAAGAAATTACTTCCGGTGCCGATTAAAGAGTCGAACAGACTCTTCCCAGAAGAAAAGGGCCCCCGTGACTGTCTGCCACCGCAACTAGACAAAGAAGAAGCCGCCAAACATCATTTGAAAGAGGTGGCTGAGGCAGACCCGAAAACGTTATGGGTTTACTCCGATGGTTCTCGCGATGAGAAGGGCAGGACAGGGGCTGGCTGGGCAGTCTTTTATGAGGGCATCAAACTGTGTGAAGGTCTAGGGTCATGTGGCTCTTTACGAGAAGTGGCCGACACAGAGGCTATTGCTGCGGACAATGCAGTCCAAGCGGCCATCAAGCATGCTCCTCCCGATGCAGGCAGTCTATATCTGTGCCTTGACAATTTGGGTGTTGCACAACGCATCTCCAATATGGCGGGTAAGAATGGAACTTCTCAAGAGGCTGTCAACAAGATCCGAAGCTTACTCCATGAGTGGAAAGGAGGCACTGAGCGTGTAGAGCTAGCGGTCGGTGGCATCAGATGGGTCCCAGGGCACACTAATGTTCCTGGCAACGAGCTAGTTGACAAGTTGGCGAAACAAGGGTGTACAAGCAATACTAAGCTTGTGGACCTCGACCGCGACCATATGTCCCTTGCTTCCGCCCACAGATGGAAAAACGCACAGCTGAATGCCGACTTCAAGTCATGGATAGCGGAGTGCGAGCCGAGAAAGCACCTTGGGGTTCGTTTTGAAACAAAGACTGTCTACAAGGTGGACTGGTTTAAAGACCAGCACAGATCTACGGTGGGACGGATCCTAACTGCCCGGACAGGCCATGGCGACTTTGCGGAGTACCATGACCGGTTCGAACATACGGATGCGGAAAGAAACTGTCCACTGTGCCATCAACGGAAGGAACCTTTCCATCCCTGGGCGTGCCCCAGAAATAAGAGACCACTCCGGACCAGCTTTGTCAAAAAGCTACTTAGGAAAGAGAGCTCATGCAAGTATCTTGCCAAGAGATTAGAGGTGAAATGGAGGCACTACAGAGCCCATGCGCCTAGAGAAGAAGCCCCATCAGCGGGCCAGACAAGTACAGCGGAGGGGGGAAGTGACTGAGGAGGATTCGGTGTGGTTTTTGTTTATGTTTTTGTATGTTTTTGTATGTTTTATTTGCCTTGCTGTTCGATGTTCTGTTTTTCATGTTTTACAACCTTTTCTTTTTTTTTTTTTTTTTTTGTATTTGTTTTTGCTGCTCGTAGTGGAGGTATGGACCACTAGTTCTTCGGGGCTAGGGGACGGTCTCGTCCCGCACATACAAAGCTATCGAGTTTGTCGAGCGGAGGACTTTAAATATCTGTCCGGTAACCAATCCGGCGTCGTATGATCTTAGTGATTTAGGTAGACGTTAAATATAATCAAATCAAATCAAATCAAACCTTCCCCAGCGTCGTACAACCTTCCCTCCTACAACCCTCGGGGGGGTACCTTTGAGTTCGAGTACCTCCCCCTCCGTCCAAAGACGAATTTTTCCCCTTCGTCGTGGGTTTTAAGAGCGACCAGCACATATCCCCAATGCTGCTGTCCATTCTCGTTTTCTTTTTCGACACTTGTCGTCTTCGAAGCACCGTTTCGTGAGGCCTTGAGCCCGATTTCCCCTCTCGAGGGATGTTCTCACCAACGACCAACCCCGCACCTTTTCGATCGTTGGTCTCCCGAGTCTATCCACTCACCTCAGGGAGCCACACTCACACACGGCGGGCAGCCTTTTGAAGGTTCCGGATGCCCGACCCCGTGGCGCGGGAATCTTGTCGCTGTTGCTTCATCCATAGCACCCGACTCGATTACGCCAAATTTTTCATTCTTACGGCCACGATCACCAGCCTCTTGGAGGCTCACTGAATAGTGGGGATGGTAGCTCCACTTAGGAGTTGGTTTTGTGGATCTGTCTTTTGGGGAATAGTTTTGTGGATGCACTGGTTTTTTTTTTTTTTTTTTTTTTTTTTGTTTTTGCTGCTCATAGTGGAGGTATGGACCACTAGTTCTTCGGGGCTAGGGGACGGTCTCGTCCCGCACATACAAAGCTATCGAGTTTGTCAAGCGGAAGACGTTAAATATCTGTCCGGTAACCAATCCGGCGTCGTATGATCTTAGTGATTTAGGTAGACGTTAAATATAATCAAATCAAATCAAATTCCCCAGCGTCGTATGATCTTAGTGATTTAGGTAGACGTTAAATATAATCAAATCAAATCAACCTTCCCTCGCCAAGAGAACCACGAACGCACTCCGAGCTCTCTCGGGAGTGTACCGAGGAACCCCAGTGAGGAGTCTGCTACATGCTGTAAGGAGTTGCGTGCTCCCCCAACTGACGTATGCCTCTTCCACCTGGTCTTCCTTCATGCAAGCTAAAGGGAAAGAAAAGCTAGAGGTAGCTTTGAGAGCTGCCCTGAGGGCCGCACTGCCAGTGTACTGTACCACGCCAACTAGGCTTTTGCACATCCTCTCCTCGTTCCCAAACATGGAGATGATACTGAAGGACCTTGATAGAGCCGCCGCCATTCGGGCTTCCACGGTAGACTCCCGGCACCCGCTGTGCATCACAGAGATAGAAGGACACATCGATGTGTACAAGAAATTACTACCGGTGCCGATTAAAGAGTCGAACAGACTCTTCCCAGAAGAAAAGGGCCCCCGTGACTGTCTGCCACCGCAACTAGACAAAGAAGAAGCCGCCAAACAGCATTTGAAAGAGGTGGCTGAGGCAGACCCGAAAACGTTAGATGGTTCTCGCGATGAGAAGGGCAGGACAGGGGCTGGCTGGGCAGTCTTTTATGAGGGCATCAAACTCTGTGAAGGTCTAGGGTCATGTGGCTCGTTACGAGAAGTGGCCGACACGGAGGCCATTGCTGCAGAAAATGCAGTCCAAGCGGCCATCAAGCATGCTCCTCCCGATGCAGGCAGTCTATATCTGTGCCTTGACAATTTGGGTATTGCACAACGCATCTCCAATATGGCGGGTAAGAATGGAACTTCTCAAGAGGCTGTCAACAAGATCCGAAGCTTACTCCATGAGTGGAAAGGAGGCACTGAGCGTGTAGAGCTAGCGGTCGGTGGCATCAGATGGGTCCCAGGGCACACTGATGTTCCTGGCAACGAGCTAGTTGACAAGTTGGCAAAACAAGGGTGTACAAGCAATACTAAGCTTGTGGACCTCGACCGTGACCATATGTCCCTTGCTTCCGCCCACAGATGGAAAAACGCACAGCTAAATGCCGACTTCAAGTCATGGATAGCGGAGTGCGAGCCGAGAAAGCACCTTGGGGTTCGATTTGAAACAAAGACTGTCTACAAGGTGGACTGGTTTAAAGACCAGCACAGATCTACGGTGGGACGGATCCTAACTGCCCGGACAGGCCATGGCGACTTTGCGGAGTACCATGACCGGTTCGAACATACGGATGCGGAAAGAAACTGTCCACTGTGCCATCAACGGAAGGAACCTTTCCATCCCTGGGCGTGCCCCAAAAATAAGAGACCACTCCGGACCAGCTTTATCAAAAAGCTACTTAGGAAAGAGAGCTCATGCAAGTATCTTGCCAAGAGATTAGAGGTGAAATGGAGGCATTACAGAGCCCATGCGCCTAGAGAAGAAGCCCCATCAGCGGGCCAGACAAGTACAGCGGAGGGGGGAAGTGACTGAGGAGGTTTTGGTGTAGTTTTTGTTTATGTTTTTGTATGTTTTATTTGCCTTACTGTTCGATGTTTTGTTTTTCATGTTTTACAACCTTTTTCCTTTTTCCTTTTTCCTTTTTTTTTTTTTTTGTATTTGTTTTTGCTGCTCATAGTGGAGGTATGGACCACTAGTTCTTCGGGGCTAGGGGACGGTGTCGTCCCGCACATACAAAGCTATTGAGTTTGTCAAGCGGAGGACTCTAAAGATGGACAAGCCGTGCCCGGAGTGCCACCAAACTGTCAAGTGGGCCCATCACCAAAAGTGCCAACGGACCACGACCCGTGCCCGGTCAACTCACCGCCTCCACAACATGGTCCAAAACTGCTTCCACCAGGCTCTCCGCCAGTCAGGAATCCTGTGCGACCTGGAACCCCACTTCAGGCACAACGATGAGGAAGACTCCGGCCGACGAGCCGATTGGGGATTCGAGGAGGTTGGATTGCGCAAGCTCTACGACCTGACAATCGTCACGCTTCACGGGGAACGCTACTTAAGGGAAGCATCTACCATTCTGAACAAGAGTTACAACGCTAAGATTGGTAAATGCCCCCCCCTGGAAGCTGGCGAGCAGTTCTACCCCATAGTGTTCTCCCAGGGCGGATCGATGGACCCGAGGTCTGAAACTACGTTCAAGATACTACAACAACGTATGTCAAAGACCACTTCAGCCTGGCTCGCCCGAACCGTGGGCATCCTGATGGCTGAAACCCGAGTTGAGGCCCATTGGGTGACCCGAGGAGTGGCTCGAGAAGGCCGCATGGGTGACGGCGCAACACTCCCAGTCTGTCCCTTAGACTTGGGGAATCAAGACGAGGACGATTTCGCGGATTGTGAGGAGGGCTTCCTGGCCTGAATGATGTTTTGATTGGGTGCTGCTTTCTTTTGATGATTCTACAGCTGTGACAAGGTTTTTTTTTTCGCTCTTCTTATTTCCTCTACATTGCTCTTACTGCTTCTTTTTACTATTTCCTCTACTATTACCTTTCTTTGCTTTGCACTTATCACTACATTTCAAACTAGTTTTTACACTTTAAAATTGCCAAAACAACTTTAATATACAGGCACAACTCTAAATATCTGTCCGGTATCCAATCCGGCGTCGTATGATCTTAGTGATTTAGGTAGACGTTAAATATAATCAATTTTTCGGTATCCAATCCGGCGTCGCATGATCTTAGTGATTTAGGCAGGCGTTAGATCAAATCTAATCAAACCAGTTGATTTACTCCGTCAAATGAAAGCGCCTTGGTTTCCGAGTCTCTTATGATACTACTTGGAATCTCCGTATCCAGAGAGTGCTCCGGGGCCTTTTTTTTTCGGTGTATGTCCCGCCTCCCACCGGACGTATGTAGCTGCCCTTAGCCAGTGAGGAGGGCTTCTCTTCCAACAATTCCCTCGTACGACTATATTCCCTTGAAGCCACTGCTTGGATATTTTCTAGATGTCTTGTTTGTACCATGAATATAATTTAGTCGTAGACGTAAGAGTAACCTGGCTCTTCCCATGGTAATGTGGTCCTGTTATATCTTCACGCCTGAGTTGGCCTTGCTATCAGGTCCCTGGAATCCATTTATAGACAGCCATATGTTTGGTAGGAGTCATATCTCGTCCGAAGTGACTCTACAGTGGTTCCCTTTCTTGGCATAGATTAAGCCTGTAGTTAGGTTCTGCTGCTATCAAGTGGTAGTAATAAAGTTGAAATCACCGATCCATACTATGCTCACTAGGAGACTTACAAGACATGGTCATACTCTAGATTATATCTCATTTATAGAACTATATAATCTTAAACTAAATCAAAGTTCAGCTAGTAGTTCAGCTTCGAGCTGAATCAGATATTCATAGATGATGTAAGATATGTAGCATGGTTTTGATGAAGAGTATCAAATATTTAGTTATTTGGACACAGGTTCATACACAGTTAGAATGTAATATCAATGTCATTAAGAGGAATACATTATAAGAAAGACTAGTTATTGGTGCTAATATAGTAACCGATGAATCAAAAGATGAGAAAAGGAAGAAGGCACTCTAAACCTCTTCTAAAGCAACCGACTTGGTCTGTTTGCGAGTGACCTTCTTGCTTACTGCATAGGCAAGGTCTAATGTCCAAAAATGAGACACTTGTGCCTGAGCACAAGGGATCGAGCCAAAGATAGGAGCAACAATCGGCACCAAGGCATAGTCCACAAGATTCTCAGGCCAAGTCCGGAATGAAAAATGCATATTGTTAGCAAGACCGGCCTTGGTCATATGACGTTGGCGGTTGGTAGCACAAAGATGATGGAATGATTCGTACATCAAAAGGTAGAAAGCAACACCAATGAAGCCAAATGCGCGGAGGAAGTCAGTGATGGGGAAAATCCAAGCAATGCCGTGAATATCGGCATGATCCCTGGTCAACCATGTGTACAGAGCCGAAGTGATAACCATGATAGTCATATGAAGTGGGAGGAAGTGAGCTTCAAACATACGATGGGCCATGAAGAAAGTCCGTCCCCAATCAACAGACTGAAGGGTATCATGTGTAACATCAGAGAATATTCCGCTTTCAATTTGACCTTCCTTACGCTCTGGGACAAAGTTGTCAGATGCGTCACCCATAGCAGTATGAAGAGGACGGAAGGCTCTAGCTGTGCACTTTCTCTCGCGCCACATTCTTACAATATGGCGAAGGGCATATCCAGAATCAAGAGAACCCCACATATGGCGCAAAGCCTGACTATACCGGGCTCCCGAGTCCCATTTCATACCACGGAAACCATTGTTGAAGCCGTTACCAGTAACATTGGTTTGGCTTACGGGGCTTAGAATAGTACGGCAGGTAAGATTACCATTGAGAGCAAAGAAGCACTTGAGATACATGTGAAGATCCTCACCAATAGCCTCGGCATCACCATCCCAGCCTCCGACACGATCGATCAGCTGAAGAGGCAGAGAGTAGACAGATGTGGGAGGAGCTACAGTTGATCCGGCGTAGAGACCAGATATGCCACCAGCACACCACATGATGTCGGCAACTCGGACGATAGCCGGAACATTGTCAGCATTGCGGTCGAAGATGATGGGAGCAGCATAAAGGGTTGTGGTAGCTGTATCAGGATGGGCATCGTGCAGTTCGTTTACATGGATGAAGTAATCGGCGGCAAGATGAGAGTCGGCTTTTATAGATCATGTTAGCAATTTTCGGTGAACACACTCAACAGAAAAAAATCAAATGCAAAGCTATGGATCGATGTGCAACTATGCAATACGGCCCCATGGCGAGATAGACCTGATCACTTGATACAGTCTATTTTCTGTTTTATCTATCACGTCGCAATTCCCCATCGAATTTTGTCAGATAAGCTCGGGTTCAAGCTCGGGTTCCAGCACGGGTTGGCGGTGCCAAGTAAATTTGATCCCAGGGTTGTATAAGCTGCCAGAAGCCTCTACCGCCACTTTACCCCAGGAAAAGAATATCCTACATCTGAGTAGAAAAGATTCGGAGCTTCCGGGAGTTCTTTTTTGACTAATGCTAGCTTAAAAAGCAGCACGTCCCCGAACTGGACCCCTCGAATCGTTCATCTGCACCTTCAGCCTAAAACCTTATTTTGACGGCAAATCCTCAGGATCTATACATTATCGAGCAAGTAGACTTACCATCAATTCCAGTCACAATGACATTTTTGCGCATATTCATGGTATAGTTTTGACTTAGTTTGCGCGCAACCCAAGATTCGTTACTACCTTTGCCTGCCGACTCTCCCGCCAGTCCAGCTGGGTGCAAAGTGTATCTGATTTTGCGAAACTTGGACGAGTATTCTTTCAAGAGCTTGGATGCCTTCCCAATGGCTTCGGCCTCGCGTTGTTCCATACCAAGATATATCTAATGTTCTGTCAGCTATTGGACTACATAGCCTTTATCTTGGAGGCAAAGTAAGTATAGAAAGTTGTTATCATCTAACGATTAGAACTTACATCATACGTGCACATAGCAATCGGGTGTGATGCCAGCACGTCCAGAGTCTCGCGCAATGTATCCATTTCTTCTTTGTAGTTGGGGATGATGATGGCATGTATGATCTTATCAGAAATCTCTTCTTCATACAATGTAGACTCAACGTCACCGTCGACACTACTAGCGCTGGATGAAGCATGCGAGAGCGTCGATGAAGTAGCGGTACTAAAAGCAGGAGATGCAACTGTTGTTGGGCCGTCACTTTCTACAGACGTACGTGATTCGCGACGATAAGACAAGAAGCTGGAGTAAGAATCGGAAAGGCTCTTTTTGGCGCGAGAACGAACGCCATTCGTGATATCCCAGATGGCATAGCATCCGCGAATCGGGAAGACAGAAACCATCAGATGCATCAGCAAGCAGTAATACGCCCATATGACGGTCAAAACACCGGCGCCTTGTGATTTCGAGGTCTGCGATTGGTGTTCGGTTGCGTCTTCAATTTTGGGCAGCTGGGAAGATGCTAATGTTGGCTGTACCATGGATTCCTTGTATATGACATAGGCGCTCCCTGCAATCAGCAGAATCCAAGAGATTCCTCCGGCACGGCGAGAACACCATGCGAAGATGGACATTTTGTCGGGTTATGTCGAGCGTTTATCCGAGAACGGACGGCCTGGCCTGTCTCACGAAGCTATTGCTAAAAGACTGGCAGTGGTGGTCAGCGGCAACCTTTCAGCACGAATTGCAAGGCTAATTAATAGTCAATGGTCTTCTGTTGAAGTCCAGTTGTGTGTTGTCGTCGACAAAGTCGCCAAGCAACACACCAAGTTATGTCAACCTATTTTGGGATGCACAAGTCGAGTGAACAACAACACTATGCCACAGCAGGCTCATGAAAACAAGCCACTCCAAGCTCAGCTCGAGGCAGCCGGGTGCATATGGTTGAAAGGTTTATACTTCTGACGAAGACGAGAAACAAGAGATGACACAAGGACAAACCAGACTCACCAGTACCAATCAAGGTTTTCCTAAGATACGACAATGCGTTGCAGATATACCTGTCTCTGAAAGATTTAGCCAAGGTTGGGCAAGGACAAGAAATAAAAGAAGGACAAGAAGGACAAGAAGGACAAGAAGGGCAAGAAGAACAAGAAAGACAAGAAAAAGGAAGAGGAAAGGAGGAGTTTTAATTTAGGAAGGCTCGGGAGGAGAAGAAGAAATAGATTCTATGGTAGCTGCAGTAAAAGAGTCAACGATAAAAAAGGAAAGGGCCAGCACAAATCGGGGCAGTGACGATTGATGAGGCAATGACTTGGCCGTTCTCCTCGAGGAAAGAAGGACAATTCAGGAGACGACGCGAATTTTAAGAGTACACCACACCTCAAAGTACCTTGAAGTACCTGGCAGTACTGAGCAGCCCTTTCTATCATGAACATGGCAAGCATGGCTAAGAAAGCATCTGGAAGCACACACCGATTATTGTGGTTGTAACAGTCAGTTGGTCACATCCTAACGGCTCTAGGATCTCATCGTGTTTCGTTCTACCGTTGGCCAAGCAAGAAGCTACAGGCCCGCTTTCTGATACGCGAGCAATACTTGCCAGTTGCCCATGAGATCATCTTAGCAGTCCTCTTAGCAGCCCGTTTTTGTGCTGTCTATCGACACTCTTCTGTATGTGTATCCAGTCTGGAAAGACACCATGCCGTTGTGGCTTGGTATTTCCCTCTGGCTTTGTGGAGGCAGCTTCAAATCTGGTGCCCGTGGAGACGCCAGTTGTTATCCTCTCGGCAATCTACTCCAGGACGTAATAGCCGTGTCTACATATGTTTCTTCTATAAAGCATTCTAGATATGTTTGGGTAAATTCTGGACTGTGTTATTTGTATAAAATGAGAACCAAATGGGTGGGGTATGTCTATTAAACCATACACAGCCAAGTAACAAAGCAATAGACAAAGCCAAAGTTTTTATTTAATTCAAATTCAGGAAACTGTAAACACAGAAGCCAGAAATTCGGGGATATGATTTGAGGCAAATATTGCTTCTTTGATGGGAAATCTGGCGACTTTTCACCATCATCACAAAGACCATCTAGAGAGAAAGCACCCATTTTATAGTTGGTAGTTTATTTGCGAGGCTTAAATAACTCTAATGAGCACAATTTCTAGTATTCATGATATTGCATGGGATTTTGCAACATCACAGTTGGAATTTTGCAAACAACCTGACATATCTCGGCAATATTCCAACTTGCTGATATTTCGCCATCTCAGGCCCAGCCGCCTTTGTGTCTGTTCCTGTTCTGTAGGCACTTCTTTCTGCTTCCCGAGATACGATACGCCTACCAGATGCGCTGTTATTCCGGACACGAGAAAAAGAAAAAGGTTAGAAGGTAGAGCCTGGCATTCTGTATGTCCATCTGATTTGATTTGATTATATTTACTTATGACCATCTGGTGCTAGTAAATCGGTATTTATGGGGCGCTAAGTTATACCGTCACAGCTACAACTGGCCTAAATCTCACACAGCCGCAATCGAAGTGCCCGACCAACCAGCTCATAATATTAGCATGAAAGTCGCAATTGAACACCGTGACACTCAACACAATACAACAGTTCTATGGCTTCTATAACAGCGCTCCTTGTCAAGTTCATGTTTCTATCGCTTTCCAATAGTGTCTTTCAAATAACTAGAGGCAAGGAGTGGTTTCAATATAACAAAGAACAATATCACGTGCACCTCGTCTAAATGCATCCATAAAGTTTCTAAGAAGCTCGATTATTCTGAAGCGTGAAAGTTTAGCCGCAACCAACGAAAGGCCACAATCATGCACGTTTTTTTTTGCTCAACACTCTACGACTATACTTCAAAGAACCATTCACTGACAACTCATCCTAGTTCTCGATACTGTTCCATCCATATACTGGATTCAAGCTTCCCAGGAAGGCTTTCGATTAAGCGAGACTCTGACAGGTTGAAAGAAAAATGTACTGCCGCTAAACAGAAATACTCGATGACATAAATTTGCAAGGACCAAGCATCTATATATGCCACTAGCAATAGGTAGCCAGTACTAGAATAATGACCAAGAAACCATACAAGCACCTCAAACATACAGATACACCTAGGTCCTTCGTGACGTAGAGAAAAGAGGCCGCCTGCATCTATTGGCTAGCAACAAGCGAGGCCTACTTGTTTCTTAATGTCAACCAGAGACATGCACAGTGCCAGCCAGTTTGTGGTAGAGTGGTGAAAGTATCGTTATATGTATGTAAACAAAGGACACTGTGCTAATATACGCTGCCCAATGACTCTATCGACGCGGTAAAACAGAACAATCTAGGGTAATGAAGATATAACTTGCAATATTCATCTATCGGCATGTCCACCATACATACATATATACATAGGTTAGACAAACCCGCCAAGGCAGGGCTATCGTGAAGCTGTGTTTGTCGATGTGCGGCTTTAACATGCGGCTTTGTATGCCCCATTCAACCAACCACAGACGGCTATGCAGGCAAACGCTACACGGTAGACAGCCAATCTCAACAGATCGCCGTTTCCGTGAGACTCTGGAAGCCCATATTCGAATGGGAGGGGGCACATGTCCTCGTTTCGTTTGCCGGTTGGTACTACAGAGTGTCAAATGCCTTTGATGAGATAACGACTACCATGAATATTGAACTAGCCCGTTTCTACTGTTGATAGTCCTGTTGAAGACTATCTAGTCGTAGTCCAGGTATATGGATTCGTTCTGCTCCATCATGGTGGTCTGTGGGTGGCATTTTATGCCTTGAATGACACAAGGTCGACAGCACGAAGGTACATCGACAAACTAGCATCGTATATTCCTACTCACAGGCGTGTCTGCATATGTACATACTAACTGTATTGGTATGTTTCTAGCCATTCTCAACGCTGTGTTTGCCATGTGCTGAAGAAACCTCTTTTGTCTGGGTTAAATTAAACCCTTTCGATAATCCAACAAGGCACTCCTCTGAGTGGAAAAAAAAGGATGAGCAAAGCGCTAGTAGTTCTTGTGTATCTCATGTGCCTCCAATGATCGTCACCAGCCCTCCTTTTTCAACAGCAACTACAACTACGTCTCTCAATAAGGCATCTTGCAATGTAACCGGTTTCTCTTTGTGGCATCACATCCCCGCTTATTATAGTTTATTGGCTTATGCTAGTCTAGCTAGGCCAAAGGTAGATATTGATGCTCAAGTCGAACTAAGCTTGAAGCTTGGTCTACATATTTCAAGCTCGGCTAAAAACAAAACTAAACAGCAAGCCAAACACTATACACGGCTTGATTAGGACATGTGTGCAACTTAGACAGATTGGAAGGAAAAAGAAAAGAAACAGGGCCTGCTTGTCAAGCTTGGTTTCAGGGCCCCATCTGGGCGAACTACAGACTTTGATTGGCTGAATAGCCGACTCGTTATGCACATGAATAGAAGAGAAACCCAAGCTTCTCTCTTTCTCTCCCTTTCCTCTCGCTAGACTTGCTAGAGCTCGTGGGGGGGATTACAGCGTTTGTGTGGTCGAGATTGTCAGAATAAAATGATCAAGTATCTCTACAAAGGCAAAGTTATTATTTGTGAAATGACGATCTGTTCGTTATTTCTTTTTGCAAAATCACTTGTGATCAGCTGTAATATTTCCTCTTTTTGGCGTCATGAGTGGCACATTGTCTGTAACTATCGGTATGCTGAATTTGTGGCATTGGCTTGGTTTCTTCAAAAATGGTATTTGTACATAGTTAACTTGGCGTTTTCACTTTTGTGCATATACGGTCCCTATCTATCAGTCCTCCTACGTATATCAGTATGTTAAAGCGCCAGCCACGAAGTTCAGGCATAGTCGTGTCACTATTACTATATGTCTATAGCTACAAGTCTCCGGTAACTTACACAAGGCTAACATGCCACATTTGCATCGTTTGCAGAAAAGCAAACGGTGCGGTTCCACTGTGTGTATATGTCATGCCTTCTAGAGCAATGGTTATATGACTGTAAGAGACGTTATCCATGGTCGTCTCGAAACATTTGTAGGTTTAAAGCTCGATTGTATTACTATTCGTTGTATGTAAAATAGATTCATATGTACATATACATATCCTGTACGTAAGCTGACTTATGAAAGCCATCTTGTTTTAGTGTACTATTCGATGTGCCGCACCTCCATAAGCAACGCCCTGCTTCGTGATCCTACGCTAAACGCGCCTCTTTTCCCCTATGTTTTCTTTTACTCCTCTTGTTTTTTTGCCTCTGTGGTAGCACGGCTACATTTTCACTAGGCTCGGAATCTTTTTTTGGGTTTCTAATAGGAAGAGATCGAATTACTGACAGGTGTATAAATTACGCTTAGATTAGCCCAGATTAAGCTTGCTATTATTATTATCCCCGTCAGTGTTACATCCATCCACGCCCCGTTGCTCAGACTCGTTGATGCTTAACCTCAAGTTATGTCTATTCCCATACTTGACTTCTTCTGGCCAATTGTCGGAGTCATATTGCGTTTTCTCGCCACATAGTTGGCTACACGTGTGGATTTCCTATCAATCATGCAGTCTACAAGACTTGGTATGTGGTTGGACATGGCAAAAAGATATTGATATACATGGTTTAAGTTGGCATGCATAAATTTTGACAGAATATAACATACACACACATCTACCATGATACCTTGGTGGCTGATCCAAATCCAAATCCATCATATGTAGTACAAAATACATAGCCCATACCGACATATATCAAACCTGTGTATCATATCTACTAATATTAACATTTAAATGAATCTCTACGGCCTATTCTAGACTAACATGTATGCTAGCTCGTGATTCTCTCATGCTCGATATACGCTTTGTCTTTAGTCCTATTCTCTCACCGTATGTTGTAAATATCACATGTCCAGCACAGTCAATGCAGTTTATCCGCCAACATGGCACGCAAATCGTTTTGACTAGTCACGAAGTTTCACGCCTATCTAGCAATATATGCAAGTCTGTGATAGTGTCATGCCATCTAGTTGGTGATAGGCTTATTTCATCTCCAAATACGCTAATACTAACGAGCACTTGGATTAAGTTCTCATGTATCAGACTCCCTCGAAGAAGGCTATGCAGAGCCCGTCTCCAACATCTCATAAGTTGAATGTTACGATTTTGCTCATTCTAGCATCCTTGGGTCTCGCTAGATGTACTAGCCCATATCAGTGTCTTGGATTTTATACGGATGCCTAAATGCTAAACTAGTTTATGCGGATAGAACAACCGTCAATTTTCGGATCGTTCATCACGGCTGACATTCGCCTCCCTTCGTCAACGAAGATATCTGTATACGGATATGCCACGTCATGCATGCTATTCTAGAACATAGAAAGCACGCGGGCTTCCCGCCATATACCAGTTAGGTCTGAAAATATCAGTGACTTTTGCAAAATCACAACTGTGGTCTATGTATGTCATCCTAACTCCAGTTGCCCGACATCACTCTATTTGTGGCTATGTCAGTTAAAGGATATCACAGGCCATCCTTTGAGATAAATGAGAGAATTCGCTATGTGTAATCAAGAACATATGATTTGATATCGTGTCTTATCACAAAAGGATCATCAATGCAGTTGATTCCCATCTCATTCATTGTCTAACAAAACAAGTGGTGTCTAGTTAAGCTACATAGCATTGCCATATACAACCCCCAAACATTCATGTCGTACCTACACCATATGTATTAGGATATTCAAGATAGCAGCATTGTGCTTATTTCAAGTGATAGGTAGCATTAGTATCATGGTGCAATATAATCATCAGTGCTACAACCGGTTTCCACATCCAACGTTTTGTTGGTAGCTATTACGTCGAACTTCGTAACGAAGACGGTTTATAAGCCAATATATAATATGCTTGTATTAAGGTATGACTCTTAGGCTTTCTATCATTATCATAGGTAGATAGCTTACTAAGAGGCTCGGCTGGGGTCGAGCTATGATATCAAAATGCGCTTCAAAATAGAACCACCAACACCTTGCCCGTATCTACGTAATGGCTTCAGGCAACATTCTCGAACAACTTTTGAATAGGTTTTGCGGCCTGTAACGAAGGTTAGTATTATATGTTCTCGATGGTTTACTCGTGCATGTTGATGCTACAGCATATAGGAAGGTATAGGATATACGTACATCAATAAACTTCTCAAGATTAGCGTCGAGGTTGGTAAGATCGTTCGCGCGTTTCTTGTTGTCTGCGATCAGCTTCTGCTTACGCTTCAATAGTTCCTGGCGTTGTTGCTCTAGAAGCTCTCTCTCTGAACGTTCGTGCTCGATGAGAGCCACCGTCAATTCATCTTCGGAGAGGCTTGCCTTCTCCGGGAATCGCTCGATAAACTTCTCGGCTGGAATCAGAGGGAGCTTTTGATATGAATGACTGCGGGAGGTCATGTTAGTTTAGCCCAATCCATACGACTATAAAGTATGAACTCACTCATATGATATGCAAGCCTCAATCTCGCCTTGCAGATGTCGTTGTTCATAGTAAAGATTCTGCAACTTTAGATGTAGCCGGTCAATTTCTTGGCGAGCTCCCGCTGTCTCGGCCTTCGTCTCACGCGCTCCCAGAATTGCGGAGCGATTCAGTAGTCTTAGAGATCCAAGCTTACTCTCCAGTTCTTGATATTTAGTAGAAAGAATGGTTTGTTGTTCATCGGTAAGCTTGGTCTCTTGTGTCATACAAGACTCTAAAAGTGCAATAAGCTCTTGCGCAGCGGTTTGCGCATCATTTGAGGTTTTGAGAGTGCTGGCAAGGCCTTCGTCGGTGACGATCTGTGATTTGACATCTACATCCATTGTTTCGGTATGTAGTTTTTTTGGAATCGCGTTGTATTAGAGATTTCAAGGCTTCAGTTGCGGATCCAGAAGTGTGAATGAATAACCAAGACTTGCGTTACAGATTAATGAATTGATCAACGGTGATGGTCATAAACACGAAGACGTTCAGCCTTGTAAAATGCTTCACAGACTATGGGTCCACTTAAAAGTCGAGGGTTTGGTAGCCTTATGTGACTACGTCACAACAGATGGCCTGCCTTCAACGATGAACTTCACACCAAGTTGAAATGGCTCATATTTGAAGAATAACTTAAATTTTAACTTGATAAACTCGGATCTCTAAATTCTTCGCTCAATTTGACCATTTACACTCACTTTTCACTCATAAAACAGGGTATAAAGTCAACTGTACATAGTATGTATACTTAGGGTTACATACAGAAGCCCAACATTTCAAGCCCCATTGTCAAAATATAACAAGGGCCATGTGCTTGGATCTTGGTCATTGGCTGGCTGCAAACGCTAGAACGCGCATACAGACCGACCCAGTTATGGTGGTGAAACTAGAGACAGTACAGCTTTATTGTTTAGATATGTTGAGAGGATTGCATAAAAGGAAGAAGGAAGAGGGGCCTTGACGCTTATAGAACTTGTCTTGCTCTTCGTTGGGACTTACGGGTCTAAGTTGAGCCGAAAAAAGGTTGCAGTTGAGTGGTTAGTGGAGTTGTAATGTGCATCAGCGTCCTGTACTGAATCTCGAGAATTATGAATTATGTGAGACATATACATATGTATGATATCCCGCAGTCGTATATGAGAAAAACACATAAGTAAGAAACTCCTCTCTTAAACCTGCAGATATGAGGGCCTAGGAAAATATCGGAATAAGCCATGCATAATGCTGTTGCCACAAAGCCCTGCTAGTCATGCTTGGCGGACCGACCGTGTAGCCGTGCCGTTTGCGCGGCAAAAAATAGAGAAAAGGAAATGACAACAGGGTTTTTGAGAGGCTCTTATTCTTATTCTTAGATGTACAACTATAACTCACTTTATTTCTAACCTGTCAATAGGCGCCAACAAACACGGCCATCGCTGGCAATAGGGGCGTCCGTACAAAGAAAGGGATAGCTAGACAACGCTGACAAGAGGGTTAGAGACAAGGAAGCATGTTTGTGACAACCGCTACCATAGTAGCCAGAAAGTAAACAAGAGACCCTGGCCCGTACACTCTTATACTCTTACCATATATTTTCCCGAAAGCAAAAATAAGTCAGAGTTTCCCCAACGCCGAGAACGCTAGAGGAGCATTGTCCAAATTAGGTAGGCTTGGCCCCTCCTAACGCCAACAATAATTCAGTGGACGGATAATTAATTCATGATTGTTTTCTTAGACAGTTTCGCTTGCAACATTGCGCGGATTTTTGCTATCGTTGGGGTATTTCAAAGTTGCTCTGTCGCCACTGTCACCTGGACGGCGCTCAGGCCTACTATTAGCTGTGCACATTATACTTATAGGGCACATTTGGGATACGTTAGAGGCCGATATCCAGTGTAGGTTCGGCTACCTAGGCCATTATAATGGCAGTTCAATTTCCGATTATTAGCCGGCACTTCTTTCTTTGACCCTGGGATGTTGACATAGAGTTTCATTGGGAGCGACCTTATTTGGATTATCTTGTTTTTCCTTGATCCCCTTGTCTTGGGGCGCATCGTTTGCTTGATTGATTGATTGACTGGATTAACTGACCTGAGTCCTGAGTTACTTGCTCGTCTTGAACTGAATAAGGATGGACTGGATTCTCGCCTGTACTTGTACTGTCTCTCTCTCTCTTCTCTCGACTCTGATTCTAAGATTTCCTAAGACATATCTATCAGCGTCCATACCTCGATATTTACTGGGCACGCTCTCGAACCGCCATCGACCTACTGTTTGTCCAACATCCATTCGCTTGTTTTCTTCGTGGTCGTCCATTCGGTGACAGAGCGACCCATCCACCGACCTAACCTATCTCTCTATACGTTCTCGATATCTCTCGGGAAGCCACTCTTTACATTGCTAGCTGCTACCAGTTTGTAGTGCTATACCCTCGACTAGCGCCGTTGTCCGTCTTATTGCATCAGAAATACCGTCCAAGCCGGAATAAGAAGTCGACGACCAACCGAAACACTACCCGAATTAGCACGCTGTACATCATACGCTCAAACGTATACTACATAAAATCAAACCCCATTTCCAACATGGATGTCTCCTCAAATGTCACAGCATTGCCTGCTGGTACAATAAAGCGTTGCCATGATGAGGCATGTTCTTCTGGTCTTCAAGTTCAAGACTCTCCAGCTCTGACGACACAACGTCGACGCCATTCTCTTTTCGTGCAACGCCGACGCAAGTCTTTAGTGCGCAGCATCATGGACGGCGAAGAAAACCTACTGCTAAAGGTTTGTCAAATATGGTACCTAGTAGTGTACACTTGTGTTCCAACACTAACCAGTTCTAAAAGGTTGATGTCTTCTTGACTGAACTCGACCGTCGACTTCAATACATCGAAAGCCATTATGTCGAACCAGACCTTGACGAGAGCATCACCATCGCCTTGGATACACTACAGACAGTTCGGAATCGTTGCGCCGCGGCATCTGAGGAAGTTATCGGTGCTGGTCGCCGAAGACTACAGGTTATGGTTGAGACCATCGAGGTCGGATGTCACGAAGCCATGTCTGCCGCCGGGTCGCTGAACGAAAAGGCCAAGGTAGCTGTCGAACTGCTAGACGAAATGCTCAACGATTTCGAAAGTCGTGCCTATAAGATGCGCGAGCAAGGACTCGCTTCGACTGCGGGCCAACTGGTAGACGAATCTCTCCGCATCATGGATGAAGGCCTGCAGAGCGCCATCCACGCTGCCGAATCCCTCGAAGATGCCATTCAAAAGGCCGTAGCTCGTGCACGAGACCAAGGTTTGATTTTGTACGATGATTTGCCTATTCCGTGGCGCGTTAACCCCCATATCCAGGGCGGTTACCGCTTCATGGAGAGCAAGGTTGATTGTGTCCGCAGTATGTTTGGCTTGTCCAATGAGACGATCAACATCTGGTCTCACGCAATTGGCTTTGTGATTGTGCTTTCCATCGCATTCATTGTTTATCCCATGAGCCACAACTTCCAGAACAGCTCGACCACAGACGTCATCATTGCTGCTTCCTTCTTCTTCACGGCCTGTCTGACCCTAGCTTGTTCGACAATCTGGCACACGATGAATGCAGTTGCCGATGTTAACGCCATCTCCATCTTTGCATGCATCGACTACACCGGAATCAGTGTGTTGATCGCGGCGTCTATTGCGACGACCGAGTGGACTGTTTTCTACTGCGACCCTGTCAGCCGATGGCTGTACATGTCTACTACCTGCGCACTCGGTGTTGGTGGCGTTATCCTGCCGTGGCACCCGTACTTTAATAAAGCGGAGATGGCCTGGCTCCGCGTTACCTTCTTTGTTGGTCTTGCGCTGACTGGATTCCTGCCCATCCTGCAGCTCAACTACACTCATGGCTCCGAGTTCGTGTACGAATTTTACCGCCCTATCTTGAACTCTGTCATGGTCTACTTTATCGGAGCTCTTGTATATGCCAGCAAAATCCCAGAGTGCTGGTACCCTGGAATGTTTGACTATGTTGGTGGTAGCCATAACCTCTGGCATCTTGCCGTCCTAGGTGGCATCTTGTTCCATTATGTGGCCATGCAAGAATTTTTTTCAAGTGCATTTGCCCATGCCGAAGGCGGGTGCCCTGTTTACTAAGAGACATTTTACATTCTGTTTCATTGATCATGTGATGCTCATATATTTATACTGTTATGGCCATAAATCATCCTATATATGTCAATAAAAGACAACAGTAAGTGTCTTTCTATTGCTTTGCAAATGTATGTGCCTCTACTATTACCGACCCACGGTAGTCGGACCATCTGACTCTTCAGGTACTCACATAACGATCGTAATAAATACGACAAAAAATGATGATCACGGGCATGGCCAAGAATATATCATTTATATTCTTCTTTTACCCTGGGCAGCTGGCAATGACAACAATAAAATCCCTCCCAATTTGGATTTCACCTAATATCTATCCTCCTCTTCGTTGACTATATTTTATCTATATTATTTTTCCACGGTATCTATTCATCCTACCACTTTCTCGAGCATCTCGGCTTTAAATAAAGAAATCAATCATTTTTAATCATTTCTGTGTGAGTTTTTTTCTTTTTTGATCCGAGCGTAAAATCAAAATAGATCATATGTTTTCTTAATCTTCCGTTTTATATTTTTCCTTGTTGTTCTCTTGTCTTTGTCGACACCAGTGAATATATACAGAGGTACAGAGGTCTATGACATCCTGGTCTCTTGCTTAATTTGCATGTTTGTTTGTTGAATTCATTCCGTTTTGTTTTTCCAGGTATTATATACAACATCGTAATGTTACATTCAATATCTTAATAACCTTGTGAAAATCATATGCAAGTATAATTCGCTACCGGTCTGAAAAACCACGGCTTTCGTAGATTCTGGTAGTATGATAGATTATAAGAATGTGAGATAACTACTTGAATGACTTGTTCCCCTTTAAAAAAAAAAAGCCGTTGATAGAATCCAATGATATAAGTCTAGATATGATATCAACGTAACACCGAAAAAATGAACTATGAACACAAGGCAAGAATATATAAAACATAAAGGACGCCGAATTTTAACGAGCATGGTTCACTATCTCGGCATAGATATCACGTGGAATCTTTTGCACAAATGAGATTGTGAGCCTTTTAATCTGCTCAGATTGGAGGGCTGGGAAGGAACGCAAAAGGTTGCTTGGCCTAGAAAGATGAACGTGTCAATGTTAGTGATTAAAAACATGATAGATAATGTGTGATACGTCATAGTGAAAACTTACGTAGGTGATGAGAGAATTTGCTCTCGCATAATGTACAGCTGGGCTACGATGCAAAGAATGTTGAGATGGGGGCCATATGCGAATAGGAAATCCCAGAGTTTGAGAACTTCCGGTAGCGGTGGTGTGCAGGCACTCAAGGTCAAGACCGAAGGGAAGGCATATATCTCTGCCCGTAGGCCTTTGCTTAGTAGATACATACTAAGTTGCTTGTCAACGATAGCTAGTACCTTGTCAACAAGAGCTAGACCACGGTGAACACCCTCCATCGCACCACGGATATATCCAGGACACTCGCGAGTTAGCAGAGCATAGAAAGCAGTAAAGGCCTCCGCTTCGCTTCTAGCAGCATACAAGAACGGCGCAGCCAAAACGTTCATACCTTGAACATAAGTGCCTGGTTCGGTGGGTGCATCCCGCTCCGAACCCTCGGTGGTCAAAGTCAATGCGCGAGCGCGGTTCATGGCCGCCGGTGACGAATTCACAGAAGACGGTTCGGTTGCTGGACTGGACTCCCGGCGTCCAATGTTACCACCGCCGATAGTACCGCCTGCGGCTAGCGAAGTACGTTCGCGACGAACTTTTTCACGACCATCGTGAAGACGCCATGCTATGGCGTTGAGAAGACGGATCAAGCTAGCTTCACTCACACGACGACGAAAAAGAGGATCTGTCGTTAAAGTGCGGAATGTATCATTACGAATCTTAGCATACGCAGGCGACGCTCCGCGGTGGATAAGTGACAGGTAATCGTCCGTGGATAGGATTGGGGCGTTGAGAAGAATGAGCCATGCATATATGCGCACCGAAGACTATGACCAGAGTTAGAGATAGGACCATGCTATGCGTGAGGCCATTGAAGCCGATATGTGTTACTTACCATTCCATCACTATCACTCTTGATTCCTTCTTCAAGGATTTTGTACCGCGCCGTCTCCAATGTTCCCAGATAGTTCCCGTCTGGCGGGCCGTCACGTATAATGGCCTGGACAGACATGCCCAAGTTGGCGTACTGTGGTCGCTTAGGCTTTTGAGCCAACGGGCTGCCGTCCACGGACATTGGTGAGGGACAGTTAACGTCACTATTCGCACGAATGCGCCTCGTCAATGGTGAGTTGCCTGCCGATGACGGTGCATCTTTGCGCTTCGGCGAGCCATTGCGAGCCAATGGCGAGGATTGAAGTTGCTTCTGTGGATGTAGGTGTGGCGCCGGTGTTTTTGCGGCCGAGAACAGTGGCTGCGATGTTTGGTGGTGTAGCTGATGGTGTGAGGACGATGCCGCTGTTGACTGGTAGAATCCCGGTATAGAAGATGACGTCAATGATGGCTGGGGCAGCAAAGACTGGCGACGCTGTGAAGACTGCAGTTGCTGTCGCTGTTGCGCGATCAAGCCTTCTACGGTAGTCACAGGGTACGCTTGGCTAGCGGCCTTCGCACCAAGACTGTGGGCGGATTGAAGCTTACGCAGCGTTCGTTGGGTGCGCGGCGAGGCTGGTTGCTGGAGGTCGGCCATGAACATTGATGATGGAGGTCGAATTGACGATTGCTGCAGATTGCGCGTGGGACTGGGCATTATTACGTATGGTATGATTTGATGCAGTTTAGGTTCTATGAATATCTAGTGGATAGAGATGTTTCTATGGTCGTGAGGTTGGGTCGTGAAGTTCGTGATAGCGTGCATAAAATGAGCGTCGTATGGATGGATTTCCGTATAGTGTTCGTCTTGTTGTTTCCTCGCTGAGTCGAGGTCGTGAATGTTGTTTTTGAAGTCAATTGGCTTTTTTTGGTGATATCAAACACGGACTTGGGTTTAGATGCGCCGATCACTTAGTAAGTGAGTTATAAGTGATACGCAGTTGTCTGCTTGTGATATTGTCCCAGATTTCGTCGATTTTTTTACTCTGCTTTGTTGATGTTGATGTTGACATTTGCGCCCCGTCGAGTTGTGCTTGTTTTATGCACTGTTTGTGTAAATTTATCTAGGAGGCTAGCAAAATAACCCCAGCCATCGCCTAGTAACGACAAGCCACAACAGTGCGGTTTGGGCGGCTGGCGCGTGCTAGTGATTATTTTTAGCGCGTTTATTCACTTTCTTATACAGCCAACCTCCCGTCAACAATGGAAGCAATCTTGGGAATTAAGATATCAAGGAATCAAAACTTGTAGCTTTCTGATAATATGCTTGAACAAACTAGGCTGAAAAGCTTCTAGAATACTTGCAACGACCGTAGTCTGTCATATTGTTTAGCAAGAAAGATTTTCATGGAACCTTTATCAAGGGTTACACAACAGACCAAAGGGTTAGGGTACCAGTATACATGGCTCATATAACTTTAGGGTTAGTACAATGTCGGAAACTTCAGTCGCCAACTTCACCGAATGGTCTAGACTTTTAACATGGAGAAACAACCTTCCCTCCTACAACCCTCGGGGGGGTACCTTTGAGTTTTCGGTGCCTCCTCCTTTGTCCAAAGACGAAAAATTCCCCTTCGTCGTGGGTTTTTAAGAGCGACCAGCACATATCACCAATGTCGCTGTCCATTCTCTCACATCTATTGATTTATTTCATGATGCTCCGTTTTGTGAGGCCTTGAGCCTGTTTCTTCCTCTCTCGAGGGTAATTCTCACCAACGATCGCCCACCCCCTTTTCTCTACACTTTTCGCGATCGCTGGTCTCCCGAGCCTCATCTCCGCTGCTCAGGAATTCACACTCACACTCGGAGGGCAACACTTTGAAGGTTCCAGTTGCCCGACATTTCCGGCTCTTCTTTTGTTGTGCTTTGCACTTCATTTGATCATGCCAAAACAAATTGTGATAGCTTCTCCTTGAGTCGCTCCCTCACAATGAAAACACATTGGGTTTCCTCTGTGTTTTCTAACAACCCACCAGGGGGACGGCTGTGAAGAAAGTTTAGCTTAATGCTGCTTGACCTCCTCCCGATCCCCCGACACTGACCTCGCGATAGTTGTCTCTTTGAGCATCTCCCTCGCACCGGAGCACTCTGGTCTTTTCCTTTGTGCCTACCAATCCCCGGCTCTTCTTGTGTTGTGCTTTGCACCTCATTTGATTATGCCAAAACAAACCTGTGATAGCTTCTCCTTGAGTCGCTCCCTCACAATGAAAACACTTTGGGTTTCCACTGTGTTTTCCAACAACCAACCAGGGGGACGGCTGTGAAGAAAGTTTAGCTTAATGCTGCTTGACCTCCTCCCGATCCCCCGACACCGACCTCGCGATAGTTGTCTCCTTGAGCATCTCCCTCGCACCCTGAGCACTCTGGTCTTTTCCTTTGTGTCTCAAACAACCTGCTAGGTGGACAGTGAAGAAACAAGTTTAGCCAGGTTAGCGCTGCTTGTATTCTCCACTGCTTCCACCATGCGAAATTTGTTTTTGCTTTCTGTGTTTTCTGTTTTGCTTTTTTAGTTTTAGTTCGGACCTCCACTATGGGGGGATCTTCGAGGACCATTAGGGTTTCTCGACGTCTAACGATCCACTAGGGTCGGATCCACGTGATCCACATAAAGACGTAAAACGATAAATAAAATAAAATAAAATAAATAACATGGAGAAATGCTATCAAAGAACAGTTGCGGCATTTCGTCCCAATTCTCTTCCTTCGTGTATAGCAGCCGGGACAGCACCGAGGATGAATGCGTACAGCAAACCTTTGTTCAGGGACAGCCTGGTTTCGTTGCATCTTGAGTTTACCAGTTCCTTCGGGAAGCGACAATCCGAGCTGCTTATAAAACCATAGCTGTAATATGTGGAGGACTTTGATGTAGCTCTATTTTTTATGTAGTTTTATGCTAGCGAACTTTCATATTCGATTCCTTTTACAGTACATTGGAAAGACGATATTGTGAGGTTTTCCAAAATGGTAGTTAAAAAGCGGGATATAATTTTTTTTTGGTTTGCCGTTTTTAGATAGTGGGGTTGATCCGCAATGGCGCAATGAACTAGCCAGTTGATGCAACTGCCATTTTGACATTTGCATTTTAGGCAACCAGGGTCGCGATTGGATGGTGCAAACTGTATTACAAACAGTGGACTATAAGTGAATATGAGTGAACTCGGCCGTTAAGATATCTCTCATGCGATGGAGTCTCGAATCATCCGTTTGTCTCAATGTGGTGATAGTTTCGAGCTGAAAGCCAATAAAGGTTGTAATTGGGGTTATGGAGGGTTGTAGATGCACGCTGACGGCCCCTTGAGTGTTCGGCGAACATCGATGGGCTGGACGACCTCTTTCATAACGTACATATTGCTTATGAAAGGCATGATATATCGGTGATATCTACGAAGCGAGGTGTGGAATGATACATGTGGGTTTCTCTAAAAAGTAACACAGGCTTAGCTTAAGACAAGCCGGGCGACGGTCAGACCGGACAGGAAGTGGTTCAAGAGAGTGACAGACGGAAAGTTGTCTTTGTAGCCGAGATTAGTCCCGCGCTTGGTGTGATCAAGATTGATAATATTGGTTGCTAAGGAAAGTATGTGCCAATAATGGACTGGCACATGAACGTATGCAACTAAAGACATATACGTCTATTTTTCTTCATACGGAACGTAGTCATGGGACCGGCGTCTTCCTAGAGGGGAGTTTGAACAGCAGGGCTGACCGTTCTTGTTGGTGAAGTGTAGTACTGTGAGGTATTGTTCCTGGGGGAGACCCTAGCAGTCTTTGAATATCAAAGAACGCATGGCGAGATACAGTGACGAGATGACGATATCGTAGGTTGCGAGATTAGCTTGTCCTGCGGAAACGACTAGAGTGGGATGAGCCACGTGTGCTCGCGTGCCTTTTGTTACATTTTTGTAAGGCCGTGAGAAGATCTTACCGAATGATTTGTAAATGAATTCATAACCATGGTTAGTTGACTTTGATGGAGTTGACACTAGAGAGTTGATATCACGAAAGAGAGATATGAACACGGAGGACGCAATAGAAAGCGTGGGAGGAGGGATAGGATATATCTTGGTGAGGCAAGAATATGTTCTAGGCCATGAATTATTGAAGACAATACGTAATGTGTGTTAGACATTGGCTGTCTTAGGTCAATGTGAAAAGAGATGAGGTTGAGATATTAGTGCCCTGTAATCATTAGTAGAGTTAGCAATGAGGTTTTGTATCTTGGTAGCATGTAGCCAAGACTTTTCCTATATCGTTTTCGGGGAGATGCCAAGAGAAGTGATACATAGTTCCCGGTGTCATGGACATACTAGAGCAGCTTAGCCCTCGGGAGATGATAGATATATACTGGAAGCAGTAAGAGCTAGAGTAGCACGTAGATACAAGCCTTTGCCAAGGGAGATGACAGCAACCGTGAGCCCTACACTAGAGATAAAACGAAGAACTGTAAGGCATCGCCAAGTCTTTGGCCTCATGGAAGAAGGACCCGAAGCAATAGTACCAAGACTTCGGGTAGTCTGTCTTTGTTTCTGTTGTTATGTTCCTGGGGCTTTGCGGTTAGATGATAGTTCTAGAAGATATTGTCCCTAAGCACTCTGCAGCTACTGAAAGGCAAGGGGAATAAGAAGCAAATGCAGATCACTAGATGGATGCATAGTGTGGCAGTGACAACTGGGCTGTAGCATATCTCGGTAATATAAGTTCTTTGGGATTTGATTTGACCGACAGAGGCCGCTTAGATGCATATACATAGTTTGTCGAGGGCCAAGCAAATGATAAAAAACGATTAAGTAAACAATAGAGCAGCATATGGGAAAAGAGGCAGTACCTCAGAACCGCGTGGCCTTGGTCAAGGTGACAAGACTAGATGTAGCAAAAAGAGCGACCGGAGTTATGTATCTCGTCATCGATGCAGCATTTTGCGAGACAGGAGCTATGACCAGGATGTCTGGCTTGGCTGACTACAATACTTTGACTGTTGGTCGGCCAAGTCACACTAGTGAGTAATGTGGTATTTCGACTGAATAAGGCAGTGCTTGCTGCAACTTACACCAGGCCATACGTTCAGTAGTTGCTGTCTAGTGTTCCCAGCCATGTCTCGGAGGCTTCAGAGCAATTCTGTGGTGTTGTTATCGATTGTTCTATATCGTCCTCCGTTCCGTAGTAGGATTGCTTGTGATGGAACTAAACTACGCAATAGCACGAGAAAGCAGAGCAGGGGGGGCGCCTGGTATAAGCTGGCTGAAGATGATGGGTTGCTCCTTGAAGCCAAACAGTGCCGTTTTGAGAAGACTAGAAGCCAAAGCTAGAGAAGGAAACAGACTCAGAATTCACTGGTGAGGCAAGGATCGATGGCGACATCGCCCCTCCACTCCATAGCCAACCAGCGGCCGAAGACGAATTTTCCTAGCCTGTTGTCTGAGTCGTCCAGCGGCGTTGATAAGCAAAAAGCCGGAAGAAAGCCATAAAGGGATGTGTGTTTTTTTCTTTTCTTTTTTCTTTTTCTTCTTTCTTGCTGCTTAGTTTTAGTCATCGACGCTTATAGGAAAAAGAAAAAAAAAGAAATTTTGGTTGGTGTTGGTTGTCTATCTTGTCCTTGTAAGTGATGGTTAAATCATGAGCTTGCATCGTATGCTTATTCCCTTCTGAAGCATAGAGCTAAATGTAGCAAATGAATTCGATTAGCCACTGTAGCAAAGGCACGTTATACTAGGCACCCCGATCCACAGGACCAACTACTGCTAACGGGGCCCTGGAACCCCCTGTAACTTGGTATCTTTATCTTTTTTTTTTCTCGCTGTTGTCTTTACGATCTCATCTGCATATAGTCCGGCTTCCTCGCCGCTCCTGTCCATTTCTTGTTCTGCAATCTTTGTTCATTTTGACTTTGCTGGCCTTTGAACCGCGATCCGAGAAAGAGACTCGTCTTTTATTTATTTACTACATATCGGTTGTTTATGTTTCTTTTTCGCTCTACAATTTTGTGCGTTGCTTTTGCGGGCGATGACACAGTATTTTTTCTTCTCTCTAATTCTATTTAAACTTTGGCCGTTTTATTGCCTGTTGCCGTTTTCAGCAATTGTTCGCTTTTGGCTTACACAGCAGTGCGTTTCCTTACACTGTCTCTCCATATCCAGAACTCTTTCTGGCCAAGATTCGAGCCTCAGCTCCCCCCATCATTGACGCGCCATACATCTCTTTTTCGAACAGGCGGGGTTTAGTCTCTGGTTCGACCACTGCAGAAACTTAAGCTTCTTTCGCTGCACACTCTCCGGCTTCTATACTGAGTTGTGCTGTGGTAAGATCGCTTGTGATCCCATCGGACACACGCTAGTGTCTGTCTGCATGCCTATTGCTGCTGCTACTATACTGAACGACATATAAATAGCCTCGGGTGCCCATCTCCAAAGCACAGCACAACAAGCCTGCTTGCTCATACATACATCTCTGTCCCTTTGTCCCAGTCCATACTCTCCCCTCTCTCCACCTGCCCACTAGCAGCCGCCCTCAGCCATGCCGACCAAGGCCAACCAGACCGGCCGCGCCTTGGCCAGGGCCCTGGGCATCAAGCTTGACGACCACCACAGCGCCGACAATGTCACCCGCGGCGAGAGCGTGTTCTCCATTGCCACTGCCGACACAGAGATCTTCGTCGAGGAGGAGCCCACGACCGCTGAATGGATGCGCGACCAGGTTCCGTCTGGCGAGGGCATCACTGCCTATCTGCTGAGTCTGTTTCCCTTCCTGCAGTGGGCGCCCTTCTACAACCTGGCCTGGCTCACCGGAGATCTTGTTGCCGGTAAGTCGTCTCCTGCCTTTAGCCGAGCTGTTCTTCAGTAGCTTCGTTTAGCGCACCCAACGGACATCCGATTGATGGACGCCTTGTTTGGGGACTTGCTTGCTGACCAGGGGATATGTCTCCGTCTACCAGGTTGCACTATTGGTGCCGTTGTCGTGCCCCAGGGCATGGCTTACGCCCTACTAGCCAATCTGCCTGCCGAGTACGGTCTATATTCGTCGTTTATGGGCGTCGCATTGTACTGGATCTTCGCCACGTCAAAAGATATCACCATCGGTGTAAGTGCCTCGACCTTTCCTTGCCAAAGCCAACCCGACTGGCCTGTGGCTGCACCTGGTCTGCGATCTGCAGGCCGTGTAGGCAAGCAGTAGACTACGCTATTTGCAGCAGCACCAATATGCTAACCAAGATTCCCTTCCCTGCAAAATAGCCTGTTGCCGTCATGTCGACTCTGGTCGGCAATGCCATCCTCGACATCCAAGACTCGCACCCCGCGATTTCTGCCACTGATATTGCTGCAACGCTAGCCATCTTAGCTGGTAGCATCATCTGCTTCATTGGCCTGGCCCGCTGCGGCTGGATCGTCGACCTGATCTCGCTGACCTCGCTATCGGCTTTCATGACTGGCTCTGCGCTGTCCATTGCCTCTGGCCAGATTTCCTCGCTCATGGGCCTCAGCGGCGTCAGCACACGCGATGCCGCCTACCTGGTTTTCATCAACTCACTCAAGGCTCTGCCTTCGGCTAAGCTGGATGCCGCTATCGGCGTCACCGCCTTGGCTATGCTGTACCTGATCCGCTCGGCTATCAACCTGAGCGCCAAGCGGTGGCCGCAGCACCAGCGTCTGCTGTTCTTCATCAACACGCTGCGTACCGTCTTTGTGATCTTGCTGTACACACTGATCAGCTGGCTCGTCAACATGAGCCGCCGCAGTGACCCTGCCTTCAAGGTTATCGGACATGTGCCGCGCGGCTTCAAGCATGCTGGCGTGCCCAACATCAACCAGAGCCTGTGCAGCGCTGTGGCTTCGTACCTGCCTGCCACCGTCATTGTCCTGGTTGTCGAGCACATTGCCATCTCCAAGTCCTTTGGTCGTATCAACGACTACACCATCAACCCGTCTCAAGAAATGGTTGCCATCGGTGTCACGAACCTGCTGGGTCCCTTCCTCGGCGCCTACCCCGCTACCGGCTCGTTCTCTCGCACGGCCATCAAGTCCAAGGCCGGTGTCCGGACTCCCTTTGCCAGTGTTATCACCGCTGTCGTCGTTGTACTGGCTGTTTATGCC
Organism: Davidsoniella eucalypti; assembly: GCA_004009845.1. Classification (NCBI taxonomy): domain Eukaryota; kingdom Fungi; phylum Ascomycota; class Sordariomycetes; order Microascales; family Ceratocystidaceae; genus Davidsoniella; species Davidsoniella eucalypti. The sequence goes on along the minus strand of RMBW01000026.1, from coordinate 84,212 downwards.
CTGCCCGCCGTCTTCTGGTACATCCCCAAGTCTGCTTTGGCTGCTGTCATTATCCACGCCGTCATGGATCTGATCACCCCTCCCAACACCGTGTACCAGTTCTGGCGTGTTTCGCCCATTGAGGTGCTCATCTTCTTCGTGGGTGTCTTTGTCAGCATCTTCTCGTCTATCGAGAACGGCATCTACTCTACCGTGTGTATCTCTATGGCTGTTATGCTCTACCGCATTCTGAAGGCCCGTGGCGACTTCCTGGGCCGTGTGCGCATCCAGTCTGTGCTCAACGATCGTGTCATCGGCGAGAACCACACCGACGATGTTGGCGCCTACGGCACTTTCAAGGCGTCGCCTGCTAACGCTGGCACACGCAACGTTTTCCTGCCCATCAACCACGGCGACGGATCCAACCCTATCGTGACTCTAGAGTCCCCATACCCCGGCATCTTCATCTACCGCTTATCCGAGGGCTTCAACTACCCCAACGCCAGCAACACTCTGCTGTACTTTACGCAATACATCTTTTCTCAGACACGCCGGACTGCGCCCCGGGTCTACGGCAACCGTGGCGATCGTCCCTGGAACGACCCAGGCCCGAAGAAGTCCAAGAAGCCCGTGTACAGCGACAACGGCTCCATCTTGGAGACGATCGAAGATGCCGACAAGCCCACACTCAAAGCCGTCATTCTGGACTTCTCCTCTGTCAACAACGTGGACATCACCTCTGTACAGCAGCTCATCGACGTGCGCAACCAGCTCGACCGCTACGCCGCGCCCGAGCCCGTCGACTGGCACATTGCCTGCATCAACAACCGTTGGACCAAGCGTGCCCTGGCATCTGCCGGCTTCGGCTACCCCATCGACCGCGCCCACGATGCCGTCCAGTCCCGCTGGCGCTCCATCTTCAGCGTTGCCGAGCTGGGCGGTGACGACTCGGCTGCTTCCGTGGCCGAGAAGGAGGCTAACGAGCACATCCCTGCTGCTCGCGACGAAGAGGCCATCTCTCATGTGGCTGTCTCGTCTGGCCCGAAACCTGTCGCCGGTAGACGCAAGGGCGTCGTCGTTCATGGCTTGAACAGGCCGCTGTTCCATGTCGATCTGACTAATGCCCTTCAGAGCGCTATTGCCAATGTCGAGGCTCGCACCGAGGTTTTCGAGGGCGAGACTAACGCCTCTGATAACCCTGACCTGCAGAAGCTTGCGTAAGCCAGCAGTGGTTGCCTTTCTTTGAAAACCCTACAAAAAGTACCCTTAACCCCTTCGGAATTCACGCACTTACCTTACATTGCGTACTTGTCCATTGTCTGTCCACATCTGTCTGCCCCTTTGGCTTGATCACATGATCTGGACGATCGTTTCTACTATCTCCTAATTCCGTGGTTTATATCTTCATGTTTTATTTTTTGCTTCTTTTGCGTTGTTTATGATACACTACCTTCTTGTTATCGTGGAGAGCCATTTTTTTTCTTTGGGATGGACATGGATATCATCCGTGACTCTTCTAGACAGTTGAATTCTATTACTATCAAAGTCTGTAACTTCTTTGCTTCAGCTTAAAAAAATTGCTACTTAGCTATTACTTATATCATGATATACGTGTATGAAAATTTAAATCAACAGGCTATGAATATATATACCGTGTATGCTTTTTATGAGAGAAACAAATATTGCTTTTCCAATTCTAAACAAGTTGTCCCCCCAGTTCCCCAGACAAAGAATCCTTATCCCGGTTCTTTTTTTTGGTCTCCAAGTTTTGTGAAACCTTCGTAACACTCGTAAATAGCCATAACACCACATATTAGAAGAATCCAATGAGCAAAATGAACGACCAGGCAAGAAAAAGAAAATAGAAAAAGAAAATAGAAAAAAGGGCAAAGGAGAAAAAAAAATGATACAAGGAACAAACAGTGATATCCAGTATTCAGGCATATTATGCTCTTATTGGATTGTATGAGATATGCTTTTTTCTTTCATATTTTTTCTTGGTTTTTGTTTTGGCTCCTAGCTTTCTTTACTCCTGCTCTTTAGGCACAACGCTGACATCTTGCTCCTCCTCCTCATCGTCATCCTCGAATGAACCAGCAGGCACCTCGTACAGACGCAGGATAGGCTTGTTGGGGTCCTTAGCCAGGATGAACTTGCCCTCTTCACGCTGCAGGCACATATCCGCAATAGTACGGACAATACCCCAACCGTTGGACAGCGACAGGTTCATCTGGCGAGCAAAGTCGCGCGGCTTCCAGCCAACGACGCCTAGGATAACGTGCTTGTCATGAGCACGGGGGCTGGCACGGGAAACGAAACTATAAGAGAAAAAGAAAAGGAAAAGTTAGTTCAAAAGTCAATGTTTTAATCGTGTGTTTAAGATAAACATACCCAAGCTTCATTTGGTCGGCCTTGGCCAGAATGCTCTGTACCGTCCAGCGGGCCAACTTGCATGAGTTGTTCTTCATCTCAGTGGCAACAACAGCACCGCGCTGCAAAGCCAACTTTGTCCGCCAGTCTAGCGAGCCACCACTGCCCTGGGCCTTGTTGTCGAACTCGTTCAGGGCCTTGACAGTCAGGAGCTGCTCCTCGCCGCTGGTGGCGTTCTTGGAAACAGCATCCAACTCAGTACGGACAATGAGATGAACGGGCTCCTCCTCGGAAGTCGACAGGTCGAAACGGCGATACTTGTAAGCCTTGCTAGCCGGAGCAGAACCCTCAGATTCGTTGTAGAAGGGGTTACTGCTCTCCATGGAAACCTTAGAAGCATTGTTCTCGATGACAACCTGGTTGGCGAAGTTGTGGTTGATATAAGTAGCCTCTTCGGCTAGGGCACCGGGGTGGTTGATGATTTCCTTGTTGCCATCAGCAGCATCCATGGGGGTATCGGCGGCGTTCTCGTTGACGGTGACTAGATCCAGAGCAGCGTTGTCACGCTTGTCAAAGAAGATCTTGTTTCCTTGTCTAACAATGACAATATCCCAGGGGTAGACTGAGCGAGGAGCGCACATAAGCATAGAAAGAATGCTGTCGGTGGCAAAGATGGTGGCCTCGTTCTTGTCGGCCAAGTCCTGGATGATGGGATCGGAAGTAGTAGTGGGGTTGTAGTAAGCGCGGTCGAGGGGCTGCAGCTTCTTCTCGGTACCCTTCGTGGGGACCTTGTCGAATGAGCGGTCGTACTGGTACAGGAAACCGCAGCTGTTGAGGTCCTCGCCCTCATCGGTATCCAGGTTAAGCTTGCCCAAACGGTTGAAATCAATCTCCTCCAGTAACTTCCAGTCAGCCTTGACGTTGATAGAAGCATCGCGGTTACGGGCAGGACGGTCGTAGTCCTTCCAGCCGAGGCGGCGACCACCGCGGCCACCACCGCGGCCACCACGGTCACCACCATAGCCACCGGCAGCACCACCACGGGAATTGCGTGATAGAGGCTGGCGGCCAGGGCGAGCCTCGACACGGTTGAGACGAGCGGAAGCGCCACGGCCACCACGGGTGAAGATGGCACCACGACCGAACTTGGTCTTGGTGGAGTCGCGGGTGTTGCTAACGACGGAGAAGGTGGACTCGTCTTCGGCAGGGGGAGCGTTAAAGGTGAGGGCGTGGTTAGCACCATAAACTTGCTGGTCTATAGATTGTCAAGTATAAATGTTAGTTAAACAGCCAATTGGCTATTGAAAGGTATCACCATATACAAGGCCTGTATACGGCGCAGACGGCATCTAAGTATCAAAGACGTTATGGTTAAAGAACATAACGACAGGTACATACCTCTAAAGTTGCGGTTGAACTGCTTGCCACGGCCGTCACGGTCCTTGCCATCCGAAGTCCAGTCAGCCATACGGCCGAGCTTGTCACCCTTGGAGAACGGCGCAAAGGGGACACCGTTCAGGGTAGTGCCGTCAGTAACAGCCAGACCCCAGCCGTCACTGGCGGGGCACAGGTCGGCGATCTTGTGGAAATCCATGATGTTTTGCTGTACGGATTTATGTGGAAAAAAAGAAAAGAAAAAAAAAGGAAGGCTCAAGTATTTGAACTTTCTCTAGCCGGGTCGGTGACGTCGCAGAGCAGGGGAAGAAAAGTCAATGAAAAAAAAGAGGGGGCCTACGCTCTTGGATCACGTAGTTCAATGAAAAACGTGCAACACCAAGCAAATGAAGCGGTAGTGCGATATTTCGAATTTTCCCCGAATAGTGAAAATGTGGATGGACGAGGGGTGAAATTGTGGACCCCGCCACTATAATTCTTTGTGCCACCTGAGTTTGTGGCGCTTATCTTATCATGGTGCTATACATGTAGGGTTTATCTGATAGGTGAAATACTTGACTAGTATCAAAATCAATTCACCTCCATTCACTAGCATCAAAACATACAAGTAAATCATCGCTTTAGATTGTTCATTATTATATAAGAGTAGGATTGGCAGTTGTATGACATGATGAATCATGAAGTCCAACAAAACACCAAATTGAAAAAAGGGCTAGGAAACATTAGTGAAACACCCTTGTATGTATTGACCTACCACCCCTAAAGAGAGGAAGTCGCAAGATATAACAAGGAACGCTTTGAAAAGACGAAAACTCCAGATACTCCAAAAGAATGATGCCTGTTATTAAACACAGCAGAAAGCTGCATATTCGAAAAGCTCACCAACGCAGCAGTTGTCTAGGCAGAGCTAACCATCTCACCACGCTGGGAGAAGAGATTGTTGAGGGCATCACGGACCTCAAAGTCCTCGACAACAGCGCCGAAACTAAAATCGATGTCAGGAAATAGAAACTAAAAATGCAATTGGAAATAACATACCCATAGCAGTGGACCTTGCTGCCAAGTTCTTCGGCCAGTCTCGCGATGTCCACGCTGCGAAGAAGGTTGAAGCGCTCGTCTTGTACAAGAAGGCACCAGGCCTGGACGGGAGTGATTTCTCCGTCAAGCTCGAAGTTGGTTGACAACTCCAGGAGTCTGGAAAGACCGCCCTTGGATGTCTCCCAAGTCATCTGCGGCATTTGACCCTCGAAGTCTGAACGGGGCGCGGGGTTGGTGATACAAGACGAGCCCCATGGAGCACCTTCGGTCATCTGGGTGTATGGCTGGGGCGGGCATGACATCATTAGACCGTGGCCGCAAGGCATAGGATCCGGAGAATCGTTGGCACGCTCCAGGAGAAAAGGCATATGTCCCATACAAGGCCGCTCAAGACTAGATAAGGGAAAAGAGACACACGCACAGTTAGCTTACGATGTCCATATCTTTATGAGCTTTTATGACTAGATAGCATAGCAAGCACGCAGCCTTCTGCTCTCCTGAATCAGTGCGAACAAGGCAGGATTGTGGGTGAAAAAGATGGAAAAAAAAGTGTAATGTAGAGTGGGAGAAGACAGGGCAACGACAAGGAGGTAGAATAAAATACAAAAAAAAAAAAAGACTATCATTAAAGCCATTGAAATATAGCAATAGTTATATGCATAGAAAGAAAAGACGCAGAAAGGGCCGTGAAGTGACAAGAACGAGGAGAAGAAGTACAAATCCCCACATCACAAAACATGAAAGATAACTAGAATAAAGCACTTATGTCATTTCCTACAAAGAAAGGTTTGCATATACTGACCGTATAATTCACTCTAGTTTCTCTGTCAAGCCTATGGAGGTGGTGATCACTGTGGAGGAGGGGAAAGGTACGCGCGAGCGCGGTTTTGATGGGCTTCGTACGTTAAAACGAAATCGATACCAGCCTGCTCTTGGTCGATCATAGACTTCTGGTTTGGTGGCGCTGGAGGAGCGTTTTGAGGGTGGGCAGGGTGGCCATGAGAAGAGTAGCTGCCACCAACATCTGAGTAGGACATGTTGCGATGGGGCGGCGAGGCAGTCGATGGCCCAGTAGGGGCAGATCCGTAGGTGTGTGAGTGGCTGTGGCCAGATACACTACTGTTGCCGTCGTGGCCCTCGCATTCACCTAGACTGGCTAATGATGAGACGATATGCGGTGGCAGAACGATGTTGTTCTTCTGCAGCACATCACGCAGGACTTTGTTGAGGTCCATAGCGCGCTGCTTATCGTTAACACTTTCGACAAGACTGGTGCGCAGCTTGAGGACCTCTTCCTCAAGGTTACGGATGTAGGCTTCCTTGCGCTCTCGGTGAGTTCTATAACAATCTGTGAGTATTTGACTTGGGGAACTGATAGTGCTGAATAGAGCAAATGCCGAGAATATCGGGCTTGCCAGTACACTACTTGCTGATGATGTTTCATTTACCTTTGGGCTTGACGGTTGAGCTGCTGACGACGAGTGAGAGCAGGCTTGCTGTCAGGCTTTGGGCCTCTCCGTTTAGGTACGTTCCCATCTGAAGAATGATGTTAGAGTATGATTCGTACGACTAAGGCGGGGGTGGGTTTGTGAGGTTGGCAATAGCTGCTATGACGGTGGCATAGCGTATCGACATGGTCGTCTAATAACGAAGCTCGCAAGGGATCATAACCACGACTGCAACAAGCGTGCATACCTTTAGTGCGTTTGTCCTGGATGGGAAAGCCGCCCACGCTCATCTCACCCATATGGTCTCCCATATCTCCCATAGGATCGCCCATCGGGTCGCCCATATGGTCCATATGTGGGTGCGGCATTCCGGCGTTGTGGTAGTCAGCCATGGTTGAAACGGCCTCTCGGTGCAAGGTGACGATGCGGAGATGGGATCAATCAGTTGGCATATGTCACCATGCAGACGCGATGAAAGAATAAGGCTCTCGGTGTTCTGGTCTAGTAGATGCTGGATTGATGGATAGGCGATGGCCGTGTTAGCGACGGATCTGGCGTGGCAAGACTCGAGCGGAGATATAAGTGAAGACGAAGGCGGAAAAGGCCAGCGATAGAAGCGGAATAAATGCTACTAGAAAGGAGAACAAAAAAGTCTCCTTTGTAAAATTGAGGGGGCAGAATTGAGCGAAAAATAGGGAAGAAATAGAAGAAAAAGAAATATCAACAACGGAAGATGCGAGACCCGGGGATGCTGCAGGCGGCAGGTGCGGATTAAGTATAAAAATCAGAAGCGCGCATAGGTAGTATTTGTATAATTTGTATAATTTGTATATGTAGTAGCGTGCTCTGACAGATAATGGGGAAAAAAATAACACCATGAACAAGTGGAAGCGATGTATGTGCGCTGGAAACAGGGTTTAGAAAATAAATAAAAAAGGCAAAGTAAAAAAAGCAATCATGACGGCGTATGGAGTACTTGCTTGGTACGGAGAAACGAATCGGGCAACGACAAAAGGAGTTAGGGCTCAGCAGCTCAGCAGCTCAAGCTCAGCACTACAGGCTTAACTACAAGCTTAACTACAAGCTTATAAACGCGAGGCCAAGACAGCAGAAACACAAATCCAATAGCAGCAGCAACTAAGCTAGCTGTTATCGAGTCCAGCGTTAGGAGACGATCAGCTGGAAGCGAACGGCAGGTGGCGTAGGAGCCCCAGTAAGCCAAATACACACACTCTGAACGGTCTCTTCCCCATCAAATCTGGTACTTTCGTCGTATGCTTTATTGTGTGCTCGTCCATGGTTCACTAAAGGGAGATCTTGGCCAGTTGTCGTCCAGTCCAATTCGCAGTCCATGGCTTGAGATGTGGTAGACAGCGGAACTACTGTACTTCAATGGTGATTTGACGTTTCAATATAGCCCAACGATGATGGCACGGTTCTGCACAAGAGGAGCCCATGCACACGCTATATAACGACAACGATGGTAATAATGACAGTACGTACCGCTAAATCAAGTCCGGCGGACAATGTGAGAACACAACGTTTAAGCTATCGGCAGAGTCTCAGGACGACGAATGTTTGTATCTCAGTGGAATAAACCAGCCGGATTCTAACTGATACGGCCCAATTAATGCAGGAGGTTGAAGGTGCTTTGTTGCAGCTTCCACGGAATCCAGGAACGAACCATAGACGCGAAAGAAGCAAAGGAAAGAAAAAGAAAGAAAAGGGAAATTTGATTGAAGGGGGAAGGGAAGCCGAGTCAACCAGGTAAGCAGAGAAACTCGCCTTTTGGCGAATCCTCACTATTCTTTGAGAAAGTCTACCAACAGCATACACAACTAACCGCCTACCTGTCTCGAGCTGCAGGGGACAAGCTTCTTTGGAGCTGCTCTTAGTTAGTGCGGATGCAGGAATATGCCGGGCTGGGCCGGAAACCCATAAGTACAGTATTTCCCTAGTATCCGGCTACTCTTCTCTTCCTGCTTCAAGCCATACACAGTGGTATGTACTGATGTTTAAGTTGGAGGGATTTCTCTACATGTACGCGGGAGAACGCTGGCTTAGTTGTATGCGAGTCTTGTCTCTGGTCTGCGTGCGCTCCTTGAACGAGAGTTCCCAGACTAGTTATTGTTTCTCCTGTAGCTCCTGCATGTCTCTGGCTTACTTGGTACAACTGCGTACATAGATATGTACATGTGCTGTTGAGGTATGATTTATAGTACGTTACAGCAGCAGCGGGAAGGAAGCCACGGCTAGTGCTATAGACAGATGGCGGGCGGGAATTTTGCTGTATGCAAGCATTGAAGGGAGAGAGTCGAACTGTTTTTCAAAGTCCAACAGCCGTACTAGTTTATCTGCTGTATCTTGCTTCTATTGCTCTGCTTCTAGAGGGAGCCAAGAATGGGCTAAAGACAACTAAAGACAGCACAGTGAAAGAGAACCGCGATTGTGTCAAAGGAGTCCAGGGGTTCTCTAAGGCGCACTCACTACCTTCAGCCCATGTGGTGTCAACTAGAATGGACGCTGTGGCCCGAGACTAACTACTAGCTGGCCTTATCGCCAAGATTCGGTCACATTCTTTGATACTTGAATCAATGGGGGGCAATCTTTCAAAGCTTGATAAGTAGAGTTGTAATTCTAAATAGCAAAATATCGGAATACGGGCGAAACTCTACGTCCCTGGTCCATATTAAGCTATAATAACGAACAGCATGTAGTCAATTCAAGTAAACAAATGGTATCGAAATTCTGCCTCCCTGTTCCTGGCCGTTGAAGTTTGAGCCTGGCCCACTGTCGTATTGACGCATACAGGCACTTCAACTCAATTCTTGTCAGACAAACAGTTCAGGTCGCAGTCTTCTGAAGTAACATAAAGTTCAGCAGCTTTCGTCGCTAAATATTGCCGCACATTGCCATCAATTCAGCACTATACCCCTTCTGACGGATGGTTGTTACAGGCCATCAATTAGAAATCGAAGGGCCTGAGCTGCCAAAAAATAAAGTCTAAAATCATAAAGTTCTATTCCCAAACAATCACGATCAAACATCTGGCAAAAAAAAGATTTGGTGCTAAGACTCTCAGAGGAAAAAAATTCAAATACTTTGTGTTGATCTCAGGACCCTGGAAAACCAAACTTCCCTGTGCGGAAAGATGTGAGCTGGCTTTCTGTCTTGTTTTCTCTTTCTCTCGGTTTTTGTAATGATTCTCATTCCTTTATTCTTCTAGTTTCTTTTTCTTTTTTTTCTTTTTTAAAATAATGATAATACATAGTTGTACTAATACTTAGATCACTGTCGAGGCCAAGACAAATTGATCAGCCCAGGCTGGGAAGAACTAGGGCGTTATCTTATTTGCTCTCTAGCTATCTACGACTGGTTAATTGTACATTCTACGCTACTGTAGAAATGGTCGAGTATTCCTTTTTGTCAATCAGCTAATGCGTAGGCCTTTGCTTCACATCAAGGCAGCAACAGAATTAAATCACGTCGGGGTTTCGCTCATGCTTTTTCACCACCAAGCAACCAAAGAGGATGCCATCTTGTCTGTGATATCGCCCCCCCTCATCACACGAGGCGTTTATCCTGTGGCTTGCTAGTTTCTTTTGCCCGCAAATCTATGATTCCAATCTACCTGTCCAAGCCATAGCATTACATTTGCCCGTGCTATACAACTACAATTATACATAAGTATAGCCAAGTATAGCTCCACACGCCCGCTCTGACTCTCCTCGCGATGAAAAGCAAGGGAAGGCAAGACAAGAGAAGCGCAATATGCATCACTTGCATTGTAGCATTGTAACGCTGTTGTGTACTTTACAGCATGTTACTGCCACCACATCTTCCAATATAACTAACATGTACAAATATAGCCAGCTACAAGGCATTAGCCTACAGATACCCAGGAAAAAGGCTAGACAAATAGATCCCGGTCCCATGTATGCGAACGGACTCTCATCTCAATTCACAGTAATTAATTGTCATACTTTGGAATCTAGCCTGCCCATCATACTACAAATACCAAGCAAACAGGACAAGGACTTACAGCAACCCGGGAATAATACAATGCATCAGTGCTAGATAGAGATATCCATTCTTCTTCATGTACATATGTACATGCACAGTACATTGTACATCAGCTATACCGTGCGTATACAAGACCCCGTACTATAACTGATACCTAACATAGAAACAAGGAAAAGTGTTTTTTTTTATATCTCTCATAACCATACTCTAACTACCGGTGATCTTTGTCTTGTACATACCATGACAATTTCGTAGTAGTGCCATGTATATGGAACGACAGATAGGCTATCTAAACCTACAATGATAACATAATCAGCTCACATCGTAGAGCATATTGAAAACTGCTTATATGACATCACTTATAACCAGCTTTGCATAAGAATGTATGGTGATAGAGTGTCGTTATGGTTATGGCAAGACGCGATTGTCAAACATGATATGTATATATGTAGTTGTAACTCAGTATATCGCACATCTAGAGAAACCAAGATAGAATAAGTAACAGATCATATTCCACGGTCATATATTACCATGTATAGCCACAATATTGCCCCGATAAATGGAGACTGGTTTTTTTTCCTCCAAGAGGACATTAGCTTAGGAACCTATCGAGCGATTCATCGTGCTGAATATACGTAGTTGTATGTAGTCTCACACGAACCCCAAATGCAATTATCAAATCTTATTTCGCTTCATGCCGTTCCTTTATTAAGTAATTCCTATCTAGTTAATCGTATCTCCTTTTGTAACCTGTCTAGTACTGTTGCTTATGCCACTATATCGTCACAGTATAGTCGAGGGTTTGATTCCACATACATACATCAATGTGTTGACAGTATTTTCCTAGGGTATGATAGGTAACCTTTGCTACTTGATACAGTAGTCATAGCATGTATGAGGCTCAATTGGAGAATTCTACCCTACTGTAGGTTGCAATCCAAATAGGTTCTTAAGCAGGAGAAATAGACTCACTGCTGTTGTACGAATTGTTTTGGACGTATTCCATCTATTGCAGATGACCTAGTACACCGATTATTCAGCACTAGCAGTCATGGTTTGAATCCTAGAAATCACCTGTGTTGAACTCGTAGAGGCGAGTCAAAGTGATTGAGATACTTGCTAGCTTCTTCATAGTTGTATGTGCTGCCCAATAATTCAAACCACTATCATATTTTCCGGTGTGGCTGTCATTTACACCCAACATGGTCTTTGGTGTCACATACATATATCGATGGCTATCATATACTATGAAGATACATGTATCTAAATAGATACCCGTATGCTGAGGTAATCATGTACTATGTGCAATACTTAATTATGCTGGAGATAATAATATATATTGCATTTTACATCAACCTTGATACCATCACACAGCTTTGATACACTTGGTTGAACTGCCCGGGTTGATGTAAATCTCGAGTTGGTTCTTATTGTCGTAAGACAGTCTTCAGGATATGTGTTTGAGATGTTTGTATCACACTGGTTCACACATTTGTTGTCGTCTTGTTCTTGCTTCATATGTGTGCTCGCTAATCAAAGTCTACCATTCAAAGTACACAAATGATAACAAGGACAGGATGGAGAATACATGATGATCTACCACAATAGCGACGAGCGGTTCGTTATGTCTCAAGTCACGTTATTTCTCGGAATTTCGCGGGTTTGGGTGCCACTTCAGGATACTTAAGGTGGAACTTATTGCCAACTGTTATGGTAACTACACTTTTCTTTACGCCAGAAGTCACACAAAACTCGTTGGTATAAGGATCGAATCGATCAGAGAGCAAAATATGATGGTTACACCAGTATAATCATATCATGTGGTCGGCTGCTCTTGGAAAAATCGTCAAGGGAAATGATGCATAGTTGGATATACAAACATACATTTCGTCATAGTTCCTAGCATTGTGTATCGTCTGGATAACTGCAAAGGAGCGTAAGGCGGGGCAGAAATCAACAGTTAGGTCAGATAGAGACTTGGCTGTGTATAAACTTGAATTTTTGATATATTTTGTGCCATGGCACTCATGTTAAAGCTCTGTATATTGTAAAGCATGTGGGTAGATCATATGTGTGAAGAAGTTGAAGTCATCGAATCGTAAATTCAAGCTAAGCCTTGGGTGAGCTATGAGAGTTCCATTAGATAGGAGCTCTTATTGTGATACAGAAAAATTACGAGATGTTGTCAAACAAAACAGGAGTTCATCATACCTCACTCGTCGATGTTGATGTTTCTCTTACGTAAACAAGACAACATTAGGGTTATAGTGATACATAAAACCCTCGTAAGTCAGCCAGCATTAATTGATATGTCACTGCTTTGTAGACCCACTTATATTCACGACACTAGCAATCCATACATTCCGGTAGTTCAGCCCTAGATCGGGCGTTTATTGTAATGAATTTCTGGGTTAAATTGGAAGAACCAAGCTTAGATTACATACATATGTGTAGAAAATTAAGATGAGACTTAAGTCTGGCCCTAACATGACAAAGTTGGGTTTAGGAGTATATACATTTTACCAACAGTTAAGATATTCTCGAGGCTTCGAGGCAGTAAACGGCTCAAGTTGAAGCATCTGATAAGGGGTTGAGCGGCTAGAGTCTAGTATGTATGTATTGAAAAAAATTAGGCGGTTGATTGACATTCGCCTGTGTAGCTAGGATAGCATAGGATTTGTATCGAAAACGAATTGGCTTTCGTGCTCGGATCAAGCTTTCACAAGTTACGAATACGCCAGCCGTTGGCCGCAGCAGTTTTTAAAGGGCAGGCCCAGCATTTGTTCCGTGAGTTTGTATAGTGGTCGCACATACATACTAATAAAGACTTGAGGGCGTCATATGTGACGGGAACCTCGATTTACAGGTACATATCTGTAAACATAGTTCTGGCATTGTAGTTTGAATGCTCCGAACCCAAGGTTCCAAAAAGCATGAGGCTGCTGGTATCTAGCAATAAATCGACTATTGCGTAATAGCGCCATCCCTTCCTTGCTGATTCATCTCAGGCGTTGTTTCGCCTATTGATGGCGATATTGTGGCGGGTGGCTGTTCTAATTACTGGAAAAAAAGGTGAGTTAAATGCGTAGCTTCTTGAACTTGCTTCCAGTTGATATATAATATTGTCTGTACAGTTTAGTTGCATTGTATGTTTACCTTGAACAGCTCCTTCGACTTTTTGCTCTCGATTTTCGAGCTTTATCGCTACTGACGTAACGCTTCCTTATACACATATTATTATAAAGCAGTAACCCACGATAGTCATACATTCCTTTTATTTTTCTGGTATCCCCTCCTCCCTTCTCCCTTAGCTTTTCTCTCATCTGCCTGCCGAGCTCTATCTGCCGAAGTGGGCTCTGGCTATTATTCTTGTATTCTATGGTGATGTTTTGATTTATTTTTGCGGGTACCAACTGTAAAGATTCTAGTAGTCTAGTCAGTGCTTTATTTTCTATTCTTATCTCCAACCCTGGAGTGTCGCCTCTGTTGATCTATTTCACCATCTTTTCTTCTTCTTTTTCTCCAGCCTCGCTCGACCAATATCTTCTACATTATTCTCATTTGTTTCTCATCGCCATTCTTATTCTTGTCATTCGTTCGTTCTTTATTTCTCTTTGTTTACCAACATAGCTACCAATCATCTTTTCCCGTATATGTAGATCAGTCGCCGCCCGTTATAGATAGATTCAAACTCACCGATTGAGCAATCAATTCACAACCACACACCGTATTCGCCATGGCGTGGTCAAAGGAAAATCGCATCAAGACGATGCTGGCAATCGATGCCCTCTTCTTCTTTATCGAAATTACGAGTGGCTTCTGGCTGCACTCGCTGGCTTTGATGGCCGATGCCTTTCATATGGTGCGTATTTTGGCAGCTCGGCTCTATTTATTTCTGTCGTATCTGCATGCGCGTCGCAAATTGACTACCAATTGTACTTTGCTAACATTTGAGGGGTTTCACTCTGGTTTCTGTAGTTAAACGATATTATATCCCTATACATTGGCCTTTGGGCTGTTAGAGTCGCCCAGAAGCAGTCGGACGACAAGTACTCTTATGGCGTATGTTTATCTTTGACCCCAATTCCGATTTTTGTAGTCCGTTCAATTAACAAATGCCTGTGTTTGCGACAAATAGTACCTTCGTGCCGAAATCCTAGGCGCTTTCTTCAACGCTGTATTCCTTATCGCCCTGTGCGTGTCAATTGTACTCGAGGCTATCACCCGCTTTGTCGAGCCGCCGGAGATCAACAACCCTCAGGTTATGGCCATAGTTGGTGCGTTCGGCTTAGCCAGCAACCTTGTCGGCTTCGTTGTTCTCGGCGGCCACGGCCATAGCCACGGCCCTGGAGATGGCCATGATCACGACCACGACCACGAACACGGACATAGTCACGATAGGGAACATGAGCACGAACACACTCCCCACGATATCGAAGAAGGTGTTGCTGGTTATGGTTCTACGAAGCATTCTCATGCTCACAAGCATGCCCACAAGCACATTAATAAGCACAATCGCTTGTCTAGCGACCTTAGCATCTACCCCTCTAGCTTCCGCCAGGACATTCTTGCTGTATCGCGCCAGATCGAAGAGCCATCTGACTCGTCTTCCAGCAATGCTACCGCCACTGCCGAGCCCACTGAATCGACAACTCTACTAGGAAACCCTACCATTGTTTGCTCGGGTACGTCGCACGAATCGAACAACAGTAGCAACCGCCCCCGTCGCGATTCCGAGGCTATCCACCACTCGCACAACCACAACAGACCCCGGCCCGCTTCTTCGAGTGCTCACGGCCACAACCATGCTGATATGGGCATGAATGCCATGATTTTGCACGTCCTTGGTGATGCCCTGGGTAACGTGGGAGTTATTGTCACTGCTCTTATCATCTGGTGCACTGAGTGGAAGTACAAGCTATACGCCGATCCTGCCGTCTCTTTGTTCATCACTGTTATTATTTTGTACTCTGCTCTGCCTTTGACTTATGCGACATCCAAGGTTTTGCTGCAGGCTACACCTGACCATCTTGATGTGAATGAGATCCGTGAGGATATCGAGACTCTCCCTGGTGTAGTCAGCTGCCATCACATCCACATCTGGCAACTCTCAGATACCAAGGTTGTTGCCTCTATGCACATGCAGGTCGCTTTCCCTATTTCGGAAGCTGGCGGAGAGAAATACATGGAGCTGGCACGTCGTGCACGTAAGTGTTTGCACGCATACGGCATCCACAGTGCTACTATCCAGCCCGAGTACTGCTTGGACCCCGAGCAAGCTGCCGAACACGAGCAGCAGGCACTAGCTATTCGTGCCCATAATGGCGGCGCAGGAAACAACAACGGGTTGGGGCTGGTCTCGTCGTCAGCAAGAGGTGATATCTGCCTACTCGAGTGCGTTGTTGATTGTGTAGGCAAGGGCTGCTGCCCGTCACCCTCGGGTCAACCTAGTCCGGTGCTCAGCAGAGCTAGTAGTCGTTCGGGCCATTCTCATGATCATGACCATCAGGACGATCATGACCATGACCACTCACACTAAGTGCCATACTAGGTCAAGGGAGGTGTATATCTTGTTTCCTTTTCTCCCATCTTAGAATATATCTGTGCTTCAATTCATGTTCAGTAGTTTGAGTAGCTGTGCTCCTTATCTCGCCATATCTTCTTCTCATTTCTGATTTCTTTGTTTCTATGCCGTCGTCATCTGTTGGCTATTTGTCTTAGTTTTGATATAATCTCCAGGACCTGTGGTCTAAAAAATTCGCTGTAATTCTTTATTAATAGCAGCATTTCCTTCTGTATTGATACATATTTGTTCAACGAGTGTTCATATGAATATATGTGCCGACTAGCCATCTTGGTCGCCTGATTAGATAGGCAGTGTATGCTTTGCATTTTTGCCTTATCAAATACTTATCTGTAGCCTATCGTACTAGCTTGGTTCATAATATATTAAATTTCATTCTCTATATATCATATAAGGTTATACACCGGTAGTATATATGCCTATGGGTATTGTAATGCTTTTCTAGAGTTAATATAAATATCATCTAGCATAACATATAGAGAACAAGAGTCACAAGACTGGAAATATTGGACATGTTGATTAAGAAAAGGTATATTAAGACTAGAAAATAGACAGGAACATGAACTACTGTAAATGCGTTAAAAGGGTATAGTATAGAATGCAAAGAGAGATACAAGAAGTGTGCCAGAAAGGAGAACATGGCAGTCATGACACAGGGTTGGAGTGAACGATGATGTAAAGAAGACTTATGACAAGATGATGCCATAGATCAGAGAAACGCCACCAGAGGGTCAGGTCACGTAACGGAGTTGAAAACAGTGATGGAGCTGATGGACGAAAAGAATGATAATCGAAGGGACAAGCAAATTAACGAGATACTCTGTCTGGCCTGACAATTTACTCCAGCGCGGGGGGATGAGTAGGAGTGAACATGGCCCAGCAGTCACGGATGACGGGGAATCTGGCGTCGAAGAGATGACCCTCCCAAAGACCGGCAACGAAGCTGTCGATGGACAAGACCACGTCACTGCCCAGGGCCAGGCCGGTCTCAACGTGGTTCTTCTCGCATGTTGAAGACAAGTCAGGGTGGACAGAGATGTCGATAGGGCCACCCTTGGTGCCAGCATCGATACCCTGTCCAGTCACGGCATAGAAGCTGTTTTGTAGAGAAGGCGAGAAGGTGATGCCAGCACCAAAGTTGACGATGTTGAGCAGAGAGATGGCCATCTTCAAGGTAATCTCGGCAGAAGGCGTGAGAGTACCGGAGACAGATTGGTGGGTGTAGTAGTTCGCGTTGAATGTAGGCTGATCCCATTTGGAGACATAGGAGCGGTCGAAGTGTAGTATGTCCCAGTGAACCTTGGCATGGTCGATGCCGAAGAAGGCGTTAGTCTCGACGTCAGCGGCGCCACGCAGGTCCAGAGAGGCAGCAAGAGCGTATTCTATGCCTGGACCGAGAGTAAGAATGCCGAGAACGTTGATGAAGTTGTAGGAAATCTTGTCGCGAGGGGCGAAGCGGAAAGCCTGGCGGATCTCGGCCTTGGTAGTGGCAGACAGGGTAACTGACGACTTGAGATCGACATCTATGTCCAGGGTCAACTCTTCCAGAGACCGAGTGGCAAAGTTGAATCTGAGGCTGCCGGTGAAGAGCATTCTAGCATGCACAGAGGCACTGTCGATCTGGACTCTGATGTTCTTATTGTCATCGTACAGGGGGGTGTTGAGGGGTACCGTGTACATGAAGTCGATGGGAAGGCCAGGGCTGCTGATTTGAGGGCCTTTGCGTCCACTGCCTCTCAGACCAGCTGGATTGAGGCCGCCAGCACTACCAAGAGAGGCATGGGCCATTGGCAAGCCAGAGAAGCCGATCTTCATAGCACGGGAGATATCCTCCAGCTTAGTGCGGGCAGCAGAAGCCGAGATAACCATGTTGGCGGCATCACCCACGATACCAGAGTAGCCTGCTACGGTAAAGAAGCCGCGCTCTTGGCCCAGATCGCAATCGGTGCCGTGGTTGGTGATGAACACAAACTCACCGTGCTGGCCCCAGACGTTCAGGGCTTCCTTGAACGTATTGGGCTTTGAAAATGTCACCTCGATCTTGCCGTTGGGGCAGGCAACGTTGGTAACGTCAGAGAGCATCTCGAGCATAACGGCGGGCTTGGTTAGGTCTAGGTCCATGCCGATGAGGCCACCATCTTCAGCGTTTAAAGGCGCACGGTAGTTGAGGTTGACGTTAAACGATGGTTTGACGTTCTTGATTTTCTGGCTGTTGAGGGGCACCGAAGGCAGATAGGTCAGAGTGCTGTTGGCAGCACCGTCGGCTGAGGGCGTGACGGTGGCAGTCGGTGCCTCGGAGGCCATAGGCATGGCGGCAACCGATCTGGCCAAAGCGGCCAGGAAAAGAGAGGCTGAGAAAGGAACCATTGCAGATTTTGGCTGTGTAGGTGGTAATGGTAGTAGGAACAAAGATAATGAATGTGTAGCAGAGGATAGGCGTGAACAAGCGTTTGGTGTTCTTGTTGCTATTGATGCTGCTCAAGACAAGGAGTGACGGGAACTGAAGAGTTCAGGTGGTGAGAAGGAAGGGAACGGGGAGCCGGGAAATGTGCCTGGAGAAGAAAAGACAAACAGAGAGAGTCTATCCCAGCTGGCATCGGGACTCTTCTTATACTTGGGACGCCGATGTCGACATCATATATAACCTCACTTGGCCTCTGCTTTCAGCAAGTTCCACGTCCATATCATCACGACTGCCATATTCTAGCTTGGCAATCGTCACCCCCCAAAGACATGGCTTCTCGGAATGCAACGCACGGCCTCGTATATACACATGAGTAGCAGGATAAAGAGACATGGTAGTTGACGAATCACGCCTATCTTCTTCTGTGCCTCTGACTATGCAACTTGACAGTGACGGCTGCACGTTTGATGAATTAGCACGCCATGGCCAAGCCTCTCGAGAAGGCTCCTAGCATGTGTTGCTGCTGCTAGAGCTTAGTTGAGTTTTGGGTCAGATCGAGTCGCGTGGGATGCTTGGCGCAACGTAGCGTCGGTTCTTTGGCCGGCCGGTGCTCCGGGGCGCCTCAGCGGCCTCCGCCTGAATAGGAAAGTGCCGGCGCTGGGTGCTGTCCAGGCCGTTTCTTGGCCCGTCCGCCGCCTATCTGTCTTGGCTTTGTAGGGTGACAGGCTCCTGCATGGGCTAACCCTTCTGAGTGTGCGCACTACAGGTTGATTATCGCGCCTACTTATACAGCTGCTGGCGTACGACCGACTTATCAGGGGCTATTGAAACTAGCGCATTATTGCTTGTGCTTCGGCCCCAAGACTGTAAGCTAAAGTTAAAGTCTCTTTTGCGGGTATTCTAAAGCTAGGGCCGGCTGTCGATAGTACTGAAATTAAGTATAAACATATTGTGTTCAAGTCAAACAGTGGAATAAGCTTGTCTGTATAGTACAAATTTCAGTACATTATGGTGGTGTTAGCCACTATCACTTACACAGTATAGCCCCTGTCACTTACACCATCAGGCATCTAGAGCCCTATAGCCCAGTGACAGCTGTAACTATGCCTAGGGTCATGTACCACATACAACTGCCTATAGATTTGTCCTTGGTTTGTTATTTATGATATTTATCCAGGAGACGTAGGTGTTGCTACTGTAAAAGGAATGGATGCCAGACTAGGAACATAGAAAATTGGTGCCAGAAAACATGGCCTCGCCCGGAGTCGAAAAGGAGCTCTTAGATAAATCTCTAGACTATAAATAAAATCATCATCATCATGATCATGACATTGATCGTTTAGGCAGCCCCCCCAAAAAAACCAAAGCACCCACAACGTGGCGAATTGATAGAATCCCATTGCTCTATGCTGTATATCTTGAGCACGGGCTGTCCCTCGAAATAAGATCTCCTTATATCTGCTCTAAGATATAGTAGCAGCAGCAGTAGCCGGTGCAGGTGACAGCACTTGGTCTGAGTCCCTTCACAAGTTGTTTTGGTTCTAGTAACGAGATTAGGTTGAGTGATAATATCCTTAGGTCCAGATATACGTTATGTAAGAAAGTAGACGACTCAGTTTGGCCTTGCCTTCTGTCTATCCAGCCACCGTCACTTTCGATGTTCGGTTTCGACGCAATGATATATAGTTAATATGCTCAGAGCCTTGGCCAGGTCGGTTTCATCACAAAAGTTGCCGGTTGGCCCCCTTTCTATGTATATGCACAACCCTAAATTCTGGATCGCGAACCAAGTGGGTTTGGCTGTATCCAGATCCATAGTGACCGCCTTTCCTAAGGCTGATTCCATGGCTAAAAGGTCTTAGTAACGTTGAGATCGGTCTTCTCAATGCGCCGGTTCTTCTTGGCATCTGATTAAAACCTAAACACCTTAACAGACAACAGGTTTTTCACTACTAATGTGACATCATTGATATACAAAAGGGCCTGGAACTCTACTATTCTTTGACTTCTTCTCGCTAGTTCTCCATCTCATCTAATTACTTAAATCAGTCAGCAATATTTCGGCGTTGAATCGGCTATTACCAGGGCATCTTTATTCTGCTTTTATCAAAGTAGCATGTTAGTACATAGTAGCAATGACACCATGAACTTTTGTCTGGCTCACATAAACCATCTCCTTTCGTATTGCCGTACAAGGCAAACGAAGCTACGCATCGTCGTCGGAGAGTTGAGCTTAAATCTACCGATAGATGAACTAGCCAACCTTATCTATGCAATCTTGGATTAACAAAACAGGGTAGTTATTTGGTCATTGATGATGGATCCACAGATTCTGAGGCTGTGGTATCACCTGGCTTGAACTTACTCCATGTGAGGCTTGTTATCTCTCGCCTTTGGCCCCAAGTTAGTATATTCTTGGAGTAGATACACCTTATGGGAACATCACTTTCAGGTACACAGGTTCGACTCGACCTATTTTGGCATCTGGTACTCAAATATAGTTGGTGTTAGTCTGATATATCCCGGTGAAATAAGCATAGCCACAGTCATGCTCGGAAGCTGGAGAACAACGCGAAAACATTCTATTGATTGAGTCCTTGACTTTATTTGCTCTAGAAGAAGCATCTATAACAAGAATAATAGAACGGAAAGTATCATATCATGTAGGCTCATAAGAGACTTTACTTTGATAGTTGCTATCAAGAATGGTTTTTTTTATATTTTGTATAATCATCTGTCAATATTAAATTATACTTATTCAATCTAGCTTCTTCGATACGTTCTATAGTAATCGATAAGCCATCTTCTTTGATATGATTTTTAGTAGTATCAAGACTACTATCCGGAAAAAAAAAACCGCGGAGATCAGACTTCTTCATAGTGACATCAAGCCATCCGTCAGATCGCCCAAGTGAGAACATCCGAGATTCGTTAGATGATAGACTCAGTTGAGATTAGTTTCTTAATCATAAGCTTTTGTTCTTCGTTAGTAAGAAGATCAGTTTTGACGTGGAATGGCGCCCGTCGTAGAACCTTTGGGTCTAGACCGTGAATATGTGTTGTTTCGAAGATGATAAAAGGAGAGTCTGGCTTGGATATTGCAGCATCCCATTCGTTTATAAACACGGTCGACAAAGAGCGGGGCTTGCTGATCTTGAGGTGGACAAGACTTGCTGAACTAGGTATCTGCTGAGTCAAGGAAGACGATACATGAGCCTGCCTTTCGAGTTAGAGATATCATGGCTTTGACCATTTTATAGGCCTCCGTTGGGCCAAAATATGAGCTATCGGCATATGTAATGCGGATTATGTTGAAACCTGTATCCTTGGCGATACCACGAATGAAAAATTGTCTTGCCAGTACCAGTTGGGCCGTGTATGATGGCACCTGGTATCCGGTGCTTCTTGAGTACGCTTCCGGGGTGTATATCTCTGAAATGACGAGTGTTATCGGTGCATTGTCGGAGTCGAGGATATTCCCGAGGACGGCTGATCATGTCCTCAAAATGCCTAGGGATCTGTTCTATCACATATATTAGCAGACAAACACTCCTTTGTTGTGATGAAACATATCTCACCCGTAACAACCCCTA
This sequence comes from Davidsoniella eucalypti, assembly GCA_004009845.1. NCBI lineage: Eukaryota > Fungi > Ascomycota > Sordariomycetes > Microascales > Ceratocystidaceae > Davidsoniella > Davidsoniella eucalypti. The sequence goes on along the minus strand of RMBW01000026.1, from coordinate 62,378 downwards.
AATCTACTATTCTTCGTTCATAGATGCTACCATATATCTTGAACAATAAACGTATCTTCCAATCTGTCTCCGTCATGAACTTTGCTGTTGAATGATATTTTGCATCGGCATCTAGCCTGACAGAAATATGTGGGTTAGAGTAACTATGATAATCGGCACTAATAAGTGTATAACTAAACAAAACAAACCTTCTCATTGTGCCATCTGAGACTTCCTGGTATATGCTGTGTATCTCGGCCGACATAGTTGAATGCTAGTGGTATGTTGAAGTAAGTGGAGAGTATGAAGTTAGAATAGTATATACTTCAAAAGCAGTCTTAGTCAAAGATATCACGAGTACTTGTAAGTTTTATTGTCATCTGTACTTTGTTGGCTGAATATATGCCTGGGATTTCTAGCATATCATATTGCGGTTGAGGATAGATCCTTATACTGAGTTACTTGAGTGTGAAGATCTGAGCGATAATGATGGCTACGAGATACAGACTCTTGGATGGAAATCCGACAGTGCATATTCCCATAGCAGAATTACTCAGAGATGAGGATCTGGAAGATGAACGTTTCATAGACAACTTAACAAATCCCATCAATCAAGACACCGAGTTGAATAAATCATATTGATAAGCTGTAAATACTGGACACTCTAGAATAAGTGAATGAAGTTCTTTACACATTACATTGCACGGATCATATAGTTGCCCAATTACTACAAGAATTGTACTAGTTTTGTAATGCTATGATACTACGGCAAAATCGCTAGAGCGAATTGGGAGTATACAGAAGAAAGAAGATATTGCTTTTTTGTTGTTCACTAGATTGAAAAAAAGGAGACTCAGAAAGAAATAAAATAAAGCCCACCGAGAGAAAAAAAATACAGCTTGAAGTTCCATGGAAACGAAAATATAGAAAAGAAAAAAGTAATAATATGATAGCATTTGTCCAAGCCCAATAAGAAATTTGCCCTACCGCCTTATAACACCGATGTTGAAAAAAGATAAATAAAATAAAAATGAAAAGAGGAGGTGGGGAAGAGAGACAAACTAAACATAGAAGACACAGAGAGAAAAGAAGAGATAAAGGATATGGAGAATGATCAAAAGGTGATGTGGAGGTGAGGAGAAACATAAAATGTTGCAGTCTAGAATTGTAAGACGCATACGTGGAAATCCAAGTGATAAAAGAAAAGACAAGGATAATCAGCATGTAAAAGATATTGAACAAGGAAGAATTTGAAAGAAAAACAAAGCATAATGTAAGTGAAAAAGGAGGCCAAAAAGCATGATATCAAAAAAAAACGAAAAGAAAAAGAGAAAAAAGACAAAGAAATTAGCAACAAGATGGTAAAATTCTAAAAATGAAAAAAGGTGAAAGAAAAAAAGCATTTAAACCTGGCTCGCTCCGTTCTGGCACACCTAGGAAGGCGGAGGCGCCGATGGCTTCTTCACCATAAGTTTGATTCGTGGCTTCGTCGTGCTTCCCGTAGGCGTTGCGCTGCCCGCACCGGCCGGCGTGCTAGGGAAACTTGGTGACTGAGTGCCTCTATTACCGCCGTGGCTATAGTTGTTACCGTGGTGTTGACTAGCGCTGCTGATGCCATGCGGTGTCTTGGCTACTGTGGGCGAATTCGTTCCGCTGTGGCCCGAGCCTGGTAACGGCTTACGGGCCGGCTTCGGCGTGGAGCTCCCAGCCATCAAGCTCTTTAGTGTTGGCGTGACACGCGGCGAAGAAAGGCCCCTAGCTGGTGATGCGGATGAGTGCGTCTTCAGGCTGATCTTGCCAGGTATCTTGATGCTTGGCCGAGGCGCAGGAGTAGATGTCTTTCCATCCGGCAATGAGTGGCGTGGTGCATCAGGCAGACTAGACCTTTCAGGACGTTCTGTTTTGATAGATACACTCGGTACTGGTGATGGGGCAGCTGAGGATAGACTAGAGGAGTTTCCAGAGCCATTCTTAGAAGGTGGCGGGATACCCTTGTGTGCACAAGCGTGGCGGAGTTTACGAGATTTGAATGTAACTAGCAAACGGCTAGGACTGGAAGAACTTGGCGCAATACGGCGCACAGTAGTCTTGAATTTGGAACCATCAACCTTGATGCGCTTGACCGGAGCATCTTCGGAGCTTTCCAGAGGGCGCTTTGAGCTCGATGATGAGGTTGATGATGCCCGCGGGACTGAGGAGGTACTATAGACGTTATCCAGGTCTACGTTAGTGCGCTTCGAGGCATTGGTGTTGACGGAAGGCGAATCTGACACTGCGGGAAGAGCGGCAGCTTTGGATTCCAAGGTTTCATGCTTGATGGATAGAGATATGATAGGTTTTGAGGCCATCTTGGTAGCTGTTGGTTTAGGCGTGGTGACTGGCTTAATGATAGTAGGCTTAGTTTTCAAAGAGATAGAGCCACTGCGGTTAATTATAAGCTTTTTAGTGGCAGTGGTAGGCGTTGGAACTTCCAGTGGTGCTGAAAGTACTGCGGACGGTGGCGGAGCCTGAATGGGAGTTGGAGGCACCAGCGGCTTGACCGGGACGACAGAGATAGGCTGTCTAGGCTTCTCACGATAATATGGCTTAAATTTAACGATACACTACAAGGGCACACATGTTAGTAGGGGTGGTGACAAATATGATGGTATAGGGAATAATCTTACTCTTCCGGGAATCTTAGCCTCTGGGCGAGAAACTTCCCATCCTCTGGGATATTTCAATGTGAGAATGAAACGATCCCCTTCATCAAACATGATGGAACAGAGCTCCAAGAGGGTGAGCTTCTCAGCAATCCCAAGGACTGGCGAGTTGGTAGCTTTCCAGACGGCACGTCGGATATCACTCTCAACATCACTATAGTTCTCCTCGAACTCTTTTCGCAGAGCTGCCACAGAATCTTCTAGGTTCTGCTTGCGTGCAAACATAGCTTTGCGGGCTTCGAGTTCCTGGGCAGTGTTTTCGATAACTACTAGGCCACCCATAGCCTCGTCTCCATCAGCATCAGGTTCAGCGTCGATATCCATACCGTCGATGGCGAGGATACTATCGCTGCGCCCGAGGTCATCTTTTGCTTTGTCCTTGGCCGAATTGGCCTTGGCACGAACATTCTCTCCAAAGGCAATGGCGGCAAGGCCGTGGGCAAAAGCCTTCATTAGTTTATCACGAACATAGGGAGAGCGATCCGTGCTCAAACAGCTCAGGAGAAGTCGGAATATAGGAAGCTCGGCCATCAGGCCAAGATCAACTAGGGATTCGAATGCCTTGATGCGCACTTCATCAAAGGTCTCGTCCTGTAGATACTGAACAAAATCTATCGGATCGATATCAATGACGCCTGCCTTCATGAGAGTGCGTTTCGCTTCTAGACCGGCAATGGTCCAGATATTGTGGTAGCTGTTAGTCCACTCATCCATGCGTTGGAACCGGTTGATCTGCTCCAATGCTCGCGAAAGAATAGCCTTCTCGTCCTTGTCCTGCTCATCATCTTCCGTGGATCTTATGTAGAAGGCATCTTGTGTAGGCTTTTCTGGGACAAGGGAGGTAGCAAGAGAGGTAATCAGTATGGAAACATATAAATGATCCGAATACTCGTTGTCAGAGTTGTTATTGTATAACAACAAGTCTAGAAGAAAGTTCTGCACCTCACATGGGCACTTTCCACGCTTATCACGCACCCGCGACAGAGCCTCAGGTATAGTCTTCTGCACGTGATACTGCTGCTTGTTCGAAAAGTCGTTTGGCTTAGGTGACGTAGTGCCAGGGTAGCAGAAGAAGTGTTTGAAGGCCTGCATCAACTGAACCATGCCTCGCATGTCGGTCTGCTCAGTGGCTTGTAGCTGAAGTAACTGCGCGGCCATAGTGCGGATGCCATGGAAGTAGCGAGTGTCCATCAGAGTACGGACGAGGAATGTCGAGGCGACAGGATGAGGACGCTCGCGACGAATGTAGAGCAGGGTGTCTTCTTGCGCAACAACATCTCTATCTTGCTGCAATTGAGAGATGTACATGTAGCCAGGCATGTTAGTGCGAATGAAGCCAATCCATTCAAAATCTGTGTCCATACGGATCCATTCGTAGGACTCGGAATCCATTTGCCGCTCGGTTGCTTCGTCCCATTCACGAAGCATAAACGTCTCGGCTTCGGCGGGCGTTTGAAGGGTATCGCCCAGAGAATAGAGTAGCACTTCAGCGTCGTTGTCTGCATTTTCGTCTTTCCCGGCATTGTTGTGCTTCTCCTTCATACGGCGAGTGCGCTTGAGTCTCTTATACTTTGTGTTATAAGGAATCTCAAACTTGGTCGCACGTTTCGTACCGGTGTCGTCTCTGATCTCGACAATATGTTCGTATGGCGTGCCGTCAGCCTCGTGAATACGAATTGTGATGGGGCCGGTGAACATATGTGGCGAAGGCTCTTTCTCGACACCATTGCGCGCTTCAAGTAGCACACGTAAGAACTCCTCTTTTTGAAGGAACTTGGAGGGCTCATCTGCAGATGCGTGTGTTTGACGAATGGTCATCTCGACACAGAGACGCTTCTTATTAAAGCGTGGCGTCACCTCCAGCTTGGGACAGCCAGTACCAAAGATCCATTCCTTCCAAAAGGCTTCGAGTTTTGTACGTCCCTGCTTCTCACAAATCTTTCGGAAACCTTCAGTACTAACTATCTTGTCATTGTGATGACTATCCAATCTAGCTTTCAGAAGCAAACGAGACATAATTCGTGTCAAACCCGTTGAGCCTCCAGATGCTTTGATCAACCGCTTGTCGAGCACAAACATGACAAGACGGGACTTGAGCTGTAGGAACTCCTGTTCGAAAGTTCCCAGGTGTAGATAACGTCCCAGCTCTGCTAGAGATGGCCTATCAACGTCAATCTCAACTAGCCGGTCCACAGCTGCTTTTATACGGAAACGGTGGTCATTGTTCCCGCAAAGCCTCCGCATGAAAAGATCAGTCATGAACCAGGCGATACCAACAGTGATCCAGTGGTCGCTGCGTGTATTTGGAACAAGTTGAATTCCGCTCCATTGTGAGGCCAAACTGAAAACTAGCTTCTCGGTTGTCGTAATCTCCGTATCGATGATATCTTCGGAATATAATAATCGATTGCTGATGAAGGACAATGAGCACTCGGGCAAGACGTCTGGTATCAAATCGTCAACGAAGCACATCTTGAAGGATTCGTAAGGAAACACTGAAAAGTTCAGAGCCAAGAAATCGGCAGCCATCGTCATTGGCGCACAAGTATTGCGCACTTCGTCAGCACGGCCTGGCAAACAGAAACCATGGACTCGCAGGGCACTAATGCCCATCTTGTCGTCGTCTTCTTCTGTACGGAACTGTGTCCAAAGATCGACATGTTCGAAAGGCCCAACAGCAAAGGCAACTTTATCGGCGGAGACAGAACGAGGCTCGGTAGAGAAGGAAGTAGTGTATTTTGTTTCGTCGTTAGGGTCGTCGATTTGATCTGTCATTGAGCCTGTGCAAACGACATTCATGTCTAACAGCTTGTCTTCGTCGGTAAGGTTGTTGTAGCGCCAGTCGTCCTCGACAGCCGTGGGGTCAGTTGGCTTCAAAGCAAGACCCAGAGTCTTCGGGCATTTGACATGTATCTTCCAGTCGCATAGGGTACCAGGATCGTCGATGCAAGGGAAAATTGAGGATGGTATACCCGGCTCTGAGGAGTGGCGCGTGTACATGTGAGGATATCTTGCGTCACCCTCTTCAACACCAACGAACTGATAGCCGTCTCGGATCTTGGTGGTTTTGAACGGGATAGATAGAACGAAATCATGGTGCTCGATTTCGGAAGTAGGTTCTGATACAGATGTCTTAATTTTGATCAAGGTAGGTTTCCGTTGGCTGGTGAACAGGTCCTTGGTGAGCTTGACTTTCAGAGCGCCGTCCAGGGGGCGATATTCATAGAAGTCGCGATTCTCTGCTGTATAGTCGTAGTTTCGGGTCTGGATGAGGGGCGTCATACGTAGTTTGCGCAGGTCGTGGTTACCGGCCTTCCAGTCATAGCTTTCGGGGTAGTCGAGAAGCGCGTATGGGTCATTGTAAGTGGCAGCTACTGGCACAGGTTTTAGCCTTTGGCCGTCTCGCAAGATCTCGATGGTGACGTTCTCAACGTCGATGTCGCATTGGCGGGCGTCTATGCGGATATCAGGAAGGTTGTTGGAGTCCCACGTAGTGAACCAAATTTCAGACACGCCAGAGACCGAGCGATTTCGAAAGTCGACATCGATGTAAACTTCCTGTCTACTGAAGGAATACGGCAAAGCGTCCATTTCCTTAACGTCGGGTAGCGTGCCATCGTCAAGGGGATTGTAGGATTGCGGATAGTCGGTATTCAAGACGACAGGCTGCATGCTGGGCGGATGTGAGAAGGCTTCAGTGACAGACAGGCACTGGCACGGGATATCGGGGCGTCAAGTGAGGACTGCGTAGGGCGGGTGGGTGTGGCGGATGAAGAAGATCTCGCTAGCGACTTGAGCTCCAGAGAGGGGAGTTCAGGAGGACGGAGGTAGCCGCAGCAACAGCACAGCGCTCATAGCGCTAGAAACACGTGGAGAAAGCTAGCTATAGAGAGTAGAGGGCTAGCGAGCAGCCGGGAAACAGGTGTGCGTTTGGGAAATTCGTCGTTGGTCTAGTTTGCAACTTCGATCGCGAAGCGCAAGGCTGAGCAGGCGGCAGAAAGCAAAGCAAAAAAGAGGCAAGGACTAGCTGTCGCGTGGTGAGGGAGAATAGAAAATAAAAAAGAATAAAGAAACAAATACGGATAGCTAGAGCTTCAGAAAATTGCCAGGCGAGGCTCGGATCGTGATCGTCGGTGCCGTGGAAAGAGCCGGTTTGTAGAAGCCAGTTTCGCAAGAAAAAAATATGTGAAAAGCCTCGACGTCGACAAAAGTTATTCGCCTGGGTTATTTTCCTGGCAGGCGAAAAGAAACTACAATGCAAATACACTCAAGAATGAAAGCCTTGGTCGCGTCAAAACCCACCACCTTGCTGACTAAGGGCTCCACTTTTAACGACTGTCCCCCAATACCAGCGATAACACCGCGTTTAGTATGGTGGGGTTGGCAGATAATCCAGAGGCAATATCAAAAGGCTGCTAGTTGTGCCTCAGTCAGTTCGACATTAGGACAAGATCACGGTCTTTTTACAAAAATATTTACGAGCAAATTTTGAGCATAATCGAAGGCCAATATTGCACATACATGCAAGCCATGCAACTTAAATATTCTTCCTGTGATATTTTATATCATTAAATACCCATATTCCATATTTATGCAAGTACTACATCCGAATAGAACGCCCCAAATACCAAGCAACGCCGACCGTTAGAATAGATGATAAAAAGACAAAACCTAGCAGCAAAAATAAGACAATACCCCAAATCCGAGGCATTAGTTCCCTCGTGATAAAAGTAAACACCAACCTACTTCAAATATCAGCAGCACCCTGGATATCTCCGTCTTTGAAACCTTTCCGAAGTTCCGTCACATCTTCACCCATTAAGCATTCGGGTATTTCGAAATCCTGTTTGTTTATCTCGGGAAGAGGAACGCCGAAAGCTAAGATGTTGCGTCCGCCTCTCCTATGGCGATTAACAGCAGCATCACGTTCATGGCGTTTCGCAAAGAAAGTTGTGATCTCTTTCACGGGAGCCAGCGGTGGCGTTGGAAGCATGGGACTAGCTTGACGCTTTGCTAGCACCTCAATGTTTCCCGGATGTTCTTTGCGCTTCTTCCCGCGATGGCTACGCTCGGCTGCGAGTGCTTCCTCTTGGAGTTGTTTGGCGACCGAAGTATCAGGGTCACTAGAGGACAATGAAGTAGCGACACTCTTAAGGTCACCGCCATCTCCCCCGCCTGTATGGGTGCTATGCTTGGAATTAGCTGAAGTTGCAGAACCTGCTTCCTCGGTATGAGAATTGCGGTCCCTCAAGAGAGCAGGAAATCCAGTAAACTGTGAGCTGTTTCCCTTTTCTCGTTCAGCTTTCCTCCGCTTTTCTTCTAAGCTCCATTGTCGGAATTTTTCAAGTACAGCCTCGCAACTTCGGATAAAGTATTCACGAGCTGGTATAAATGACTTCTTTCTGTCCTCGCTGATACCTGTGACACCCAATGCCTTTAGCCAGTCAGGTCCTTGAAGAGAGTCAAGGATGCGTGCCACTAAGTCACGTTCATGTTGAGCCCGACAACGTTCCGTATTCCGGACGGTCTTTTCCTGTCGTTCTGCCTTTCTATGGGCATCTTCATAAACTGTATTGGGAAGTGGATCTTCCTCGACATTTGACATTACCAGCTCGCTAAAGTCTATTATCTCAACTTCTAGCGGATCTGTAAATGTTTCATCGGTGAATGTTGCTATAGGAAACGATGATTCATAGTCATTGCCTTCAATGACTAGCTGAGTGTCGTAGTCCAGTATATCTAGATAAAAGGTTGGTATAACGATGTTACGTGTAAGAAACGGGCATTTACTCACTTTCTTCCTTCGGCACATTGCCGATGATAACATCATACTCTGGAAAGTAAGATGCCAAATCACTTTTAAACTTTGTGGCTTCTTGTGAGCGTAGCTTTCGTCCACCGGACTCTTGAGGTTCGGTGGTTCCCGTAGCTGAATTAGTGGTTAATTTCTGCACAGATGGATCTTCGGGTTTCACCCCGGTTTTTGACTTAGTCTTTGACGCATCTGGGAGAGTCGTCTTGGCATCGACAAGATCATCAACATCAGCACCGTTGTTCTGTTTGCGACTCGGTCGTGAAGGAAGACTGGTGCTAGTAGTCTTGGTCTTCGCTTTGGCGACCACGTCGCCACCTCCGAGTTTTGATGCACGTGTTGCTACTATGGCTGCGGCTTCAACAATTACAGAAGGGTGTGCAGTAGTAGTAGGCGGAGACGATGGTGGTGGACAAGCAAGGTTTGCGACCAATGAGCTATGTGCGGTAGTGCTACTGCTAGTGCTGTTTTTGCAAGGTGTTGTCTGGACAGCAAAGGATGGTTTCCGAGCGTCTTTATATTCCGACGACTCTGGTGGAGTGGGCAAAGAAGTATTTTTCAATTGGTGATGGTGTTGCGTTGACCGAGATTCTAGGGTTGTGGTAGTGGTCGGTGACGCGATAGTTATCCCCGGTGTGGTGGAAAGTGACGCGCTAGAAGCACTGCAGATTTGTGCGGGCGTAGCAGTGTCTGCTATCGATGGAGAAGAATTTTGCACCTGATGTGGCTGTGGCAGTTGCTGAAACTGCAGCTGTTGCGAATTTTGAGAGTGGCGCTGAGCCTGTTGTGGTTGGTGTTGTTGCTGCTGGAAATTTAGCTGGGTTTGCGTGTGGTTTTGGTGACGCGAAAAGCTGCTGGAGACAGTTCTTTTAGCGCTAGGGGATTCAGTTTCAGTGTCAATGCCAGTATTATAGCCCACTGAATTCTGACGGCGTTTCTTTAGCGGTGCGGCCAGGGCCTCCAAATCCACGCCGCGTTTTTGCTGCTGGGGGCTGTTGGCTAGGGGGGAAACACCACTGCAAGTGTCACGAAAAATTACAGCTTTTGGCGATGAATGAGACGATGTTTCGGATGGAACTGATGAAATTGTTGGCTTTTTGATTGAATCGTGATGTGATGGCGGAGATGGGAGCTGTTGTTGATGCTGTGGTTGCTGATTCTGCTGCTGATTTGGCACCTTTGATTGAGCTTTCGCTTGGGCTGCAGCTGCTGCTACAGCAAAGGCCCGCCGAATATCCAGGTTCACACCGCTACTGGTACTGCGAGCTTGGAGAGGATGAGAACGCGATCGCGCACTTGGTGCAATAATATTATCGGCTCGTTGAGCTCTTGAGGTTGTCGTTGCCATTCTCAATTGAGCAGAAATAAATTTCCAAATCGCAAAATGCTGGTTTGGGTCGCGTGTCGAAAAATAAAAAATAAATGTCAACAATAGGAAAAGAAAAAAGGAAAAAAAGAGTCAATTGAAAGGGCTTGATATGGTGCTTTTTTGACGTCCTGGTGTAATTGTCGTTGGGATAGTCCGGCTCCCCCTCTCTTGTTTGTTAGAGGGTAGCTGCGCCTGATTCGGGTTCTATAATGTTGGAGGTCTAACTGATTTGTATAACGTTAATTTCTCCAACTCGGAAGCTATTGTGATTAAAAGACAATAGTTGGGTTAGCTACTTCTGGTAATCGTCGCTTCTTGTACCTTGCAGTTTATCTCACGTTAAAGGGTACAAGGAGGTCACGCGTCGCGTGTACCTTTTGCTAGGCCAATGCCGCGATGCTGCTATTCTGCTCTGTTAATCTTGGATGTACTACAAAATATCCACTGAAACCTCCAAGTTGCAAGTGGAGGTCATTGCATTGGCAACACATGCCAGTGAATTGAATTGACATTTACAAAATATGTACATACACATGTAGATACAAGACCATATGTCGTCCATTTAATATACAAAAACAAAGTTTGCAATGCAAGCTTCATTTTTTCACGCATTACAAATACATTCTTTTATCGTAATACTGCATGTATTTTAGCACTGGACAATCGTACTATGCTAACCCTAACAATATTTTTCGTCTCGATGAGTTTACATGTTCATTCCACTCGTATTATTAATGATGACAAAATTGGGGGATATGTTTTTAACGAAAATATATATTTTATTGGTAGGTTATTGAGTCTCGAAAGAGACCTCAATTAATATTATTAAGGTGAGATCATAACCTCCAGAATATAGCAACTCATTCAAATGTGCTCGTACCAAATTATCAAACCAAGCCGGAGATCGCATAAAAGTGTTATGCCAAAACATAAACAGCTAGATGAAAGTACAAACCCTGATACTAGTAAATGTCACGATGAAATAGAATAGATAGAACAGTAGATGGCTGAATACGTCAAGGACATAAAAATGAAGAAGAAAAAAAGGTACGTGAAATTCAAGACCGTATTATCAAGAGTTGTACTTTAGTGTAGCTTCTCCTTGAGATGTACCGTGGCCGTGTAACCAGCACAGCAGCTAGTAATCATGTTATGTTGACACCACGGGCATCCGACACCAATGGCTCGTGATTCGGTCTTATGGCTTGAGATAGACATGCGTTTATACATCGAGCTTGGCATATCATGGTAGAACTTACAATGGCAGCACTGAACAAGTGTCTTGGCCAATGGGTCTGGCATACCATGTATATCTTTGATTTGCTCAGAAGCTGTCTGAGAGATAGGCGATAAAGACTCGCGAGTTGATATATCCTTAGATGATGTGACTGATGACATCGGGGTCTCGATTGAACTCAACTGCGACTCAGACATGGACTCGTCATCATAAGGTGAGAGTGTGCCGTAAGGTGACGGAATTCGGATTTGAGCATCTCTTTGTAAGGATTTGATGGCAGGGGGGACACCTCGACCGTAACGTAGAGGCAGTGGGTAGCCTGTTTTCTGAGGACTGTTCTGCTCTGCAGTGAAACTACCATGGTGGTTGAGATCGGGGTGGTCACTGGTTCTTTCGACAAATCCTCCATCGCTCAAGTCAGACCGTATCTGTGGCGAATGACCACGGAACTTGGCGTTTTGTTGAATAGATCTTATAGATTCACACGGGGTACGGGGCCCGGCGGAGTCGGATTCGTTGGCAGAATCGATGTCCTTCATATGACTTGTTGTGAGACGGGATTGGCGCACTCGCTGTCTACGTGAGCTTTTGCGAGGGATTGCAAATGCATCGGTTTCGGGAGATGGAACGCCAAGATGACCGTGACTCGCAGTAGACCGTAGTGCCGCATTGTTGAAAGACCAGCTACTGTTTATGGAAGGCACAGGTGGAGGCAAATTGCTGTAACTCTGAACCTTTTCAGGCGTTCCGAGGGCACCGGTAGTTTTTGATGCTTGAAGGCTGGCAGGAGTAGGAACTATAGGTAGGTTTAAAGCATTCGGAGTAGATAAGTCCGTGATGGGCGATGAAATTGGCAGTGATGTCATGGTGCGGTGTCCTTGGCTTGTGCTACCAATGCCGTGCTTGCTATAGCTAGCTTCCTCTTCTGGGGGTGGCCTAGACATGGATCTGCGAAACGCCGCACGGGCAGCATCTCTAAACCCACGACGAGGTTGTTTGGGTGAAGCTTTCTTGTTGGCATCTTGTTTCTTGGAATCCTCAAGAGGGGCGACGATGGTAACTGTAGGAGCTGGAGCTATCACAGATGTCAATTTAGGAGGCAATGAGCTGTGTGGATCAAGCGCATAGAACTCAGCGATGCTCGCTCTGGTTCCTGTCAACTGAAGGCTTTGTGGTGATCGAGGATTCTTGAGGTCAAGATCTGGAGAACAATGAGGTTGATTGAATCCATCGAGGAAATCGAACGTGATAGAAGGAGAACCGGTCTGAGATTGAGGGGTAGACATGACAGCGGAGTCTGAGGCGGATGGGCGATGTTTGGAACTTGATGCGTCGCGTTTCCAGCCGAGGAAAGAAATGCGCTTTGTTTTATCTTGATCTTGTGTTCTGCGACGGCCACGAGGCTCCTCAGAGACAAGAGATGGGGTGGCAGACTGTCGCTTTTTGTAGTCGGCTTTAATAAGGCGATTTGGTTCCCTATAAGACCGACACATTCCTGGGTTTTCAATGATCCTGGGCTCCGGGCCACTGAGATCGGTGACAGGAATTTGAAGGTCTGATGGGGTAGACGAGAGAGGAATGGAGATGTCAGATGTCATGGTAGACGATCGATCTCTGTGAAGGTGGGAAAGATCGAAAGAAGACCGAATTCTGTCGGCAATGGAACGAGAGCGACTGCGTGGCCTTGAAGAATCGCGTCTAGTTTGCTCACGGCCAGGACGGGCGCTGTCAGAGGCCACCGATGTTCTAGAGACAATGCCGGGGGTCTTTTCAAAGTGTAGATATGGAGTCTTGGATGCAGATGGTGGAGGCTTAGACAATCTTGCGGGCTTTGACTGATGGTGTTGAGTTGCCCTTACCTCGCCAGTTTCAGCCTTTTCTTGACCGTGGTGCTTTTGCCCTTTCTTTTTGCGGTCTTGTTCTCTATGGCGGTAAATCTCCCGGCTTGGAGACTGGCAGATAGACGAGTCTGAATCGTGGGCAGGTGAGTCGAATAATGGCGTAGATGGTGCGGGTATATGAGTTTGATCTTGAGTGTAGTCCTGGCCTGGTGCTAGTGCGGCCGTGGGAGTAGGATCAGTGAGAGAAAAGCCAGAGCTTTGGGTGAGGGTTTGAGGAAGCGAAGATGAGAGGGGAGGATGGGCGACGCTACGACGGCGTTCATGAAAATTAGAAATAGGAATCGCTTGAGATGTGGCGTGCGAAGAAGAACGATGGTGTTGGCCCAAGGGAGGCCATGGCTCCTGGGACATATACGAGCCCAAATGCATTCTTTCGGTCTATATAGGCAATATTATGTCAGCGAATCAAGTTGATGAGGGGCCCGGACTCTCCCCTCATGCTCCGTGCAAGCTGGGCAGGCTGATATGGGCTATGATATGAACGAATGGGCTAAAAAAAAAGATGCCGCTCGCCTGGATTAACACAGGATGGAACGGCAGCATTGCTGGTGCCTCTGCCCCGCTGTGCTGTACAGTACAAGTACATGTAAAGGCAGTGAAACTGGACATCCAACATTCAGGATGCAGCGTGCGTATCTGCATTTTGCATAACATGGACAATGGATTAACAACAGAGTTGAAACAGAGGCTTGTTTTTTTTTTCTGTCCGTTTTTTTGTTGCAGGGAGCAGCAGGCTGGATGCAAGGGCGTAAGAGCAGGAGGAGGAGAGTCATTTGGGGCGACCTTGACGTTCAGTCAGGGAACGAATGAGTGGCCTACCATAAGCTGACGTTCTAAGTCGAGGAGGCGCTGGAAGTTTTCTGAGCGTTTTAGGGCGGGAGAGCTGAGTCGCTCAAAGTGCAAAGGCGACGAAAGGACAGTCTGGGACTGCATCACCATCATGTATGTGTTTTAAGCGGCTACCAAAGGAATCGTAGCTAATATTGTAGAGAGCAGACAGCCTGGCAGCTAACAGCTCAGCAGTTTGATATTGGCTAGGCTTGTGATGCTGCAGGTACTAGTTAGTACTTCGGGAGACATACGCAATGCCCGCCAGACTCGTCTACCTGCGACTGTATGCACTGTTGCACCGATGAATGATTGAATGAATAGATGTCGCGGTATGAAGCAGTAGGCAGTCTGGAGATGGAGGTAGGCGACGGGGCTGTGGTGCAGATTCGTGGCTGGCAGTGTTTCTGTGTACTTTCTGTGTAGTAGCGATGATCGTGTAAGTAGGCGATGGCCACAGTGGTTGGTCTGGACAATGTGAAATCCGCACCAAGGCAGACAGTGGAAGGCCAGCTCGATAGCTTCAAAGCAGAGCGACAGCACCAATAATAAGAGTAAAACGCCCGGTAATTCAGTCGCAACAAGGTATGGGAACTGGGATGGCAAATGAGGCCGCAGAACTGAAGATCAGGACAAGATTGGTGGGGTAAGACGAGATTTAACAAAAGAAAAATAATAATAAAGCAGACACGGTGTGTTGCTGCGGACGCAATTTTAGAGCTGGGGAAGCTGAAGCAATCGCTATATCAGCCGTGATAAACAAGACTAGCTAGTGGGATTTAAAGCTGTCTCTATGTTGGTTGTTAGTACTAAGTTAGCCTTTGATGGAGCACACTAAGCGTTATTGTTTAATCCACAGATTGCAGTTTCCTGGGCAGCCGCGATGTAGGGAAATTGCGACCAACAAGCAGAGCCACAAATCAACAATCAGGACAACATACAAATAAATACTGCTCTAGCTTTTCTGACCCAACGGCTCTTACCGAGTATGTATCGCCAGTTGAGGGGTAAAGAAGAGCGGGCTTGTTTTTTTCCTTTTCGTTGCCTAATATCCTTGCTGTCCTCGACTTTTATTTTATTATGCTTGACTTACTACTCTATCTTTCTGACTGACTACCAGTCTGCTGACTGGCAACACAGCTAGGCGTCGAGATGCTGACGCTGATGCTCGAAATATAAGCCCGTTTTGTCCCCTCTATGCTCTAGAGTCGGGGACAATGTCGCCGCGGCCGGTCGTACAGAGAATACTATAGCGCGTGTCTGCTAGGGGAGGTAAAGCCGTCGTCTGGCGGCTTGTTCGTGGGGATATAACGATATATTGTGTGAGAGGGTGTCAAGACGGGCTGCTCAGCCTCCAGGAGAAACTAGGAGTACGGAATATCGTTACTACATATCTTCACGCAAAGTGTCGATCGTTCATGGATGGGTTCCCTTTCCAAACATTCTAGGATTGGGAAGAACATCGCCTCGCTAGAAGGACTGCCACGCTTCTTATAAAGCTATAAGCGGCTCTCTACATTCGATGCGTTTTTATGCCTGTGTATAATCGTCTTGCCAACACAGATGGTACAACTACTGTATACAGTTGTATGTGTACATGTAGAGTGCCATCGACCAGGATACCACACAAACCATGTCCCCTACAGCAAACACGACCTGACTTACCATCATTATTTGCCATCCCAGATACAAGGCACGGACATCGCTACATCGCCATCACATGCTACTCTAGCCTCACCACAATATAGTTTTATATGCAGCTTGTGAACTCGAGCTTGGAACAATAGGATGCAAAGAATCCACACCTAGCTTGCGACCACAGCAGTCTGGGCAGATAAATACGAGAGCAGAAGCTACAAAGCTACAAAGCTACAAAGCTATAGAGACTCGGCCGCCGCTTGATTGGCTTATACGCTCGCATGTATGGCTCATATCCAGGCGCATCTTGCAGTTACATATATATGGGATCCTGTCTCTAGAATGACGGCCGAACACACTAGAACTGGCCCAAGCGATTTGATCTCAGATGATCCATCTGCTTGGCAAGAAGAATCCCCGATCTAGACCCGCCTAAGACAACTAACAAGAATGGATAGGCTTTGTCTGATCTGCAACTCCCAGCTCGACAAGGGATGGCTGGCACTCTAAGCGAATGCGTGCAGGTGGATAGCCTCCAGTGTAGCTAAGACTTTAAAATAGAACACGATAACTGCACGTAAACCTATATACCGTCAGTTGGCCATCATGAGACCGAGAACACACGACCATGTGTCGTATATCGTGCCAAGGTAACCGTTGCTTTGTTTAATATATTTGCGCAAAGCATAAAGTTTTCACAAGAGCTTGGGCAGAAGGTCCTGACATAATATTCCGTAGAGTACAAGTACTGCAATATATACGTGAGCAGTGTAGTGGCTGATTATTTGAGGCACCGTCGCTATATCTTTTGACAATCTGTCTATTGTCGCGAGTCCGCTCATAGGCGCGATTCATTTCCTTTCTAAGCCGAGATCTGCTTGAACGGTGGAAGACGTTGTCTTACATGTTTCTACGATTGTACACATCACACGCTACGGCATCGTGTCTCATATAAAGTGGTGGTATATCATGGATAATTATATGTACATATGTACATAGACAATTATACATGGTACATGCACATGTACAGTGCAATGTGACTTGTAGAACATATGAAAATTGAATGATATATCTGTATACCATGCTTCTATCTCTCTCTTCAATCTTAGTCACAGTTGTAACATTATCACAGTACGAGGTATTACTCTCATCTGCAGATACGATACGGGGCATATCTTAGCGCCGAAATGTACGATAACTTATCTATTTATGGATTCTCGTAAATAATTTTGCGCCACCGCCGAACGTTTTATTGATGAAGCCCAACAAGAGGTAGACGTCAAATATAGTCAAGTCAAGCGAGCAAGATTCTTTTTTTCCTCATCCCCGATATCTTGCATTGTCATGAAAATTTAGTTGGTTTCCTGATAGAAGACGAACCGACTCCTTTTCTTTTCGATTGCGGATACTATCCAGTCAAGTTCCAAATGTTGCCTCTTCAACTATCTCGAGGGCAGGCATCGGAACTCGCGTATTTTCAATGTTTATATCAAAATTCTTTGTTTAGGCTTGGAATTGCCGGCCTTCAAATATTCGGTTGACCAACAAACCAATCCCCATTATGCATGCAGCATCGCCTCTCAAGCTGAAATACGAGTTGCGGGCATTGCAAGTTTCCGTTTAAATGTCGTTTAAATGTCCGTTTAAATGTAGCCCCACCTCCTTTTAGATGTAACAAATTAGGCTATCCACCCTATAAGACCTAAATACTCGCCAATAAGCAGTATATTAGTTGCTTATCTTGAAATTGAAATTTTCATGTTTACCAGCCTCATTTGTAGCTATGTTTGCATGACTTATGCCTTTTTGTATAATAAACAAAACCTTAATACCTATAACAGGCTGCTATTGCAATAATAACTTATAGATGGAAACAATTGACCATGTCAAAGTTTTCAAGACGTCAGAATTCATTGCAAAAACGTCACAACTACAAATGATTACAAGACCTGAGCGCTAATCCTTGTTCATAGTAACCTTATAAAATGAGCTCGTGATTAAATAATAATAATATTATTATTTTTTGATGTAGTTCTCCAAAGATTGATATATAGCCCTAAGTGGTGGTATGATAACCCTACGCACTCTGGTTTATTCTGGTTCTAAAGTTGACACAAGATGATTTTAGTTGAAAGATACAAACCATATTAACGGATGAAACTTCAAAATATTACTTTAGTAATGTAGCAACTAATACATAAATGATACAGTAGTAACTATTAAGATATAGCCACTAAAAGGGCTGTATAATGAATATACGAAGCTGAAGTGTAAAGACTCACAAGAATTCGTCATTAGTTCTACGATGGCGCTTTGTAAATCTAGGTAGCATGTTGCCCTATCGCCAAGTAAGGCGGTCTATAGATCCCAATACCGTTTCCCAGTTAAGAATAAGATGAGAGAGATTCAAGCTTGCTGAGAATTAGTCCGCCATCACACACACTCCATCAAGTATCGGCTATTTATCTTATCTACATCAAGTATGATGTTAAGATGTCATCGGCCGACGAACAGCCCGCATGCTAAAGACAGAATAATAGCCATTATGAATATATCTCACTGACTCTTTGGTTGAAGTTCTTGATGTAAATGGAAGGAGAGAAAACACTGCACATCCTGCTTGACTTTTTCAATGATTGCTTCTGGGAAAGAGCGAGCCGAACAGTACGGGTTCTTTCCATTTCTATCGATGCTCTGTGTTTTCATTTGTGCAATGAAGTCTTATCGATTTCAAATTCCTTTCATAACCAACTCCAATACTTGCACCACCTTGGTTATCGTCGCAAACAACCCCGCAACTCATCTGCCTCTAGTCTTAGGCTTCAGATATAGAACGCGACACGTATATTGATCTTTCTGATATACCATTGCAGCTTCTTCATATACCATGAGATTGCAATATCTTGCCGCGCTGAGCATGGCGGTTTGGGCCTATGTCACCACCGCAAAGCTCACCACTATTACTATTGTGCAACAGCCAACATCGACGTCAACCTCAATCGTGATGGCTCTTGTTACGCCCTTGACAACTGTTTTCAGCCCAGTCTGTGGACCAGTGATCTTGGCTACCCATATGGAAACGCCGTCGTGTCTGGCACCAGGGATGTCGTCCGTCTAGAAGAACGGAGGTTTCTATTCTCCTGGTGTATGTCCACAAGGCTACACTACAGACTGTCAAAGAACCGCCCAACGAGATGGCGAGTTGGTCCCATTGCGACCAGAAGAGACCATGGCTTTATGTGTACCTAGGTATGTTATCAAGAATTTGTGATATGATGTATACGGAGATGTGCTGATTAATGATAGAGGGTGGACATGTTTTGGGGAGATGTCCACCAATATAGCATTCTCTTTCACATCTGGTGGGGCGTATACTGCGCCGGCGATTGAAATTCGTTGGCGACAACAAGACTTGAAATTCATTGAGAATGGTTAGTTCTAACGTGGCCTCAAATAAATCTGATACTAACTGTTGATGACCATCAGCACGCACAACTGCATTGGAGATACCATCCGAATATACTTTGACAACACGAGCGTCTCATATTGCTACATCGAAACTCCACCAACCTGTCCCGACCACACCTGCCAGCAATATCACGGCAATGGTATCCCCATCTCAAGAGAATACTAGTGAATATAGTATCGGGACAGGCGAGCTGAGTGGGATAGTATTCGGTATATGCGCTGGAATTGTGATTTTAATGCTGTGTGTTTGGCTAGTCATGCGGCATTGGGAACAAAACGGTTGTTTTGGAAGATACCAAGGGCCACGCAGGAACTGGCCATACTATCGCAGAAGCACAAGGCTGTATTCACCTTCACTATCATCAATTTCATCCAACCCTAGACATCGAGGTATGGCGGAGAGATCTTGCAACTAAGCAAACCAACAATGCCTCTGGGTAGAAACTTCAGCAATACTCTCTACATGCCTAGCGTATAATCAGTTATCAGTTGACTAAGAATGTATCAGACAACCTAATGTATGGTACTTCTAACTACGACTATGAATAGGTTTTGAATTGAAGATACTACAAAACGAGATATTATTAGTTGGAACTTGGTAGAGTTTTGTCTAATCACGTTAGGCGTTTACAAGAGTTGTAGGGTTGAAATCGAGTACCTTAGTGATGAGATCTACCAATAGTTGCAAACAAATACGTATCATTACCAAACAAAGCCCGAATTGTTCTTGAAATGCGGACAAATTGGCGACCATATCACAAGAGCCGAGATAAACGATTGAAACAAACACAGGCTCTGACTTTGGCTACATTGAACGTACATCTACTCTTAGCTCACGGAAATACGATAGCATAGTTCGAGTGGAAGCGGCTAACTCCCGGAAAACGTCCGTTGATGCCAAACTCCGGGACTATTTATAGAAAATTATCGTGATATTACCCATGGAACAAGCCTTCATAGCTCAGTTGGCAGAGCGCGACACTAGTACGAAACGCAATGTCGAGGTCAGCGGTTCAAATCCGCTTGAAGGCAGTGATATCAGTACATGCGAAGAAGCGGTGAATTGATAGATTCATTTTTCCATGTCGGGGTACTTTTTTAGTGCGGATAATACCCCTAATATGCATTGAACATGCAGAAAACGATATGGAATTAAAATGTACATACATTTTTGTTCATGATATGAGTGAGACATGCAGGCCATTAGCTGGAAGAGGCGTCATTTATATATTTCCAAATTTAATCGAATTATGTCGATGAACTGTGTCTCTGGGTTGTATCTGTCTGTATATGGTGAATGTTGGGATAAATGGGAGAAAAGTAGTTAATGTGTATATTGCCAATCTAAAATATCTGTCATTAGGCGATATAGTAAACCTACGACGAGTGATTCTGTCTCTATGACAAGAGCGAAGGAAGGATAGGATAAGGAAGCAACAAATGATGTGTCGATATTCCTGCAGGATATCAGTTATATATATAGTTGAACAATACCAGCGATGATAAACGGAAATAGCGGTTAAGATATAATAAGCGTAACCCTAATGCTTCGAGCCGCAACAACAAGGACATTTGTTTGGTTTTATGCGTCAGCCGACATGTAAGATTAACCCGAGCTTGGTGACGTAAGAAAATAATCATAATAAAATCAAATCAAGCCCGGGTTTTCCGTTCTTCTTTTGTTTTCTCGCGTCTTAAGTTATCTTTAGTATTTTCTTTGAGGGGTGGAAATCGGATTTAAGCATGCGTAATTCCGCCTACTTGACACATTGAATTTGTGTAGCCCAAAATGGAACATAGTGTATCGTTGAGAGAACCCTGTAGCACGAGGATTACCAGACTAACGTGGAATTGTACCAAACCCCACAATCCGGTCTATGGGGACGAACATTAGTATCCGGATGCTGGAACTGGGTTGAGACTATGGCGGTCTATCGAGTAGAGATTCGCAAGCTCGGATCCATGATCATGTATCTCTGTGATTGCATCTGTGTGGTTCTTCGATGGGCGTTTCGAGTGACTTCTTGTGATGCATGTTCTGTGAAGTAGGATTGCTGCTACCACTTAGACTGGTATTGGGTATCGAGCGGCACTAATGCACTAATGCACACGGTAGATAGTAATGACACATTAGTGCTATTTTGCTTTGACGTTCCCAAGAAAAGGCTCTTCTCAAACACTACCAAGTCACGGTAACGAGGCGGATATATCCCATATCTATGGGAGAACCCTCCCTGGAGGCTTCCCCAGAAGCTGACCGGAAACGTCCCGGCTATTCGATACTACGATTCCGCACCTAAAACTGCTATTTAGAGTCGATCTGCTGTTGGACTTTCCTAATTCCATCTCCGCTTCCGCACTGGGGATATCTGGAACCGACAAAGAAGCCATTTGATTGTTGGCGTGACTCCGATTCATTTATCTTATTTTATTCTGTTATTTTCCGAATTCACGCAAGACTGACAGCAAAAGAGCCATTTTGGGCCCTTGTGATCCAGTTGGCGTGTTAAACTTGCTGTTCGGAATCGTTTCATTGCATTGCTGATGCTTCTGCTCCTTTACCCACTCACACTCTTTATTCCTCCCGGCACCCGTTCTCTCGCCGATTCCTCTTTGCTGAGCGGGTTCATAATCCTTTGTTCTTTTTTTTCTCTTTCACTTATATATGAGAGGATAGCCCGCTTCACCACGTTCTATTCCGGTAACTTGTGTCACCTTCTTTACTTATCCCTCTTATACCAAGCACGGACTCACCAAAGTATAGACAACTCTTCCTCCCAGCCCTCCTTGCTTTCCTAACATCCTGACATTTAAGAACACCCGAATCAAGCGCCCACCAAGTTTCTCCACGATCATGCCGTCGGTGTCCCCTACGGGTGATACGCCCTCTGGCGACAACCTGACGTGGGAGCAAGAGACAACCCCGGGTCGTACGCCCGTACCCGAAGACATTGATGTCGAAAAGGACGCTATAGCTGCTGCTTCGCGAACGCCTTCGATCTCACGTAACATCGACTGCACTGAAAAGGATGAAGATAGTGACATCTCCTCCGATCCCAATGTCGTCGACTGGAGTGGCCCCGAGGACCAGGGAAACCCTTTGAACTGGCCCATGAAGAAGAAAGTGTGAACATGACCCTCGTCAGCACATACACCTTCGTCTCGCCCTTGGCATCGTGTAAGTTTTGTTTCTGAAAGATCTCCTATCTTTTTAGTGTGTCCTATACTAACGTAGTTCCAGCCATGTTCGCCCCTGGTGTTAGCCAGCTTATGGTTGAGTTTGATAGTAGTGACCAGGTCATTGCCGCCCTGGTCGTGTCTATCTACTTGCTAGGCTATGCCTTTGGCCCTCTTTTTTTCGCTCCCCTGAGTGAAGTCTATGGTCGTCTCCCGCTGTACTACGCCAGTATCGTCATGTTCATTGCATTCTCTGTCGGCTGTGCCAAGGCTCCCAGCATGGGAGCCTTGATCATCTTGCGTTTCTGCTGTGGCCTAGCTGGATCTATTCCCATTACTAATGGTGCTGGAACGGTTAGCGACCTGTTCCCACCGGAGAGTCGCGGTGCTGCCATGGCATCGTTTAGTGTTGGCCCCATCCTAGGTCCTATTGTTGGCCCTATTGCTGGTGGCTTTTTGGCAGGCGCCAAGGGTTGGCGTTGGGTCTTTTGGCTCCTGGCTATAGTTTCTGGTGCTTTGGGTTCTTTCATGGCTATCCTCATGGACGAGACTTGGGCACCTCTGATTCTAGAACAAAGGGTTCAGAAGCTGCGTAAGGAGAGAGACAACCTAGACCTGCGGTCCAAGCTAGACACGGGTGTTTCGCCACAGCAACTGTTACGCCAAAGTGTCGTGCGTCCCTGCATCATTCTGGTCAAGTCACCCATCTCTATCATCATGGGCGTATACATCGCTATCGTGTATGGCTACCTGTATCTTCTATTCGCCTCGATATCCATCGTGTTCGAGGAATACTACGACTTCTCGACTAGTGCCGTTGGTCTGGTATACCTGGGTCTTGGTGTCGGTTCCTTGATTGGTACTGCCTGGTTCTCTCTCATCTCTGATTCCAGCGCTACCAGGATGGCCCAGAGAGCTGATGCTAAAGCGGAAGCACAGGGAAGACCCAAGGAGGGCATCAAGCCCGAGTACCGTCTGCCTCCTATGCGAATCGGCGCTCCTCTGCTGCCTATCGGCTTCTTCATCTATGGCTGGACGGCGTATTACCACGACAAGGTGCACTGGATTGTGCCCATTCTAAGCCACGGCTTGATCGGCATTGGCAATATGTTTGTGTTCTTGGGTGTCAACACTTACATCATCGAGTGCTTCTCTAAGCACGCTGCCAGTGCCATTGCTGCCAATACCGTTGTCAGATCGGTTGCTGGTGCCTTGCTTCCTCTGGCTGGTTTGCCTATGTACCAATCGAAGCTCGGTATCGGCTGGGGAAATACTCTTCTAGGCTTTATTGCTACCATCATGATTCCTGTTCCCTGGATTTTCATGCGTTATGGCGAGGCTCTGCGCAAGAAATTCCCTGTTGATGTATAAAGAATGACTCATTCAGTTCATACTTACCTTTTCCTTTCTTCTTTTCTTTCCTTTCAGTGTAATATTCTATTTCTCTTTGTCACACCCTAAAATATCAAGTATGAGTTATATCACGATTTTGAATATATATGCTATATTATATACTACGCAAACCTTCAAAGTAAATCCGTGAAACTCGACTTATAAGTCGTCTGTTTTAACCATGCTCCAAAACACTCCTCGGTTGGCTAACAAGACGTCGTATGGACCTTGTTCTGCAACATATCCTTCTCCAATCATGACTATGTCATCCGCTATCTTCATCATCTCTAGACTGTGCGTAACGATAACAATGGCCATATCTTTGCTTTGTGTCAACGCCCGAGACAGCTCAGCAATCGACTCTCTTACCAACTCCGCGCTCTCCGTGTCTAGCGCCGAAGTCGGCTCGTCCATGACCAGTAGCTTTGGGCCGCGAACAAGAGCCCGAGCAATACTAATACGCTGTGCCTGACCGCCTGAAAGGGCTTGGCCGCCATCGCCAATAACAGTGCTGTAGCCATTGGGCAAGCTGGTAATGAAATCATGGATACCTGCGGCCTTGGCAGCCATTTCCACGTGTGAAACGTCGCGCCGCGGCGAGTCATCTGGCAAGCCGTAAAATATGTTCTCTAGCACAGTGCCTGGGAATAAGAACGGTGTCTGCGAGACATACGCCATCTGAGAGTTCAAGCTCTTCATGTCTATATCGCTCGCTGCTATACCGCCAAAGCTAAGTGGAACAGCCGAGCCAGTGGAAGCCGTAGCCTCATATAGACCCATGATCAAGCCAATAAGTGTGCTTTTGCCGCTACCTGAAGCTCCTACCAATGCTGTAGTACTTCCAGCATCAATGCGAAACGAAATGTTATGTAACACCTTGGTATCAGGACGTGTCGGGTACGCAAACGCTAAATGGTCGTACAATATCGGGAATAGCTGGTCGATCTGCTTCTTGCTCTCGACAACTTCAGAACTTGGTAGCTGGAGCTTAGCTAGGCGAAGAATCTGAGCAGCTGCTGATCTTGCGGTGCTGATTTGCGGGATGTTGGAAAGTGTAGCAGCACCTGTTGCGATACCGAAGAGTAGCAAGCTGATAACTTGTAAGACTCCTGAAACCGTGAGGGTTGAGCCGGGCTTCGTCAACACACGAGTGCCGTACCAGAAGATTAGCCCCGACATGAAGAAATTCATGCTCTGCTCCATGCCATATAGAAACCCAGTGCGGTTTGCACGCTGCATACCGACGGCAAACGTAGAGGCACTAGAAGCTGCAAACTTTGTACTGAAATGCTTCTCTAGCGTCAAGGCGCGGACCACGCGGACATTGGTAAAGGTCTCGCTGAAAACGCTGCTAGTTTGAGAGGCCGCTTCGTCGCACTTAGCCTCCCACGTCCCACTGACGCGCGAGAACAATTGCACCGAAAGCAATATAACAGGAGCCGGGGATAGACAGACTAGCGTCAGTACAGGTGATAGCGCAAGAGCCCATACTAGTGATACAAATACCATGGTGAACACAATCAACACGATGAAGACAAAGCGGCCTAGCAAAGTGCGCATCTCTTCTGCACAGCGGTCCAACGTCTCGGCCACCCGACCCGAGCTGTTCTGCGGCGATTTGGCGCTCCACCAAATTGGCTGTGCAAGAACACGGTGAAGGGCATGGCGCCGTAGAGAGTTGACCCAGGCTTGCGCGACGTATTCAAAGAGACACTTCCCGGCATATAGTAGGGCGCCATTAGCTATGCCGATGGCAAGCAACGATAGACTCCATTTGAAGCCGTACTGCAGGCGGTTGGAGGGCTGCCAGAAAGCGGCGAGAAGGTTAGAGAAGCAGTAGGAGAAGGCCGGGTTGGTGCCGGCAGCCGAGATACTCATAAAGACACCGAGACTAAGGAGGAGCTGTTCCCGGCGTGTCGTGTTTGGCCATACAGTTGAGAAGATCTCACGCATTGGTATGGTGTCGCCGCAGTCTATGGGCTTGTTGACGCCTCTCTTCTTGTGT
The DNA here is from genome assembly GCA_004009845.1 of Davidsoniella eucalypti. Lineage (NCBI taxonomy): Eukaryota > Fungi > Ascomycota > Sordariomycetes > Microascales > Ceratocystidaceae > Davidsoniella > Davidsoniella eucalypti. Next base: position 36,870 of record RMBW01000026.1, on the reverse strand, counting down.
GATCGTTTCTTGTGACCGACGTTAAGTTCCTCTTGGTTATTTACTGCTCGACCACCGGAGGCTTCTAGAGTCTGGAAACGTCGAGTCCCTCCTAGAGCTTGTCGGGACTGCTGGACTGACATTCCAATATCAGTGAGGAAGTGTAAATTTGACCTATCGAGCTCTTCTTCAGTTAGCTCTAGCACTTCTTCCACTTCTGCTTGCTGTTCATGCCAGCTAGATCTCATGGACATTCTGTGTGACCTGCTTCGTGGCCGGCTCAGTTCTCTCCGCGGAGTTTGGGCTCTATCATTGCCTCTACTGCGGACAGAACTTGCACCGCGACTGAGACTTCGGTGGCGCTCAGTATTGGACTCAGTCAGGCGGCTTGGTCGTGAATTGTATGCTTCTACTGCCTCTAGATAGCCACCAAGTACATCTCCTTGGAAGTGCGTAGTGCTGATGGTGTTGCATCGTGATAAGCTGAGTCGCTTTTGAGAATTAGCTGTTATCTCTAGCTCATTCAAGACGAACTGTGAAGGTCGACGGGCTTTGGTGTTAGGTATCTTGGTAAACATCTCCGGGACGATAGATTCAGTAGGTGAGGTAATTTCTTCATCTTCATCGGCGATGGAAGCTTGTTCATCATCCCCTATTGAAGCTCCGGCAGATGCAAGACGCAAAGCCTCGAACAGGCCATTGCCTTCAAGTTCCCTCCGATATCCTTCTTGGACAACATTGCCGGAATCCATGACATAAACCCGATCATCTGCCATAATCCGTGAAACATCATGGGTGATGATAATTGTAGTCTTGCCGTGGCGCCAGATTCGAAGCGCATCCATGACAAGACTCTTGTTGGTGGCATCTAGACCACTAGTGACTTCGTCTAGTATCAGAACCTTTGGATCTCGCAATCGAGCTCGCGCTAATGCCAGCCGTTGCTTTTGACCACCGCTCAAGTTGAAGCCGTCTGAGCCGAGCATTGTCGATAGTCCAGCTGGTAGTCGAGATATGGTAGACTGAAGGACAACCATCTCACAGGCTGCCTTGACGTCATCCATTGAAGCTAAGCTGGGGCTATGGGCACCAAAGGCCACATTGTTGAAAAATGTGTCGTTGAACAGTGTTGACGACTGTTGTACAAGGCAGACATTATTACGGAGCCATTGCAAGTGTATCTGCTCTAATGGAACATCGTCGACGAATATTTCACCGCTGGTGGGCTTGTAGAACTTCACGAGAAGATTACCTAATGTGCTCTTTCCAGAACCCGATCGACCGACGATAAATGAAACCGTGTCTCTGGTGAATTCAAACGAAGATGGATATAACGCCATCTTGCCTTGGCCCGTAGGATAGGAAAAAGAAACCTAAAGTCGAAGTTAGTGCGCTGTATCATTTAGCCTGTATCTTTTAATGAATAGTTTTATGCTTACATTACGAACCGATATATGGCCCTGAAAGTTATCGGGCCTATCGATGACATTCCCCTGATCGTCATGATGAAAAGGTTGCGTGCCACTCTCTATTGCCGATTCACTATCACCGTCAAGTAACTTGCCGAGATCAAATCCCGCTGCCATTCCCTTGACTAGAACTAACCATTGTGGAATTAGTGCTTGAACGCCTTGTATCACCGTCATCATGGCATAGAAAGTCGTTAGAATCGCCATTGGTTCAGTGCCACCATTGATAAGGTAGATACCAAACATGAAGCACCCTGAAAATAACGTCGGGCTCCAAAACTGCATGAACGCTGACTGGGCCGCATTGGCACGTGCCTGCACGAAGTAAAACTTGGACGCGCGTTGGATCACGGTCATGTACTGGCGGACATCGTGTTCCAGGCCGCCAAACACAGTAACGACATCAGCGGCATTGAGCGATGCTGATGCTAGTTTTGTAGCTTCACCTAGAGCGCTCTTTTGGCTACTGACGGCAGCTTTCATGGGCCGCATAATCAGTGAGAAAACGACCATAGGGATGGGAAGTGTGGATATTATCACACAAGTCATCTTCCACGAGTAGAAAAAGGCTATGGCTAGCGCGGTTATCGAGGTCAGGATATTGCAGACTAATATTCCAAAGACTTGAGACGTTGCCTGCTGGAGCTCGCGTACTTGGCTATATATAAAAAAGTCGGAGATGACATGTATTAGTAATTGTACTTGATACAAGAGCATGATCTTGTAGACTTACGACTCGATTCTAGTCATCAAGCTCGGAATGCCGTCTTGATGCCGGTCAAACCACGCCATTTCTCGTTTTAGAAGCTTGCTAAACAGCTCCATTCTTGCTGCCCGTGCTTGTGATTCACCAAACCGAATCCACGCCATCATGAAGCCGGCATTGGAAACCCAAGCTCCAGCTCCAGCAACAGTCAAGATCCAACACCATCGACTGACGCCGTTCATAGCTTCATCAGCTGTGATTTTGAAGCCGCCAAAGTCTGAAATGACGCCAAATGTCTTGCCGATAGCCACCACCATCAAGATCTTGAGTCCAGCTACGAGACCGGCCGTGATCAGGGCAAAGAGGATGTATGGTATGTGCGTATAGCGTGTAAAGACAAAGAGGTTGCGCCATGCTTGCTGATTACCGATTGGGTCTTTGTTTTCGGAGGGGTTATCTTCTGGGGAACTCGTATCGGATTCTACTATCGAAATGGCCTTGTGGCTAGGTGGATGGTATTCGAAACTAGCAACGTCATTTTTTTTGGCTCCAAAGGCGACTCGATGGTTAGATGTGATAGGTTGAGTGTTTGAGATTGAAACGGGCGAGGGTGATTTGATAGGCGTTATAGAAATCACATCCTGGATATGATCCAGTGACGTCTTCTCTGAAGCCATGCTTTGAGTTTATGTGGCTGTGTCGTAAAGCCTTCAACTTTCAAGAGATATATATCATGGTACATGAAATACAAAAGAGGATGTGGAAACTGGTGATGTCAATAGCGGACATAACTGGTACTTTAAGATACAGAGGTAGAGTTACCAGTCAAAGAACATAGTCGACATCGCTCCGAGCGTACCGTATCTATCAAGCTGTCACTCGTTCATTCAGCCAATGTCGAGACTCAAAATGTTATTCGATTTCGCGATGCTTTTTTTCTTTCAGTCGTCCTGGCACACTAGCATTAGTATTGTTCTACGGCCGATTAGCATTGTTGTTACTAGTCGCCACACCTTTATCTGGGATTGTGTATAAGACCTCAAACACAACACTAGCTTCAAATGGTCTTAGGAGCTCATCAAGTCTTTAATCGTGCGAGGCTAATGGCATTGTCGATCGTTGCGATGAATCTGATCTTATCATTGAAATGCGAAGCTAGAAATTCTCCATGTTCAAAGCTTGATAGAAAGCTGCTTCTTTTTATGGCACGTTTCCGTTGGGTTTACTAGGCAGTCTCATTTAAAATTTATTTATTTGAACAACTACTTAAGTTAATAACATGCCTACTTGTTGTTTTTTCGTCAACTATCCAACATAATCAAGTTGGGGTTTACAATGTTAGTCCATATAACCCTGATGTATAACTCGATATATCTGTATGTTCATGGTAAGAACCTCATAGTGTAATTCCAAATTAGATTTAAAGATCACCTAACTAGGCAACAAAGGAACTTGCTATATAAGCGCTGTCAGCTGGCAGCGGCATATTGACCAGCTGGCAAACAAAATTCGAAGTCCGTAATCCACCCCGCCAAACATCAGTCAGAAATTTGCCCCGCCATGGACTGACGTCAAAACTTGATTGGATGTGACGGTAAGTTTTGACAACTGATATCGAGCTACTGAAATTGAAAAATCAATATCACGAGCTATTTGTTCTGAAGCTTGCTTTTCAATACCACCGACACAAAAAGTCACACGTTTAGATATCTTATCAAAATGGCTGAATTACCGATGACATCGGACGCCCGGGCGCCCAAGAGCTTCAACCCCGAAGAGCCCGACAACCTCGAGGATGTACGTCATACATCCATGTATATACAGTCACTGAATGCGAAAACTCGGCTATACGTTGGTATAAGTACATTATTACTAACTGGCGCTTACTACCTCTAGATTGAGAAGCAATTCGCCGTCAAGGCCGTCCAGCACATGGAGGTCTACATGCGCATTCTGCAGACCGTGCCTGGCAGCACTATCCGCCTAACCAAGTTCGACGACGAGATCATGGAACACCTCAAGACCGAGTTCCCCGAGTTCGACCCCGCCGCTCCCATCAACGAGAACGAGATGAAGTCTGCGTCTGGAAAGGTGCGCTGGCGCAAGTTCATGATGGCGTACGAGAAGAGAGTCGACGACTACAACTTCGGCACCATTCTACGTATTTCTGCCAACACCGACTACGGCCAAGACACCACCATTTTCGTCCCCCGCATGCAGTTCTACGCCATCGAGATTGCGCGTAACAGAGCTGGTCTGAACGACTGGATCAACAAGGAGGCCAAGTCTTAAATTTATGGCTTCAGCTTAACACAAAAAATAAAAAGTAAACAAAATATTTTTCAACAAAAAGATCTGGGTATAAGGCCATTTTCACATACTATGTGTGCTAGAGAGGCTGGGTTGCGGCGCAAAACAGGACAGCTTCATTCGATTTCTTTTCAATATACCATCCTAATTGGGTAGACCGTCTCATAGGCGGGAATCCATAACATATTATACTACTTTCTTCTTCTGTGAACTACTACTATCAATATTAAAACAAACGTTACATCAAACCCCTTCATCATGCAAGAGCCAGACAATTAGCTTAGATAGTGACACTGTAGATACCACCAATCACGGGCCTTCTACGTGCTCATTTCATGCTGTCCGATCACCATATCCTGGTCTATCCGGTGGAAGTAGTTCATCATGCCAAGCTTCAACCAGTGGAGAATGACTACGTCATCCGACACAAAGTACAACTCGGTATCGCAGAGCCCAATTTGGGAGCCTAATCTGATGTTAGCAGGTAGACTATATCACAGTGGGTATCTCAATACTTACGGCGTTGAGGGTTTTCATAAGCAATCTGGCCACGACCTCGTCCACGGCGCGCACTTGCGTATTGGGGAACTGGCGGGCGGAAGTCTGTGAATGTAAAGTCAGTGACTTCAAAGGTCAATTGTCCGCGAGGGACATTGCTATCTCCAGTCAGTTTGATGGCTTGGATAGAACCGTTGAAGACACGGCTGTTCAGGCGTCGTTCCTGGAAGTTTTCCTCGGTCTCATACGGCAATCGGAAGATACCCAGCGCCCTATCAGTTTCGTTAGGGGGACCGTGGAGGCTCTTTTCAGTCAGATCGACCGTCTGTCCATCCCTGGTTACCCAAGTGTCAGGTTGGATGATCAGTACAATCTCGGCCCCGTGAGGCTGGTAGTCTCCAACCCATAGACCGCGATGCTTGCGAGTCTGGGTTGGCACAAGGAGCTCGGGGGTTAGATGTCCAAAAGTTGCTATCTTCCTCTTTAACGGAGAATCCCCTATTCTCCCTTCAGAGAAGCGGTACACGGGATACCCAGGAATCCAAGCACTTAGACGAAATGTGTTTCTTGAGACTTCACTAAAGACCGTGGGGAGATTCAGTTCTTGTATCTGATATTGAGTTGTCGAATTGTCATTATAGACGTTGGTTCTAGCATCTGGCCTTAGTGGTATAGTTCCTGGTGGCCAGTAGCTGTTGAACCGTGTCTGTTCGGCTTTGGTCAGCAAGATGGTAGAGGAGGGCCCCCCCATCGCTGTGCTCATAGAGATCTCTGTTTCCATTTTTGAAGGGACACGACCTGCCTTGCGTGCATCGGCAGCGAAAATGGCTACTAGGGGCACGTCTGTGTAAAGCGTGACCTCGGGATCGAATTCAAATATCACCGGGTTACTGTTTCCGAAGTTCAAATGTCCATCAAGGGCCAACCGATTGGTGGCAACAATCTGGAACCCTTGAATACATCCGCTCGCTTGATCATAGTTCGTCACGATGACCTTGCCTTGCAGGCCGGTGTCGCCAAACCACATCTTGTGTTGGAGTAGGTACCAGTAGTCCTTGAGGGAACGCCACAGTTCGAAGTAAGAGTCGAACGACGGGGGAAGCATGGTTACTCTAAATGCAGGGACCTCCTGCCGCACTTTCTGGATCCAGGCGTCATTGCTCAGTGCCGATCGACGCATGGCTTGGCAGGTCTGTGACAGCTTGACGAGTGTCTCTGGCGGACATCCATGCCATATGTTCAGTAGAAGCTCTTCTGGCAAAGAAAGAAGGGTGCACGTTTGATCGGCCTCAGCTACTGTATAGATATATAGGTATTAGTTGGCTGTGACAGTTGGTGTCTCTCTGCTTCATTTGTTCATGGTTGCTTACGTTTGAGACTATTGTCGGGTAGTAACGAATCTGGTAGTGGCTTGAGTTTGGGCCGGGGAGGGTCAGCAACTTTCAGGGGCTGTTCGAGAAAGTGGTTCTTGTTTTCCATCTTAGCAAGAGTATCTCGAAGTCTATTTGAGTAGCCGAGGCGGTGGTAGTTCTTCCAAAGGCGTACAGCAGTGGTAGGAGATGTATAGAAGATAGAACGTTTAGCCCAAGTAGCACGTCAGGCTCGATAACTCCAATTGTCAGACAGAATGAGATTTGACGGGTGTAATAGTTATGGAAGGGAATATAAAAAGTAAATCTAGCAGTTGATATAGGCAGATGTGTGCAGGTGAGTGTGTATTTCTGTCTTCCAAAGCGGGCTTTTATCAGCAAGATGGGTTGATGAATGAGAGAGGAACAAGTGAACGGGACACAGCGAGATACCCAAGTTTTTAAGATAGAAATTATAGGTTCTCTATCTATCTATTACCGCACCTAAACGCATGTAAGCTTACAACATGCAGACGGACCAACACATCACGCCCTCAAGGAGATGTGGCTGCACATCATTAGCGGACACAGCCCACCACACATATGATTTGTGTCTAGGGGAACACTTTCTCCTTACATCTTCTTACTTGCGTAGCTACGCTAAGTGCTAGGCAAATATAGGCTAGAATAAGCCCTTTTACATTACTTGCTGTTTCCACCGCTGTACACAAATAGACGTGCAACATGACAATAGACAAGATTGTCAAGCAATGATACAGCATGGTCGAAAGGTCGGATCATACCTCTATTACATACTTAAAGCCCATCACAAAGACAAAAGGTCTAGAAAATAGAGTTAGAATCTTTAAAAAAACTTCAGTATGTGCTTTTTGTAAAAAATATATCTTCTCTTCTTGGCTGTGCTAGTGACTCTACATAAATTCCAATATAAATTGTTCTTCTGTTTATTGTCTATATACATGTACCTCCAACGTTATGGAACTTTCATAGGCTCTTGCACCGCCCCTCTCTTTTGTTTTGGCAGCAATGTATGAGAAGAATGACCAATGTTTATAAGAAAGAAAAGCTCAAGAGCAAAACGTCTCCAGAAACACACCTGGAGCAGCTCATAGGCGAGTGTTGTAGGCGCTACAGCAGGTAATGATGCTTAGATACACAATGATACCTACAACGGAGACACTCTTGGCTCCTTCCAGCTGCGAAGCGGGGGCGCAGCTATCTTGTCTATCATGACGGGTGCTGAGTTGTACTTGTGCGAGCTAATACAAGTTACGATTGTCGTATTTCTCTTGATTGGTCGAAGCTATCGTGGAGCTTGGGACTTTACCCCACCTTCGGGAAGGAATATACCGAAGAAGCGGGCTTTCTTCCTTCGAATTCGAACGCAGCAAGTCACCAGTTCTTCTAGTGATGGTGCCTGAGATGGATGAGTGGGAGCGACGCGAGTCCAGCTTTGGGTATGAAGACAAGATACCTGTATTAATATTGGCCTGAGGCATCTATACGATCGAAGCCCAAGACCAAGTCAACAGTCGAAGCACGCACGGCGAGGATACGTCGGTTATGTTGACAACTCTAGCTTGTTCAATTAAAGTACAGCCATTCATGGAGCCTAACAACGTGAGCAGGCTGTGCCAAGGTGTGTTATATACGTGGAGAATCAGAAGCATATACAACTAACATTGTATACGTAGAGACTATCCTGTTGGGCTTTGCTACTCATTGTCAGCAGATGATAATCGCACTTTAATACAGAAATAATGCTAGAGTATGTTCATCGGACTCCTTCATTGACGCCTTCATACCACTGTACCAACTTAGACGTCGGCTTCAACTATTAACCTTCTAAAACTTCCCGAAAACGTGGAGCACTATAATGGCAAGGGGCCCTGTCTCGGCAAATTGTCGCTAGATCTCATCGTCACTGTCTCCAAAGCTTAGCTCACAGACCAGCCAGCTGTATTCCTCGATTCAGCTACGGGCTTTTTTGGCGGCAATTTGATTGCTTTGTTTTCGTCTCCCACCGCCTCGCGAACTTTCTATGGCCTTGCTTGCTCTTCATCACGACTCCCGAGATATCACGATCAGTTTCTACAGCTTGAACAATTGGGAACTATTTATCTCGCGATATTCCCTCTTTTATATTACAATTTTATACAACTAGCACCGCCTGCCAAGCGCCGTGAATGAAATCTGGACATCCGAATGGAAATTTCCCACTTGTTGATAACAACAAACTTAAAGTGAACTTTTAGAGCAGTCTTGTCGTCCAACACGCCTGTTTTTCAAGGCTATCTGTACCCGATATCCGATTGGCAAGCATTAAATTTCAGCAAACTCTTCAGTCCTACCGCTACCGTTAATCAGTCAACCGTGGAATCTTGGGTCGATTGTATAGCATAGTCCACTTATCATTACAACACTATTGAACCAGAGAATTGCCGTGTAGCCGTATAGCGTCGCAACACTGTGGTCGAGAAGAACGAGGCATCATCAGCTGTAAGACAGAAATCAAGCAATCTTGGACGTAGCCGAAAGAAATAAGAAAAAAATACACTTTCGATGATAGCAATGGCGTCGCTTGTGCCACTTCTAAGGGACCTACTACCCATGATAATGCCATCGTCGATCTATATACAGAAGGCGCCGGAGCCGTTCTCTCCGCGCGAACCACCCGAAAGACGGCCCGGAGTACCTGAGCGTTCCAAGGCTCAAACCGCAGACGCCTTTCTAGACCAAGTCGCAGCCAGGAATTCCACATTCCCCGGATATCCATCCAAGCTGAACGGCTACAATGTCCCGATTCCCAACGGCTATGCGCCCTCGCTCTCTTCAGACAACATCGATGGAAGTCGGATACGATACGGAGACGACGACGACGACCTTGAGGGTTTAGATTATGACGAAGATAGGTCCCAGACCCCGCCACCACCGCATGCTTCAGAAGCAACGCCATCAGTCCGGATCATCAATCAACTAGTCAACAGAAATGATAGCATGTGTGCCTCTGGTAAGGTTTCTTCTACAGTTGCAGTCTATGGAATCAGCTCGTAGAATCACCACTAACCTATGAATAGCACTTGAGCTAAAACCGCATTCAGCGACTCCCATCCGACACCACGGCGAACAAGGTACGAAACAACAATAACTCCCATACTCGGAATTGGCGCTAGAAAACATCTAACAATCCCTATAGAAACCATTATCTATGCCATATACGGCTCTTTGATTCTCGCCACCAAGCCCGACCTAAACGGCGACATAGTCACCAACGTGATTACCAAGGGAGATTTTGTGTGTATCCCGCCCTGGACAGAACACCAGTTCCGCAATGAAACAGACGACTTGGCATCGTGGCTTGTAATGCGCAATGACTCAAAACCAATGACCGTCGATGTCGTAGATTGGGGTGAGGAGGAGGCCATTGTTGGCTCCGACGATTCGATCGGCTATATCACCGATCGCGACGAGTCCTCTGGCTGATTTATCAATACACATAGAAGAAATATATTTATCTAAAATCATACACTACAAAATAAACCAACCACTATTATAACTCTCATGTCTCCCATATGATCGCGATAAACACGTCTACCGAGCCAACTTTGGCACGTGAAAGCTTGGTTGAAACAATCCGTCAAAATAGAAAGAAACTCCTTCTTAGTGGGCATGTTTCTTCGTAATAGTAGATCGATCAGCATTAACTAGAGCCCACATCCTGATGTATTCTTTTTTTGCTCTCTGAAATCCGAGCAACAACTTCCAATGCGTTAATCTTGGCCTAACGTTTCAGTATTCTGCTGCTCCACTAATTTTTACCAAACTCCACCCGCATTTTGAATTTCGGCCCAAGCAATCAGACCACCGGCACAAGAGCTAAAGACTCCGTCCAATATTCTGATCGGCCTTTTGACACTACAAATTCAGCATTTAAATCCGTTGCCTCACCGCCTTATCCCACCGCTTTCCCTTCTCCGTTTCCTCCCGCCGTCGTCTGCGGAGCAACTTCTCCGCCTTTCTTTCCCCACCCGTGATTCTTTTTTTTTCTACCGGTTTTTTTTATTGACGCCATGGTCTCATCGTGGGTTCTGATCCCCGCGGTAATCCCCGCCCTCTATCTTGCCTACATCGACTATCTTCTCGGCATCCGTCTCGAGCGTCGCACCGACACGCGCTGTTCGCACGCCATTCATCGGTCACTACGTTCGGGGGCCATCCTGCCCGATGATTTGCCGGTCTCGCTCCCCAAAGACGTTGCCTGGGACACCGAACGTTGGGTTCTCGCCCGCGAACGCATCACGTCGCATCCCGTCGCCATCGAACGCCTACGATACCTGAAGGCTAACGGTTCTGGTCGTAGTACCTATGGCGATATCGATAAGGGCTTGGTCGTACACTATGCACGTGCTGTGCATTCTGCCTTTTCTGCCCTGCCGCAGGCCATCATCATACGTGCCGTGCTAGAGGAGGAGCGTAAGTCGAGTTTGGTGGCTTCTTCTATCCAGAATATGCGATTCGATGCTGGTGATCTAGTCAACGGTGTCTATCGCGTGGCATACAAGGACGAGCACCGGATCGAGTGCTTGACAGAAGAACCCAAGGCCTTTGCTGGCATGCCGCCCATGCGGGGTCTCGTCGTTGCCGCTATTGAGGAAGCTAAGCAATCTGATGCCGTGGTCTTTGTCAATGAGACTTGGATGTGGCGCAAGACTAATGAAAAGCCGGTAATCATTGAGCAGTATCTCACTGGTTGGTTGCATAGACTAAGTATCAGTTGGATGGTTACCAAGGGCATTGATGCTGTCACAATCTCTCTTGTTTCTATCTAGGTTTTCATGTTCAAATAGTCGGTTGTCTCAGCGTGTCGTTCAAATATCCCATTGTTCTTTGTTTACGTTTAGCTATCAATATATGTGCTGTTTGGTTTCCTTGATGATACCTCTACTCCAAACTCTTTGCTGCTGATTCTCCAGCTATCCTTCCATATACAGCACATTCGAGAAGAGATGAACCACCCAGTCTATTGTCTCCGTGGATTCCACCTGTGATTTCGCCAGCTGCAAAGAGCCCTTCAATCGGCTCCAACTTGCCATCAAGGCCCTTTCTCAGAACCCGGGCTTGTGTATCGAACCCCACGCCGCCCATAGTGAAATGCACCACAGGTGTGATCTTGCCGATATGAACTTCTTCTTCGCTAATATCTTGGCCGGGTCGTAGTCGCCAACGTCCGAACGATTTTCTACCCAGAGCATCAGTCTTGTCTCCTGCCACGATGGCAGAGTACTCTTGTATAGACGCCACCATCCCAGGACTCAAGTCCTTGACTTTCTTCTTCTGCATAAGGCCTTTCCAGGTGTAAAACCCAAGATGATTTGCCGCAGCCTCGCTGGCGCCCGGATCGAGAAGAAGCGTAACATCCCATTGCTTGATACCATCGAGACTACTCTGCTTCGTGCTCATTATGGACTCGCTCACTGCGCTGCGAAGATCCATCTCGTTGACGAATCTCTTGTCAGTGGCATCCAGCAATATTCCCCCCTCGCCTCGAAGCATTTCCGCCGCAAGAAACTTAGACATGGAAGCCTCATCGGCTGGGTCAACGAAACCCGTGGGATGGATCTGGACACTGTCCATGTCAACCAGCACCGCACCAACTCTAGTAAGAAGATCTTGCGCGCCAGGACGTGTCTCTGCTGTTGCAGGATATCCAGCGAGGTCTGGCCGATATCTAACAAGTAGTCCGTCAGCATCCCCGGCGAAGCCACCAGCAGCGAAGACGACGGGGCCTTCCAGTGTCGCAGTCTCGCCATTTTGGGTATATTCGACTCCTATGACGGCACCAGACGGAGATGTGGCGACAGTAGTCACATTGGCGTTGCTGAGCAACTCAAAGGCCGGGTTCGCTTTCAGTTTGGCCAGAAACGCGGTGATCAAGGCTGCACCTGGCGGAAGTTTTCCAGCGCCGCGGTGGGTACGTGGAAGTGAATGGCCGCCAAGTGTCGCAACTGCGCTCAGATCAACGCCTATCTCATCTACCAGCCATTCGACGGTCTCTTTCGAGCTTCCAGTCAAGGTAGAGATAAGACTCTCGCGGTCTACTTCGGAGCCTGATTTATCGTCTCGGTGGGAGAAATACCGCTCACCAGCACTCTTGGTTGAATCCGCAAAGAATAGTTCGTCTGATGCAATTCCATGAGCTGCTTGGAATCGTGTGCCCGCACCGTTGATTCCTGACGAGGCTTTGATGCTGTTACCTCCTGGCCTGGGTGCCCGGTCAAGGAGTCGCACAGAGGGTGCTCCGGCTTGCAATGCCGAGTATGCGGCAGTCAGACCGGCAAGGCCAGATCCGACCACAATCACAGTGGGTTTTGTCGACATTACTGTGAAGGGCGAATAATCGAATATCGGGGATATGGTAGACTTGGTTCCCTGATTATAAGGTAAAGGTACTAGTACGGCCAGCGTAGTGATTATGAATGTTAAGAATGAGGCCTGTACAAAGACTCGGCGATTCATCGCTAGTTTCAATGTATGTGATGAGGTGAAATAGTTGGTTCAGCTATTGCTTTAATATGTTTTATATTCAGTATCGCTCTCTGTCAAAAGTTGATAGTTAAGAGGCAGTCAGTAGCTTAAATATCATTGTGTATTTTACGAGACTGCGATTCTACAGTTGTTGTTCATCTGCTCACTTATCATGAGTTCCTTGTGGTTACCCAAAAGACTATGACCTGATTGTTTGTCATGCCATTTGACATATCTTGTCGTATGATGTGGTTGTAGCTCGTCGGTGGACCCGACGAGCCACAACCCCAGTCAGTAGAATTAGGGTTACTTATACGAAAGCTAATCAACAAACCGAAGGTTTCAACTTTTGTATCTTGACAAGAACATAAGTAGACTGTCGATTCAAGTAAAATTACGAATGCAGGCATATTACATTAGATTGAATTCAAGTCACACTGTCGTTGATAATTTATATGTAACATAGTCTCTTCAATCATGTTCATGAACAGTTACATTTCTAAATAGGTAAACCGGCAACGACAGAACAAATCCTTTTGATCCTTAGTCATAATTGTCACCATTTAGACTCGTCCAATCCTTCTAATGAATCAGACCTACAGGAAAGATATTCTTAGTAATGAGTATTGACTGTCTCCTTATCATCGTAGTTTTGATCGTAGTCACTGTACTAGAAGCTCACTGGAAGTCCAGCCATGTCCATGATGAGTTTTTAGTTGTTAAGGCCTTGATGTTAGCGGTACATCATTAGTTTGTTTAGGTCAAGGCTATATCCGTTGGAATTGTGACATTGTATTTCTAGATATTTGTTGTCTATCATACTAAATCCAGAAACTTCGAGTGCCACAACGTCAAGGCACTTTTTCTGATCTACAACTAGTTATATACATTTGCATTTAAATAACTACGAAACTGCTCCAAAGAACCGCACCAGCGGATATATTGTTGTATTAACTATAGGAGAGAACTGTTGGTGACAATTTGTCATGTTTGGGGTTAGTGTACCATCGCTCGTCAGAGTATCGACTACAAGGTACAAAACATGTACAAAGTTCCCTAAAAAGATCTATCTGGCTTTTTAGATGTTAGTATTACTCGTTTTTGTGCCTATTGGTACAGATAATGTTCACCGAGCCATGTCTCCATGGTGAGAAAGTAACCAGTCTATCTATAGTTGTGTATATTTTGAGGGTATCACCAACACATCACCGGCGATATATATCCAGTTCTCCCTATTTGTTCAAGATGGCATGCCTTGTGATCTACTTAGCTACGATAATGCGGGGAATCTCTTATTGAAACCCGGGGCCCCAGATTCCGGATCTCGTGGCGAAATGCAAGTATCGAGATCGCCTCCCGTTCTTGTGAATCGTGTGACCTTTTGCTTTCAACGTTTCAATGTTTCATGGAATGCCATATTTCCATCAATAATTACTGATGTTTGGTGCTTAGAGTTTCCCCAATATATGTATGTCGATAAACCGAGTACTTAGTGAATGCTCTGCTGTGTCGTCATTGGTCATATGACTTTGCCACTTACTCCCAAACTAGTGCTTAGTCTACCACACTTGATTCACTTCGGGAAATACACGTAGGGGAAGCTTGATGCGCCCGAAAGGTGATGTTTCCCTGGCAGATCTGCAACATCATTTTCAAGAAGGCCATGAGTTGCGATCATGGTGTGTGATATACATATAATTTCTTATTCACTACAGTTGTCTATGTACCGACTCCAAACAACTTTGCAGTTTGGGCTTCTGGGGCAGCCAAGTACGGCTACGCTTGCCCTTATAAAATACATACATAGTTATATATAATAATAAAACCCCATCATTCCTAGCCATGCGAATGAGATAAAAATCACGTTTCACACCAGGAAATAGACAACTTTGATGTTGCGAAACATAGCTCTTGATAAGAGAGAAAATATAGTGTGTAGCGAGTCATCTATCAGAGATGTTTTCGCACTCAACATTACCCTTTCATACATATCATCATTTCACATACTACCATATTCAACCAACAATGTAGTTCTCCATATTCGGTCCGACATAGACCCAGTTTAGTATTAGTCGTGGAATACCTAATCATTCAAAGAACCTAACATCTTGGTGCTCGTTAGTGCATTTCTATAGTTTGCATGGTTATTATACTATAGCAGAAGTATTGTAAGCCGCAAAAACGTGCAAATAACTGAGCCTTTATAGAAAAAGAAGTAAGGAAGTATCCCATGAACAAGATACGAGTCTTGAAGTCATGACTTAATTTTACCTGATGGCGCTTACAAATCCAGACGTCGCCGCTAGTTGACAGTACAACTATTGTCACACACAAGATATAAGAAATTCCAAGATGCGGAGTCCTCTTCTCTCGTGATTAAACCAAGAGGGAAACAACGTGGGTTTATGAGAAATCAAAGAAAGAAAAAAGGGACGATACGAAGGAGGAAATGGAGAACACGGCAAAAACCTAATAAAGAAAAAGATCGGTTAGGCGTTCTACAAAATTTTGTCTCTGATATTTATTAGATGAATACAAGCACCCCTCCTTTCTCCATGTTCATGTTACTCCAATGTTTTCAAGTCTTTTTTTTTTTTTTTTTTGCTTGCCATGTTTTCTGTGGTAGCAGTGCGACAGCCGCTATTTCATCTCTTGCTTCTCCAAATGCCAGTACAACCCCTGTTCCGCTACTACTACGCTGCCACGATCCTTGGCTTGAAAGACGAGGTGTGTAGCTACCACATGTTAAAGATCTTCTCGGTTTTTTGTGTTTATCTTTGACCTGTCCCAGCCGAGATCCGCTCATCATGCACAAAAACAGGAGACACTCGCATCTTTCCTTTCTATGCTTGCATTCCTTTACTAGCCTGGCCTAGATGGTGATACTCCTATCACCACCTTTGATTCCTGGCTAAATTCATGATGCCCGTATTAGAGATCGGGAAAACAATGGAACAAATGTCAGCGAATGTCGCCAATTGTTCCTTCGAAATCATGGAGGGAGCATTCTCGTGGCTATGGAATAAAATGTATCTCAAATATAAGATGTCTAAATATTACTAAAAAAATGACCTTTCTTGTCAAGTTTCTTATAAGGTGTATAAATGAGTCTTCCTTTTCTTTGGCTATCATTTTGCGTCGTATGATCTTAGTGATTTAGGTAGACGTTAAATATAATCAAAACAAATCATTCCTTTTCTTTGTCGCACGCACATGTGCCGCTACAATAAGCTTCCGTGATACACTAGGCTATAACCAATCAAGCACTAGTTAAAACAAATAGCGTCATGGTTTGTCAGCCTCTAGAGCTGGGGTAACAAGATATTAGCTTATTCTGGAAATAGTACAAGAGCAAGGAAAGCCAAAGCCGGGGTTTAGTACAAAATTCATACGACGATGGAATGTTCATACGACATAACTAATTCATCATGCTAGGCTAGGAAACATTGCCTCAAAACAAGATTCACACAGCGTGTGATTTCTAGCGATGTTGTTTGTTGCTCAGGTAATCATGGTAGACGGACAATCGGAACAATCGGAAGGAGAAGATCTCTAGAATGAACAAATCTAGCAAGGAAAACAAAGCTTGACAAAGAACATTCGAACATTGAGGCGACGCTACTAATGCATGGTAGAGCTGGAAATGCCACGGGTTTTACACATTCATCAGCCCACACCCCCTTTATAACTTATATACAATTAGCCAATAAGTTGCAAGACCGCATTCGACATCTTCAATCTTCCCATTTTTGCCCCATTTTGTCACTAGGTCTTATTGGAGAGTCACCAAGGTTCCTTTCTCAGCACCTTTATTTTTGCATGCCTTCCATTGCGTCTCTTATGCCCTTCATCTTTCGTTTTCTTGTCTTTTTTCGGTCCTGGTGTGATAATCGATACTTTTTAACCAAGACGAATTTTTTTTCCTTCACAAAATTCCCTTCGTTATTGAGGTGACGTTATAAATCTTGGCGATCCCCGGTGCTGTTGCCAAGCCTGTTGATCGTCTGAAATTCGGTAAATAAACCGAGTTTTTTGAGCAACTACTTCTGCTAGTTAGTGTCTGGTGCTACCTGAGCTCAGTTTTTGCTTACTCCAACGAAGCTAAACTTTTTTGATTTTGATCAAATCATTTAGCAAGTCCTTTTACATCAGATAATACCTTTCAACAAAGTCACATGAACAACAATGCCAGCCAAGCAAGGTAGTATTTTGTCTATTTCCTATTCCCGAGACATATACTATAAGCTCAGGCAATACATCATGTCCAATCCCAGCTTACACCCAGCTACATATGAGCCTCACTGCATTACAGAAGCCGATTGCGAAAATTGAGAAGTCAAGATAAATAGAGGACACGCGGCAGCCAGCGTCTTACTAACAATTGGTTGCTATATTCAGAAAATAGTCTAGAAACACATCGCATGTTTTTGAACTGGCGTGTCACTATACGAATCATATACCACATAACTGCAAGGTAGAAGGTCATCGACATCGTTCAGCGGATAAATTCATGTACGTTGTATGTATGGTGTAGGGGCCCGGCAGAGTCTACAGTAGTTTGTTTACTGAAAGTAGTAAGAGACAGTATATATACACCATTAAGCCCATCTAGCGATACCACCAACAGATGGTACTGTTCACCTAATTCAATGAAATCTAGGTCTCATTCTCTATTCCCCCTACTCAATTGGACTCACAATGAACAGGTATAGGGTGGGGTTCTCTCTACACTACTCGATAGAGTCAATAGTCTGCTCACCGCCTTGAGCCTTATTGACAAATACAGTTCATGATTAAATATATTTTGAGCACTCGACAGACAAGCAGCTATATATCTTTGATTTGTATGCTGCAATGACCATTTGTTGAGAAGGAATCATAAAGGAAAGGATACGTGGGAAATTTTCTTCTGTGAGGGATACCACGTCAAGGTCAGAACTCAGTTTATAGTTTAACTAGGAGTACTCCAGATCTGTCCGTGAAGTAGATCATAGTGCTACTTCTCAATACGGCGCACAGTCGGTGGTTTAACCTCGGATCGATATATATCCGATAACCAAAGATCATGACAACTCTGAAGAATGACTCCTCCTTCCGCTATATTCATGCGAACAGAGAGCCTTCTTTCTGTCCGGCTCTCTCTCTATACGACTCCATATCCGTTGGTAAGTTCAACGGTTCAATTACAACGGTAGTAGATGCTATTAAGCCTTATATTTTACAAGTTGCCATCTAAGTTGACGATCCACATAGGGCATACATGGAGCGACATCTTTTAGATCACGGCGAGGTAGTGTCCGCGGCTATCTACACACAGATATGTATGTAAGCTCCATTTGAGATTGAATGTACTATGAGGCTCTGGAGACATGGCATGGAGGGGTGTGAAGTAACATCTACATGCATAATAATGCATCATTGTGGGTAAGTGAGAGACTAGGATGTAGTCGATCGATAAAACATATTAGGGTTAGGGTGCACTGCTCTTTTTGTAAATGCACAATATGTTCATATAATACTTGCACAATTTATGAACAGTGATAACAAAGACCGCTTTAATCATTATATGTATGATTCAAAACAACTACTGCTATATTTGTTCACAGTGAAAATCTGTCGTGTTAATAGAAACCATGCATATGCCAACTTGCAAACGACAGTGATCATCACGCAGTTATCGTTACAGTAGCAGTACCAATCTATCTTGGCGTGTGCTCCTTTCGTCCTTATCTAAGATGTTCGGCATTCGGTAGGTCTGGGTCTAGAATCCTCGGGCTCAATTGTCAACGAACATCATAATATGGCGACGATATACCAAGAAAAACATAGCAACGGTGGGCTCTAACTTTTCTCTGATATAGCCAATCTACAGCTAAAGAATAGCAGAGACAGCATATCCCAGGAGAAAGAGGAAACGCAGCAGTATTATAGCAGAAGAGTCAAAAACACAAGACATCTTGGCAGTCTGAGGATATGAGTCTGTGCATGAGAAAAGGCAGGCGTTAATCCATGAAAACGCAATTGGGGCTTTTATTTTTTTATTTTATTTTACATACATTACAAAAGACAGCCGACCAGGAAGGGCTGGCATAACTATAGTCGTAGTATGTATTATAGCAGACGTTTACTGGCTACAGCAACCCCCTTCAAGATGTAACACCGCTCAAACACCAAACAACTGAAAGGCCGACGAATACAGAGTAGCATCCATGCCCCCCCGGTCTAAACTTTGGTGAAGAACAAAGACTATCCTTCGTCTCGAGATCTCAATCATGTCTTATGAAACAAAAAACACATCTCAAGAGCCTCCTGGTCCTTATCCCAGCTAGTGGGCAAGCTGGCAGCCGGAAATACAGGCATCGCTCCTCCATAGTTGTAGTATTGAAGCTGTATTGTTTGAAGAACAGTGCAGTACTAATACGCTTTAGCTAGTCTTGTTTCCCGCCTTGTTCACTACGCTTACGCTTACCATAACCACGAAATAGAAGATGCGTAGGCGTCTTGTCATTTGTATCAAGTACGGTTTGATAGACACCTAGTTTCGACAGTGGGAAAACATATATGTTTTCACACACAAAAGGCCATGGTCTCATATAAGGCCAGTTCACACTTTTCAACGGTTCATTAATCGCCCAAGTGCCGTGGTGAATTATATTAATATCGTGAAGTTTTGCAACTTTATTTTTATCTTTCAGACACGTAAATGATCTGCCAATCGCCCTACCAGGAAAACCAGGTCATTCAACACGCATTTAGAAGATCAAGGCGTGTAAACGAGAGCAAAAAATAGTTAGTAGTGGAGCGAAATGATGCAACGTCGACCAGAAGAATAATGCACAACATAACAAGGTCAGGATCGCTTCGAAGGGATTTGTTCGTCAGTCTGAGGTGATGTCAAATAAAGTATAGCACAAACTCTGCAAAGGCCGGCGGCAACAAAACGGCCATAAAAAAAAGTACTTTCTCGGTCGTGTCTTCTGTTCTTGTCGCAGAATTTGAGGAATTCCGGCCATCACAGTGTCCAGGTGTCTTCGTTACAGGATGTCTGAATATCGATTCTAGTGGCTAAGTTAAGAAGATGATAGAAGCACGAGAAGAAGAAAAATCAATAAGAAAAATAAGACCAAACTCTGTCATTCAGAGACATTTGGAAACAAAATGTTCCTATTCACCATCTGTCACTATTCGAATAACTGAGCAAGGGACGAATTACAGTATATGTGTATGTAACTTATAGTTATATTGTCCTATCAACTATAGTCGTCTACATGTGCATCACAATACTCCAGACCACTAATACATAATTCAGACTGACCCAGAAACACAGCCAAGAAGATATTGACACACATCAGATTCAGATTCTCTCCTTTGTACGTGTAGTAGAGTCACACCCCTTCCCGTCATAGACTGTGTTGTTTCGCAAGAGAAAACTATGCAGTACGTGTATATCCGTGCCACTATTCTACGCTGCGGCTAAACCTAACTCGAGAGAGAGTTTGACTAAGCAGATGTGTCACCAGTTGCACGGCATTGGTATCACTTCTCGAGTCTCCTATTGCGTCCAAGAAGTTGCTACGATAAAGGAGATCACCAGTGTGCCAATGGCACCCTGCGATTGACGCAAGCCTTGGGCCTTGGCAGTTTCGTCTCTACTTGAGAAGAAAAGCAGCAGCTCCCGTTACTTTCAAAAGTAGGCGCGGATGAAGAGACATACAATTGGTTTCTTTTCATGCGCTTTTGGTGTGTTTCCAGCACTGCTATACTACTCATATTACAGGTATAATGAGGCTTCATGGCAGCACCCGCATAAGACCATGATCATGTAGCTTGCCGCCATAATGGGCCTGCGCCTAGTTTCTCTGCTTCACGTAGAATCCCAATCATGTAGAAGGTATCGCATAGGCATAGAAAAGGCAGGATTGGTCGTCCTACCCACTGTAATTGTCTCGTGTGCTGGGTTATTGTAAAGCTTGCACATTATATAGACCGAAAAGGGACAATGCCCAGACTTTAATATGTCTTGTGTGTTTCTGGCCAAGTATAGGGTATATCGTTGCGCGTCATTAACCCTTGTATGAAAAAGCTTGCCAAAATCTAACCCAAAAATATACCGGAAAATCCAGCAAAATAAAACCTGCCAAGCGACTTGGACGCGGCTGTATTTGCAACAGCTTACCAAACAAAAAGTCTGCAATATAAAGATATCAACACAAGCAGGCTATTTGACTCAGTGCTGAGCTATATAGCCCAAAATAATAAAACAACGACAGCCGAAATACGTTGGAATGCAAGTCCTTCCATAAAACGTCCCGATACACCATGTTTGTATAAAACAACCAGAATGTTATAAAAATAGAAGACCGTGGTTCTTTTTTTGGGAAGATCGACCCTGCATTGGACCAAGAAAACTCGCCCACCACCTATTACAGTCATCCATCCATCCATCATTCGATCCGCCCTAGGACAGCAGTTCACCTATCGTTTTCAGTGGTCCTATGTATCAGTGACTCGTCGGTAGTGGAATTATTCCTGTCCGTCCGGTTAGTTGCGAGAGCTAAGCTTGTTAGTTGTGTCTGTCCCAATAGGCAAAATAGCAGCATGGGATGGCAAACGGAGATATCAGGTACTTTATTTCTGGAAATTACAGCAAAGTTTATTCGAACTTGACTCGAACTAGGAACGATACCAAAATAAGTGAATACATCTCCAAGAATCTGGGAATACGATCATGTATTCCCAGAAGCAGCTCATCGTAACAGCACATGCGTATTATTCATGACTGTGGCATGCTATCCAAAGATGGCTCTCCAACATCTCACACGATGTTGTGAATAGTCACCGTCATTCGGCTATACCGCCCAAGTCACAGAGCGCTCAGCCCTTGAGTTGAGTGTGTACTACTCGTATGTGTATAACTATATGTAGACACAGGCGTTTCACTTGGCCGCTAACTAGAGAAGCTTCCATGACCCAATAAAACATTCGTAGTTGCAACCGTTCTGTCTGAATGATACGAAGATCACGTTGTTACTTTTTACATAGTTAGCTGTGTAGTTTGGATCATGGCTTGAAATTATACTTTCCACCCTGTCAAAAGCTTTGCTCTATATTCAACAAAGAAGCGCAGCCCGCCTTTATTCCATGTCTGTCCATACAATAGTATTGTATGAATTACCAATGATTTCTGGTGCTAACCGCTAATTCGGTTCTCAAACACGATACTCGTCAACAGGAGAAAATGCCAAGCAAGACTCTTCCCAATTGAATTTTTCTACTGACAAACTTAAGCGGGCCGCCACTATTTGTTAGGGCATACATCACTGCCCCAACCGCCAAGAAATAGCCAAGACCAAGCACACTATGCGGATCAAACTCTTCTGAAGGACGCTACAAAGACCTAAGTTATAGAAGGTGCTGGACTGTCCGGTTTCTTTTTTTTTTCCCCCCAGAAAATATGCTGCGTGTGAGATTACATGTCATGCTTAAAGATTTCATACACTCTTCATGAGTTATGATGAAGATCTGCTCCGTCTTCGCCTCCTCAGGGCTTATTTGCTTGGCCGCTGGAGAAAGGAAAACCAAGCAGCCTTTGTGAGACCCTATCTCATTCTCTTTCGCTAATGTAGGAGCCATACTTGACGAATGGAGGCCCAAATTGGAGGTTACAAGTTTATAATTTTTTGCTTGGCGATAGTAGGGGAAAGGCCCAATTGGAAAGAATAGTCTAGATTATTTCACCTTGGCTAGCCAGGCATGAATGCCTCAGTAGTAATCTTTCAAGGAGGCTTCAATACAGTATTAGTGTTATCAGGGTTCTTTGCTTGTTCGGATCATGGGAAGAATAAAGGAGAGTGCTGCTCAGCCAAATAGTACGTATGTTGGAATTATCTTGGCTTTTGCTGCTTCAGTCTAAGACTCGACTCGTTATCTCATGGCTTGACTGGCTGGTTGGTTTGTGTATCATATTGCATTGCCGCCTATGCCGCGGCACAAACTAGATTGTAATGTCCTCAGCAAAGCAAACATCCATCAATTGAATACTACTAATAGCAACTCAGTCGACTTTTGAAGATTTTCTCTTGTTTTCTTGGAAAGAACCACGATTTACATTAGCTCCTCCTACTAAGAAAGTGGCGATTGTTTCAACCAGGCAGTTTAATCAGGTTTGCCGATTCACAGCCACTGACTGGCGGGTTATTCGTACTGCTAGTCCAGTGAAAAAATCCCTCTCATGTGCTTGTCTCGCAAAATGAGGCACGACCATACCTTGTGAAAGACTTGGCGATGATTTTACAATGCAGTTCGAAGAGTGGTTGATGTGTGGTCAACTAGTAAGATAATGAACATGCTAACCAGACTAATAAGGTAAAGCTAAGCAGATTTCTTGGCAAGGGGGATTATAAGATAGGTGTAAGTTGGCTGTTAACCCTATATGGCTATACAAACCCTAGTATATATAAGATATTCTGCAGACATTTCCATATCAAAAAAATCAAAACAGTTGCTTTTCTGCCACCTCAACTTTGAAACTAATAGTGAAGCCTCTTCCCTGCAGTGAGCTTCAGAGAGCTTCAGCATTATATATATATATATAAAATATACGAGTAAGGTTGGGCACTCAGTTTGAAAAACCGACGATCAATGGTATTGGCATGATCTTCAGAAGTATCCTGTTACTCATAATGCTGCTTGTGCGTAAATGTTTGGTATCAAGCTTCCTGACAGCTTCCCAGGAAACGTGCTCAGTGGTATCGTATAAGACGTAGACTTACACAACGATACGTATAATGTATATTACGTCGACGGCAGTGAAAAAGACACAATAACTAGCTGGTAGTTGGAGGGAAAAAGGCCTTCTCGGTCTACCTTGTTGGCGTTGCGCTCTGTTGCTTTTCAGCACGGGACTGGGGCGCTGTCGACAAAAGACAAAGAAGGGAATAGGAAAAAAAAGTCTTGGCTGTTTCTTGGCAATGGACACTGAGATGGGCGGCTTGGTATCATCTTGGCAGGCATCATGGGCGGTTCTACGACTCTACTGCCAGAGCACACTGTCATTCCACGGTAGGAAGTGCAAAAGGTCGACAGCTGGACTGAAAAGAAGGGGCTCTGGAGGTGTTGTTATAACTTGTGGTGTTGCATCCAGATATTGTTACAACGTTCTGTTCCACGACATACATCGCTTTTTCCAGTCCTCTTGTTTATTTCTCTTTTCAAATACTCAATTTCTAAACACATCATCTCAGCATCTTGTTTCGAATAATCTGACCCTTTGGTTGATTCTCCAACTTCTTGTCGTTGAGTTGGAAAAAAAAACCTTTTTAAGACCAGGCGCTCTCTCTTGGAATTTCGATTTCTTCTTTCTCCTTTGAAATCCAAACATTTTGTTTCTCTGCGAGATTTCTTATTTCTTTTGTTTTCATTTTTAGTTCGTGCTTCATTTCTTGTCCATTGCTTCTTGTTCTATTTTTTGTGTCATTTCATTTAACTTTCGATTTCTTTTTTTATCACCAAAAATCAGTGCGCTAGTCGCCCTTTCGCATCAACTTTATTCTTTTTTCCCACCTTTTGCTAATTATCATCGCTTATATTGGCCGGTCCATTATAGCGTGTCACTTTATTATTTCGTCTCCATTCCTTTATATAATTCCATTTGTTCGCCTATCATCCAGCTTCTAAAATACTCATCATCAACATCTTCGATTATCACGACTACGACAATAACTCTAAACGTTTCGATACATCATCTTTCTTGACTTGCTATCTATTCTTGACTTGAAGCAATCTTCTTTGTTTCTTGCCGTGTATCTTCTTTTCGAAGACGCTTTCAAGATAAATACACAGCAATCTCTTTTGAGCTTTCGATCTCGGATACCATAATGGCCTCATACGACAACAAATACGGAAGCACTGCCAGTAAGTTACTTACAACAGCACAACCCTAACCCCAGTCCAACGAACATGCCCACTTTTCACATGACTCGTGGTATTTTCGATTGATACGAGTTCGTGCTCAAGAGTAAATCTGCACGAAAAACGGTATACACATCATGAGGATTTGGTCTCCGGGCCGGTGCTCGATTTGTCTTCCTGTCTTTATGCGGGACTCTAGAGCGGCCCATTTATCAATCGAGAACTTCACGTGTAGAAAGAAGAAGATCAGAAAAGGCAAGGCCTTGCTGGCTCTTGAGGAGAGAGAAGACGAATCTCGCGAGAACACTCAAACATACATGTTTGGTGGACTTGAGAGACATGTCATACTGGATCTTGTCCAGTCTATCAGCCAGTGGCACCGCAGCTGTCATCATCGTCTTTCCGATTCCTTACTCCTCCCCTGCACCAACGAGCCCACCGAGGGAGAGAATGGGCTATTCTTCATCACATCCCTTTGGCCCTCTCATGATATAACCTCTACGAGAAGAACCGCACAAGATGATCATCCTACGATAAGCGCCTGATTCTTCGATCAACGTGCTACTCTTCACCTTCCATTTGGAAGTAGCGATGCGGGCATGGCGATCTTGGACGGCGTGGGATGATTACTTTACTGAAGAGAATACTTCTAAAAGTAAAGAAGAACGGACCGTCCTCTTCCTCTTCCTCTCCGTCTTCTCAGCCCGAGAACCTGTGGCGTCTCCTCGCTAGGTGAACCTGAACAAGACGAGAGAGAGGGGTATACAGCCTCCAATGTCTCTTCTACTCATTGTCATTAGTAGTTGGTTCTTCGAGATTCACGTTGGAGAACACGGGAAGCTTGCTACAAAGTTGAAGCTGATCTAAACTGTTCCCTTGAACATGAGCTTGAGGATTGGTTCCGGGAGACTTGGCTCTGGTTTCGCACAACTCCGTACACCCCCCCTGCCAACGCATTTTACATGTATTTTATTTAGTCTTTTTCCATTCTTTTCCCCAAAAATATCCCACGCCGATTTCTCGGTAGCAAAAGCCCATCATTGCATCCTTCACACCCATGCACGTCCCAAAGAAGACACCAGAGAAAACACGCCCTCCCATAGAGTGAAGTTTGAGTTTGGCCTTTGAACATTTGCCGTTTTTTTTCGTCATGGATGCTATACTCCTCCAATCGTCTCGAACAACTTCTTTGCAACTTCGCAGCCAAGTGACTCGAGACACTCGAGGAACGAAAAAAGCAGCTTGGCGGCTCGGCGTCGAGTGTTTTCTGCGCAATCAGCTCATACAGTATCTCCTCGGTTGTTACGACCTATGGGCTGAGCCATGCTATTCTCGATCAACATGTCAAGACAGTCTGTCACTGCAAGAATGGTTGACGGTTGGTTTTCAAAACCATAAACGAACGAAGAACATTGATATGGGATAGCATTATTGTACTGCTTTGCTGTGCTGGATGGTATATTCCGCTCTAGTAGCTTGCGTTGGCAATATGCACCCCTCCCCCTCTCAAGAAGGGAAGGCCCTGGTTGACTGCCAAATCGATGTCCTGGTGCCTTTTCTTTCTTTTCGTCTTTCAAGCTCCGTTCCTATAGCCCATAAATCCATTATGTTTAATCGATTCTTCCAAGAAGGGGCCGGGGGGGGGTCTATTGAACAAGGCCCTTCTCTTAGCTTCCTCTGTCTCTTGTCTTTTCAACAAAGACTCATAAAGACAGCCCATCGTCCTTGATCTTTTGCTTCACTTCCTTCCCTTTCTTCTGTATCCCCATCCATCATCATCTTATTCAATGAGTTGCCTCGAACCCCCTCTTCTTTATTAGCCTGAACTGTGACCAGTCACTTGAGCTTCATATCTCCCTCCATCTCACATCACATCACCACCTCCAACACCATCTCCAAAAAATCGGCCAACTCTTTCTTTCTTTCTTCTTCTATATTACATTTTATTTCCGTCACCTTTGCATATAAAGACCAGCATTTAGAGTCTTTCCGTCATACTTATTCTCTTTTTTTCTTTTAATCTATAGACCTTACTCGTTTTTCCAACATGAGCCACGACAGCATTGAGAAGGGCCACGGCCCCAACGGCTATGCCCACTCCGAAGAGCGCGTTGTCATCCAGGCTTCGCAAATCCGCCCCTATGAGCACCGCAAGTTCGCCAACCCAGCTCCTCTGGGTCTGTCTGCCTTTGCTCTGACTACCTTTGTTCTTTCTTGCATCAACATGCGTGCCCGTGGCGTCCATGTTGCCACCATTGCCATGCCTCTAGCCTACGGCTACGGTGGTCTTGTCCAGCTGCTTGCCGGCATGTGGTAAGTCCTTACATCTTTGAACTCTAATCATCTCGAGATCGCCTCTAACAATACATCTTCTTTAGGGAAATGGCTGTTGGTAACACTTTCGGTGCTACTGCCCTGTCCTCCTACGGTGGTTTCTGGATTGCCTTCGGTATCATCCAGACTCCTGCTTTCAACATCACCAACACTGTCGACGGTCCTTATGCCGACAATGCCGCCGACCTGTCTTCCGCCCTGGGTTTCTTCCTGACCGGCTGGTTCATCTTCACCACTCTACTACTTCTGTGCACCTTGAAGTCGACCGTCATGTTCTTCATGCTTTTCTTCACCCTCGACATTGCCTTCATGTGCCTGGCCGCTGAGAACTACGCTGGCTCAGTTGGTGCTACCGAGACCAAGGAAAACCTGGCTATGGCCGGTGGTCTCTTTGGTATGCTGGCCGCGTTCCTGGCTTGGTACAACGCTCTGGCTGGTATTCAGGACAGCAGGTATGTCTTTCCCTCTGCTATGAGTTTAACACAAGACGTAGTCACTAACATTTTTCTTCTTTTAGCAACTCCTTCTTCAAGCTGCCCGTTTTCCCCATGCCTTGGTCTGATGCCGCCAAGGGTCTTGGTGGTGACCACCACTAAGCACTTCTGCTTCTTTTGTTTCATTTCCTTTCTTTTTTAACACAATTTTTTTTCTTTGGCCCATTTTTATATATGCAAAACCCAACCGCGTATATTGGAGAGAGGTAGAGTGACATAGGGGAGATAGAAGTTCTTGTTGCTGGACCGTGTAG
The DNA here is from genome assembly GCA_004009845.1 of Davidsoniella eucalypti. NCBI lineage: Eukaryota > Fungi > Ascomycota > Sordariomycetes > Microascales > Ceratocystidaceae > Davidsoniella > Davidsoniella eucalypti. The sequence goes on along the minus strand of RMBW01000026.1, from coordinate 9,021 downwards.
GGGTGGTAGAAACATCCTTTCTATTCTTTCTCCTTGGTGTATTTTCCGTCGGTTCTTGTATGGTAGCTTTTTATATATTTTTTTCAGAAGCCTCTTCATTAGTGGGAGTTGACTTCGCTCGCTGGCTGGAATCGGGGAGAAGATTTCTATCACCCTCAGAAACTAAAGGGTTGCTGCTGTTATTAGTTGGAGTTGCTTTGATTATCGTCAGATTCTTTCATCAATGGGAAAAGGGACCGCTCCTCGCGCACAACAAAAAAAATCAAAATACAAATAGAGATCTCAGCTCATTGCACAACAATTTTTTCTTCTTCTAGCTTTTTTTTTCTTTTTCGTGATGCTATTTTGTTTTGCTAGTCACTGACCAATGTTCAAGATCCTACTAGTTCTTATCAGATCAACATCTTTGGCGACTTTAGTACGGATACATTCCAAGGTGTTGTCTTATCAGATGTAATTCAGTCTAGTCGATAATCTTGTTTGCATCATATTACCGATCCAATTCCTCACGTTCAGTGTAGTAAGTGTTAGTCACAGAAACAGGGAGCTATGGAAGAGGTCCCAAAGTTTTGCGAAATTCGGTGATTTAGTTTCTTAGGGGAAAAGACTTGGAAAGACGTCAAAACGTAGACCCATTGATCTGAGAGTAGTTTCGCCAGCGTATCGTCATAGCAAGTTTTGACATATCACATCAGGGTATCGCAGCTACAGGCATAGTAACTAGACGTGGCAGTCTTTGCCTTGAAGAAAACAAGCGAAGCTGTATGTGTGCCTTAACAACCCGATTCACACACAACTTGGGAAAATTCGAGATTCTGAGCTAGTTGGTTATAATCGTAAGAAGACGAAAAAAGAGAGAAGGGGGCAACCGGGGGGCATTGCTAGTGCTAAATCAAGAGAAGGATTTTGTTCCCGGTCCAGCATCGGTTGTTGTGATATCTCGGCGTTGGCGAATAGCATCAAAAGTAGAGTAGATCAGAAAAAGAAAAAGAAACGGACTAGCCAGGTTGGGGGCCTCAATGGGCTCGAATTTCGATGTTGATACTGATGTCTGATACCGGTTTTGCAATCTTGACGACGGATAGGAATAAAAGCTTGTTTTCTTCGTCATTATGTTATTAGAGAGACAAGTCGATATTCCTAGTTGCCTCATCATCCCGCGCAAGTAGCAGGAACCACATCATGGCCGAATCGCAATGCATATAATAGAACAAGAGGGTCGGCCAACTAACGAATAAGAGAGCCGCGATTAGGGTTTGGCCGCCCAGCTTCGGCATCTCACACGTTCAAGACAATTGGCAGGTCAGCAAGACCACAGCGTCGGCATGTCGTATTCTAGGCGACCTGGTGTCCTACACGCCCTGGAGCAGAGTTCCAGTGCAGGATGTGGACAGATGGAGGCTCTGTTGTCTCCAAATCGTTCACGTTGCGTTTGTGATTGTCTGCCATCCTGTCGGCTTCTGCCACTGCAGATGCTACTGCAGATGCCGCTGCATATAATGTGCAACTCGTTCCAAAGCGCCGTCTATCGAGTGTCGCTGGACTCTGATGTGAGTAAGCAGTAGAGTTGTTCGGGAGGGAACTGTATCGGCCATATTCTTGTCACAACTGGTGCTAGTCAATCGAAAGGAGGCGTGAATATAGCGCCCAGCCCATGGCAGAGCCGCCTGAAGCTTCGGCCAACGACGAAGAAAAAATAGCAAACCAAAGCTGGCCTGAGTTGATGAGTCGATTGGCTTGTTTCGGTATGCTTTCGCCATTAGTGACGGAACACGAGCCTGGCTCTCCAGGAACCAAACTTTCTAGCAAACACAATAGGCGGTTATAGCGCTGACCCAGCATTTCCAAGCCAGTAAAGGCCGCTGTTGCCCAGTAAAAGCAAAAGAAAAGAAGCCACAGAACTGGCCGCTCGAAACTCGCAATTGCGGAAGGATGCGCAGGTTGGGAAGCTGGGTGGGTTTGTTTAGCGCTGGAAAGCGGCCAAAGATCCAACTTTCTAGGATACATACTAGAAAAGCAACAGTACGTACACATGCCGGTTCGATTCAATTCCCTTCTGGGAAAACAAACATGCATTAAACCGGATACGACCAACCCTCTCAAGAATTCCAGCAAATAGTCGGCTTTGCTGTCAATTAAGTCATTGGCCATGGAGACAAGAGACTGGCCAGGCCAGGCCACAACAACAATGTCGCTTGTGGTGCTGTGCTGTCCTGCGCTTCAGGCAAACCGAGCCGATGTCGACTATGAAGAAGTCTAAACATACTAAACACATGATGTGCCCAACAACGCCAGCGCCATCGCCAAACATAACAGGTTACAGAACTGTACACCGAAGCCCACAAGCACCGCCGCTCGCCGTTTCTTCGGCCTGTCAAAGGTGCATCCGGAGGAAGGGAACAATGATCAAGACAGGCCCGAGGAAAGACGAAGACGAAGCAAGGACGGTCGTATGTCGTGTGCTCAAATCTATTGTGTACAGGTATGAACGCATAATAGCTCTCTGTACATACATACACACGTATTTTCCAAGGTCTACACCCTCTGAAGGAGTTGTCTCTGTTGTCGGAGGGAAAGAAATCAAACCGTAGCAATGACGACCAGGGCTAATATCCTGTTGGCTCTCAGACTCTCCTGTTCTTTGTCGTCGTCGGCATCTAAACGGAAACTAGAAGCTCGGATCGATTTTGTCGAAGCCTTTCTATCTGGCCCGTTCGACCGGATAGAAGGAGGAACTTTCTCAGCGTCTTTTTATCGTTCTATACATGTACGTACGCTGTTGGGAGCGTGTTATCTAGAACTAGGCCAATGTTAGAGTCAAGGCTTTCTCGAGGTAGGGTAAGGGCTATTACAGGACAACAACGGCTAACGTCTTGGGAATAGAAAGCTTAAGCCATGCCATATAGCATAGTTGTTGGGTTTTGGGCCAAGTGATTCAAATAAGACGCTGTGGATTAGTTCCCTGCTTTCCAATTTGATTGTCTTCACAAGGCCAGAGAGTGGATTTGAAAACCCTCCCATGGTGTTTTGAGAGTTTCTTTTTAGACCTTTCTAGGCTCTAGACAAACCCAAAGAGCAGGAAAAAAAACATATTTGACACACGCCCCCCTTTCTTCCTGGGAAGCTTTAGTCTCGTGCCAAGCAAAATTCTGATCGATGGAGGGATCTGCAGAATATCCAGGACCTTCAAACATGAACTTCCTGTAACAGAAGACGATGACAACGAAAAAAAGGGTGCTTGTGTCATGTCATCAAACTTCGTCGACAGTAGCCTGAGGCTATATACACTAGTAGAAAATGGACTTCTTAGCACAAACAAAGTAACAGACCAGGCAGGAAATACAGGAGAGCAAAAGATGAAGAGGCTAGGACGGGATATTGGCCTTACGGGAGGGAGAATAATCGATAGGCGAAACTAGACGTTATGCCTATGTCTGACACGTATCACAATAGACTAGAGGGTGTTGAGGCAGATATTGTACATGTATGCCGAGAGGATCGTATCGGCAGGTTGCTTTCTGATGGGTGCCAAGAAATGTGTCAAAACGCCATGGCAATACACATATATGTATATCGAGAATATGAGATACTCGATAGTAAATTTTCAAAAACGAGTAGACACTAGAAAAGAAAGAATGTTCTCAAGAGAAGAGCCGTTTTTGGGGGGGCCTAGCTAGACAATATTTATTATATATGTAGTACATATCTTGTAAGACGCCACTCGCCTTTTTCTCGCCATTCGTAGGCTGGCCATTCTTTCGCACAATCCAGCCATTCTTCGCAGTCTCGCAGTTGTGTCGCCGTGTTATTACCATTATCACCGCAGGTTTTCTAGCTAGACAAGACCGAACCGTCATAAACCAACAAACATCAAGGCCTCTCAAAGAGCCTTCAAGCCCCCCCATGAAGCCAGGGGTGTTTTCATGTGACAAGGACGATATACAGCTAGACAAGAAGGTTCAAACGGACACAATCACCACGAAGCATTGCTATCTTCGTTAGCATGTTTTTTCGCTACGATATTTCCGCACTAGTTCACTGGGAACAACGGTCTCGGGAGGCGGTTGTAACAAGCCCGGGAACCAATATGACGAGAGGACGCAAATTTTGCATCAAGATTGGTTTCTTTTACGTCTATCGAAAGGAGCCAATACACCATCTTCATCTGTTGTGTTCTAGGATTGGCTCATGACTTGCAGTTTTGACAAGCGAAGGCGCTACTTGCAACAAGATGATATTGTTCACTATTATCTGCTCAGCCGTGCTGTCCCAACTTACACGAAAATGATATTAGAATGTTTGATGTGGTGTTTGTCAGACAAATAGTATCCAAAAAGCCCCTGCAGTGCATCGATTCCCAGCAACTTTATTCATACACTTCTTTTCAATAACCGTTGCTCAATAACCTCAATAGACAGTATTCCAGCGTTACAGTGGATCGGAGCACTCAAAATATCAAGATCAAGAGGGTGTGTGGCACGGCTCAAAAAAAACAGACCCTGGTTATTGGAATTCTTTTTTTTTCGTTCTATTTTTCTTTTGTTGTCTCTTTTTAGCAGGGAAAACCCTGCTGAAGGGTGTGCGGACGATTCTCGGTGTCGGCTCGAGAACGGTGTTCGGTTTTGTAGCACAGCATACCAATACAACTAAAAGTGCTTTGTAAAGTACCTTGTTGCAGTGGCTACACTCTAAATCTACTTGGCTCTGTCAGGGCAGGCCAGCATCCCAGAAAAGAAAATAATAGAAAAATAACTACCACGCCACACGCTTGGCCTAAAAAGGCAGTCCTAAGGCGAATTAAGATGTCCTGCGTCCAATCAGCACGCTTGAATGCCGTCCCAGCAGAACAGCGCAGAGCCTCTTTGGCTATATTTAATGCTGGAATCTTTTTTGGTCTCGCTATTCTTTTGGTGGGTGTCCTATAAAAGGAATCTCGATCAGGTGCTTGTCCATGCCTATAACGCGGCTGTGTAGAGCTCGAAAGCAAGTCTGCAAATTGGTTTATAGGCGGTCTTTGCGGTGCAAGGAAGCAGCCATTCTGTTTGCTTCTAACGGTTAGCTACAGCTCTTCTTCATCTCGATCGATGGCTGAATGCCCTGATAACATGCAAGTGGAATGTGCTCCCTCGTAGGCTTACGGCTTATTTCTCCCTCGGCGAGTCGGCCAGTCTGGTGGACTCGGAATCGATAAATTGTGCAACGATACATCATAGAGAATGTATCCTCACACTAGGCCAAACTATTGAAAGGTGCTCATGACCACAAAATCGCATGTTGGTGATATATGAGCCAAGTGGCATGTTTCCGTCTTATCGTCGAGGTTGGACTCACACCTGAACGCCTGGATCACAGAGCGATGCTGGAGAACTATGAGCTCGTGGGCGGTCAAGCATAAAAGATATAGAAAAAGATATAGCAAAAGATAACAACGTCAGAGCCCCCCATCGAGGCTCTTTTTTTCTAGTGGCCCCTTGCCCAGGCCAAAAAGAGGGCATTCCCAAAACGATACCGCCGAGGTGATCTCCGACCACTTCACGCCCCCACGCTCCACTGTCATTGAGAGAAGAATCGTCTACAAGAGCCGCAAGTTGGTATTGCCCTTCTATTGTTCTCGTCCTCTCGATTGTATAGATAGAATAGAAAGACACAACAATGGATCGACTTGGTCCTCTATGTGATCGCTGTGGAAGCCGTTGTCCTCTGCGATTGAATGCCTCGTTGGGATGTCTCGGCTATAACGACGAACTCAATATGACTTTGGTATACAAAGACTAGAAAAATCGAAGAACGGTCTATTGACGGTCTAGCCCTGGGAGTCTATTCTGACTTGTGCAAGAATCCTTCATACTTCTTCTCGTTCTGCTTGCCGATATTTCGCCAATTGCGAAACATGAGCGAACCTTGACACTTATGTGGTTGAATTGTTATACCAATATTTGTACAACTGAAAATTGGCGCTATATGTAACCGATCAAAGAGTAGCGAAGAATGAGGATCGTAGTAGCCATAAAGGGTATAAATCAGAGTTTTTTCGGTGTTTTTTTTTAATACATTTTTTTTCTTCCAATTCTTTTTCGTTACGATGAATCCTGCCCTAGTTAATCAATCCCCTGCTCTGGGCGGGAAGAAGACGGGATTGTCGTTAGAATATCTATTGAGCTCGATTCCTGGTTATTTTCGTAGTTTCACAAGGATATGTAAAGCTTAAAACGTCATATGTACACATTGTCGGGATTAGGGCTATCAACAACTAGGGTTGATAGGGTTAGACAAACCTTGAGATTAAGAGAGCTAGGGAGAGCTGCAAGGAATAGGGGTTTACATAAGGGACCTGAGATATTACAGAGACTCTCAGGTCCATTACTTTCTATGGTTGATTTTCAATAGAACCTCTTTATCGAAACTTACGACCTCCAGTGATTAGGCACACTCCTTGCACATATAGTATAATTTCGATCTGAAGTCCATGCCAACAAATCTTTTACTGACAGGACAGGGAATAAAGTGGCTTCCATTGTATATGTAAAGCTAAACTATCTATATTTATGCTCAAACTTTGACAGATTTTGGCGGGATAACATGGCGGGATAACATGTCGACATCTGAAATCTTGCATTTAAATGCTTCATGTATAAAATCTAAAACATCAATTGGAAGAACAAACGGAGAGGTAATTTTCAAACAGTGGCTTACTACAGACCTAGTTGCTTTGTATATCACTAGGCTCTCTCTTGTGGAACACATTGGATTAACTTGTGTCATAACAAACGAGTGTTTGCTGAGCCATCCGGGCATATCATATCTGACAACGTGATTATTCCCATGTAAAAACTCACTAGTGGCCTGATCAACACCGAAGATATATCCCTTCACGAGCCTAAACTTGAGATTATTAGTTTGTAATCATGGAAAACGTCAGCATGTAAACCGATTTTACCAGACGAGTTTTTGGTGTACGTACCAATATAATCCACCCAGAACTATGATGAGGCGGTCTTTGTGTGAAAAAATCAAGCCACAAACATCCCACTATGGAATCACCGGTGTGTCGCAGCCTTCCAAACTATGTTTCTAATCGGGGTATAAACTAAGGATTATGTAATGAATAATCTGCAATAGCCAAGGTTATCTATCTATTCAATATGCTACTAGTTACAAAACCCTTAACTATCAGATAGGTCTTAGTAGACTAATGGAAAGAACGATAGTCTGAGCTAAAACATATACACCAGAAGTATCTCTTTTCCTCAGCTTGTCTCTAATGCTTTAAGCAATGACATAGTGGTTAGTACCTTGTCATCTATAAACAGCAGTTATCTTCTGTAATTTACGGTTAGATCAGTAAGAACTTTCATTGTTCTTGTCATGGCTTTATAGTGCCAGATAAAATTATTGATTTTATCATCACCGATTAGGTATTAGTAGTAGTAGAAAGAATGGTCGATGACTAAGTTAGGCGAAGCAGCTAAGTTTATTTAAACCCTATCCCTATTCCGGTACATGCACTTACATGTTTGTGTATATGTTCAATATGACAGCATTAGAAACTTGAATACTAAGTTGTATTTATGTATTATCTAAAAACTAATGGCAATACTATCGCAAATATAGATATATTAGAGGCAAAGATATACAGTTATCATGAAGACATATATATATATCCTTTCAGATCTTGCTACGAGCTCCTAATATCACCAAAATACATAGAATATATTGAAGATGATGACATATGATATATAGCAATTTTTTATTGCATTCGACCTGTTTTTGCCTATAGCTTTTAGTATACCTTGGATTTTATAGCTACTGTTTCCTAAGGCACTCAATACTATTGCTTAGGTTCTACCAATTATGGTAGATCCAAAATCACAATCGATGTATATCATTTAACCCAAGGATTGTTTAGCTCGAAGGCGATCCACTGCTTACCGCTATCTTGCGGAATTTCCAAGTCCATTGATGGACTCGAAAACGTGAGTCTAGCTACTGAAGCTAAGAGTTTGGTCAATGTGGTCTTTGATTGCTTTTGTAAGAAACACTTACAGACAGCCTTTGTGATACTTTTTACAATTCTTTCATGGTGTACACACTGTACCTTAACCAAATTACCAAGTAGATAATACAATATGCACAAGACTGTGTAATATAGGGTACCTAATCAAAGGTTGACATTTGGTTCGTTATCACACCTTAATGATTGGGGCTGAGAACTGTTGGAAGAAAATCTGGAACCGGGATACAAAGACACGGCAAGCCCTTATGTATATCTAGTATAACATAACTCGGCTGAGCTTAGATTTCAAGCGCACTGTGATTCATCAATAGAGGTCCTATAAGAGAGGCTAATAGAGAGGGGGAACTAATTGTAAGTGCAAGAGCCGAGAGTCCGATCGAAGAGGAAGAATATCGCCTACCAATCTGTAGTACAGAAGAGAGGAGAAATTTCTCAACTCGGAGTCTCCGGAGAGCGAGTTAAGTCCAAAAAACAAAATGGGGATGGTGATAGTGTTGTCACGAGGTTATCACAATTAGTCAGAGCCGCTCCATCTTCCAGTCAGATTGATATGCAGGCTGGCGGCTACAGAACGGAAATGTACATAATACTCCAAGAGCCTAACAGGACGGCAAAGAACAGAATCAACTCTACTGGCCCAAGAAAATCCTCGAATGGATAATAAAAAAATAAAAAAACTGCGCAAACGAGACTGTCGAAGCCATAAGTTAGGCCGGCATTCTTCTTGTCAGATATCTTATGGTGGTAATTGCCGTTTTGAGTTTGCCGAGAAAGGTCATTCCTTCCCCTCCAACCAAAACCACCATGAAGAGGTGAAAGTGGGGCCGCATGCATACGTTCTAGCTCCGGCATACAAAGTTATTGCCTTTTTTTTTCTTCTGCACCTGATCATATCGGTACAAACTCCTCCCTCTGAAAGCAATTGCTGTTGTCCGAGTATTCCAGAAAAGGATGACGAATGGCAAAAGCGATGGCGATGGTGATACATATGTATTTTCATAAGATGT